>OX451388.1:14026456-14471526 GCA_949629135.1 Eremobia ochroleuca | reverse complement strand
TTAAATTGTGTTACTAACTTAGTGTATGTAAATTGTGTCACTAACTTAGTGTATGTAAATTGTGTCACTAACTAAGTGTATGTAAATTGTGTTACTAACTTAGTGTATGTAAATTGTGTCACTAACTTAGTGTATGTAAATTGTGTCACTAACTTAGTGTATGTAAATTGTGTCACTAACTTAGTGTATGTAAATTGTGTCACTAACTTAGTATATGTAAATTGTGTCACTAATTTAATTTAGTGTATGTAAATTGTGTCCCAAACTTAGCGTATGTAAATTGTGTCACTAACTTAGTGTATGTAAATTGTGTCACTAACTTAGTGTATGTAAATTGTGTCACTAACTTAGTGTATGTAAATTGTGTCACTAACTTAGTGTGTGTAAATTGTGTTACTAACTTAGTGTATGAAAATTGTGTCACTAACTTAATGTGTGTAAATTGTGTCACTAACTTAGTGTATGTAAGTTGTGTCACTAACTTAGTGTATGTAAATTGTGTCACTAACTTAGTGTATGTGTTTGTAAAGTAACACCCTCACCTTTCTGCCTTGGAATTTGGTAACCAACTTGGGTGAGCACTCGTCATCTATAGTGCCGTGGCACAGCTGACCGTGGATACCCCATCTAAAACGAAGTAAGACACCAGTGAGTTGGATGCAATAAAACATGCATGATATAAGTAAAACCGGCAAACGTAAGGTAGGACGCCCTCAGACAAGGTGGAGCAACGATCTTCGCAGGGTGGCTGGTAGCAGCTGGATGAGAGGTGCCGAAAATCGAGCTAAACGGCGAGCAGTTGGAGAGGCCTATGTACAGCAGTGGACTGACGTAGGCTACTGATGATGATGATGTATGTATATCCTACGTGTACGCAGAGCTATTGGTATGCTTTACTCATCCTTAAAAATTACAAACAAACTCACTTACGCATTTATAATGTTTAATAATAAGTTAGGAGTCAACTAATTAAAAACGCCAAAGTGAGTTTGTTTGTTTAATTAAACGGCTAGATGGATTTGGATGAAATTTGGCACACTGATGATAGATAGACCATATACATAGACCTGGGTAAGGCTAAGGACATAGGCAATTTTACATCTTGAATCACAGACGAAGTCGCGGGCAGCCGTTAGTAATAAATTTACCTTACCTATTTACCTCTTATAACTACCTTTACACAACTCAGACGTAATTCGATAGTGTGGCTATCAACTATTATTACAAAAACAACATAGAAATCGGCTTATCTGCTTATGGTACCAAGTCATCCGTGGGCACGTTCGCCCACCGGCTTGCAGTACTAAAACCGTCGAAAAATATAAAAAAAACGGTCTCGATTACCTAGTGACCAAGACTAGAAAAAAGTAGGAGGGGGAAATTATAGGATACTCTTTTTTTAAGTGTGATACAAGTAACGAAGTAAGTTTTTTTTTTTTTTGCCGGGTTGGAATCTTACTGACTAAAAACCACCCCGGTGTTCCATCGCACCATACGCCGGGGGTCGCGGGAACGTACGATCCTTCTGCAACTCCCGGCTGGTGCCGGCCCGCCGATGCGGGACTCCTTGGGTCAGTGTTTGACTCCCTGTGGGCGGAGGGGCCTGTGGCGCGCATGCCAGCAAGGCCAAGAAAAAAAAGAAGAGGAGCTCTAAACCTGCCGGGGAAACCTCGCCAGCTCCGCGGCCGACTCCCGGCCCAGGACCGTTGCCGAGGGAATGGATTGTGCATAATGGCGCTCTACCATTTCCTCCAGGGCAATATCAACCGCTCTGCTAGAGCTCAGGATCTCTTGCTCCAGAGCATGGCAGAGCGATTCACGTGGCTGTGGTCGCTGAACCGTATTTTGTCCCCCCCAGGGATAACTGGGTGGGTGACTTGGACGGTTTGGTGGCCATCATTGGCGGGGCTCTTGTCACCCGTCCCGAGGGCACGGCTGGGTAGCCGCCCTCGCGGACGGCATTGGCACAATTCGGGCGTATTTTTCGCCCAACAAGAGTCTCGCCGACTTCGAGAGGTTCCTTGTCGAGTTGGGTGCCGTCGTGGGCCGACTTCACCCTCACCCTGTGCTGTTGCTGGGGGATCTCAACGCGAAGTCTGCGGCGTGGGGATCCCCTGTGACCGATGCCAGGGGCGAGGTGCTGGAGGAATGGGCGGTCATGCGTCCATGCCCCGGGTCCACGCACAGTCAGGAAGGCGCCAGGTGTACTGGTGGACCGCCGAGATCGCGCAGCTGCGCGTCACGTGCGTGGCGGTCAGGCGCCAGTACACCCGATACCGGAGGAGACGTCGTCGGGTCCCTGACGAAGAAGCCGCGCTGTATGAGGTGTACCGCGCGGCGAAGGAGGCTCTGTGGCTGGCCATCGGCGAGGCGAAGACGCGAGCCAGGGAGGAGATGTTGGAGACTCTGGACGGAGATCCGTGGGGGCGCCCGTATCGAGCGGTTCGAGGCAAGCTTCGAGCCGCGGCGCCTCCACTCACGGAGTCTCCAACCCGAGCTGCTGGAGGAGGTAGTCGCAGCCCTCTTCCCGGACAGAGCGGAGCATACTCCGCCGCCGATGGCTTTGCCCACAGCCGCAGAGTCTACGGAGGAGAACGCCATCAGCGTCCCAGAGGTGACACAGGCAGAGATGGGGGCAGCCGTGATGCGGCTCCGGGCCAAGAACATGGCTCCGGGGCCCGACGGGATCCACGGCTGCGTGTTGGCCCTCGCTCTGAAGGAGCTTGAGCCCCAACTGAGAGGACTCTACACAGCGTGCCTTGAGCAGGGCCAGTTTCCCACTTTGTGGAAATCTGGTCGTCTGGTCCTGCTCAGGAAAGCGGGGCGCCCTGCGGACTCGGCGTCCGCGTACCGGCCCATAGTGCTGCTAGACGAGGTGGGTAAGCTGTTCGAGAGGATTATCGCAGCCCGCCTCGTAGGCCACTTGTGCAGAGAGGGGCCGGACCTGGAAGAAAACCAGTTCGGTTTTCGGCATGGGCGCTCCACCATACACGCTGTGTCGCGGGTGAGAGTCCTGGCGGAGGAAGCGGTGTCCCGGGGTGGGGTGATGTTGGCGGTGTCCTTGGACATTTCTAACGCCTTCAACACCCTGCCCTGGAGTTGTATTCGGGAGGCACTGCGGTATCATCGGGTGCCTCCCTACCTCCGCCGCATAGTTGGGGCTTATCTGTCGGAGAGGTGTGTCACCTACATGGGACGTGATGGCGGAAACCAGCACCGCATGTCGTGCGGTGTTCCACAGGGCTCGGTCTTGGGCCCGCTCCTGTGGAACATCGGGTACGACTGGGTGCTGAGGGGCGAGCTCCAACCGGGTGTGGACCTGACGTGTTATGCCGATGACGCGCACTGCCCGGGGGAGCTCGCACAGGGAGGCAGCGTTGCTGGCGTCGGATGCGGTCTCACAGGTGGTGAGCCGCATACGTCGCCTAGGCCTGAAGGTGGCCCTCAACAAGTCGGAGGCCATGGTGTTTCATGGCCCTCGGCGGGCGCCGCCGCCCGGCTCACACATCGTGGTCGGGGGGGCTCGGATCGCTGTCGAGTCTACCATGAAGTACTGGTGCTCGACAGTCGGTGGAACTTCGAGCCCCACTTCCAGCGGCTGGCGCCCAAATTGTTGGGCGCTGCTGGGGCGCTATCAACGCTGCTTCCCAATCTGGGGGGCCCGAGCGCCGCCTGTAGGCGGCTCTACGTGGGGATCGTTCGATCCATGGCCCTGTACGGGGCCCCGGTGTGGGCTTTTGACCTGACGGCCGGCAGCATCGCAGTTTCGAAAACCGCAGAGAGCGATGGCCGTCAGAGTCATCAGGGGGTATCGCACGATCTCCTACGAGGCAGCTTGCATACTGCCCGGATCCCCGCCCTGGGACCTCGAGGCGAAAGTACTCGCGTCATTGTATCGGTGGCGCGAGGAAGCGAGGGCGCGGGGCGAGCGACCGATGCAGCGACACTTGGAGCTGCGTCGGCCTCAGCTCCGCGAGGTCCTGGTGGCGGAATGGTGGGACAGGCTTTTGCGCCCTACCGCCGGCCTCGTCACCATCGAGGCGGTCCGGCCGGTGCTCGAGCGCTGGCTCGGGAGGAGGCACGGCTCCCTGTCGTTTAGGGCGACGCAGGTGCTCTCGGGGCATGGTTGCTTCGGGAAGTACCTGTGTCGCATAAACAGGGAGCCGGACGCCCGGTGTCACCACTGCGTCGACTGCCGGGAGGACACGGCGCGGCACACGCTGGCAGAGTGTGCCGCTTGGGAGGAGCCGCGCCGTGCCCTCATCTCAGGAGTAGGCAGTGACCTGTCGCTGCTGGCCGTGGTCGAGTCTATGGTCGGCAGCGAAGAGTCCTGGGACGCGGTGGTTTCCTTCTGCGAAACAGTCGTCTCGCAGAAGGAGGCTGCGTAAAGGGAGAGGGAGATCTCGTCCCCTCACCCGGCCCGCAGCAGGCGCACCGGGCGTCGGCGGAGGGCGGACAACGCCCTTTTCCAGCCCCCCTAAATGGGTCCAGGGAGGACGGACTTGGGGACGTCCGTCGCCCACCACACATTAGGACCCGAGGCGGCGGCGCGTAGTGTTCCACGCGCGCCCCTCTTAGCGCTCTTACGCACTAGCGGTTAACCGCGGGGGCGGCTAACCGCGCGGCTAGCCGCTTTTCCAGTTTAATATGCAACCGCTTATGATTGTACGCAGTAAACCGCTACAAAATTGCATATTAAACTGGAAAAGCGGCTAACCGCGCGGCTAGCGTGCGACTAGCGTGCGTAAGAGCGCTTAGACGTCGCGGGGGGAGTTTAACACCTCACTCCCCCCCCCGACACGAGGAGGCCGCAGGTGCGGGCCAGCATCAGCCGGGGGTTGCGGAAGTATCGTTCGTTCCCGCGACCCCCGGCGTAGGTGAGAGAGGGAACACCGGGGTGGTTTTTAGTCAGTAAGAGTCTGACAGACCCCGCCGCCCGACCCAGGGCGGCGGACATCCATGAGGATTTTCCACCCCGAAACAAAAAAAAAACAAAAAAAAAGTGTTTGACTCCGTCCGCAACGTCTAAGAGGGGCGCGCGTGGAACACTACGCCCGCCACCTCGGATCCAAGTAACACATACTGGATTTACTTTGATTGCTAGAAAAGACAATGAGTGAGTCTGGTACCTACCTTAGTTAACAGGAGGTTCGTAAGGAAAAATAACAATCGATCGATGAACCCGAAGCGCACACTTTTCATTAGAAAGCTGTAGGTACGTCGTTATTCGTCACTCACCCCCACGTGTACAGTCGTCCGCCAACGTCAACAACGGCGGAGTGGTAGTGGCCCGCGTATACCGCAGCGAGTGGCGCGGTGAAGTTACCGGCCACGTGCCTCAGTGAGCCCGCCGATACCGCGCCCTCGCCCACGCCGCCCACCCATGAAGATCCTACACCCAGCTGGCCGTACGAGTTGTCGCCCGTTGCGTAGATCTATCCATCATAATATTAATTTGTGAAAGCCCATAGCAGATAATTTGTTAAATAAGATTTCTGACGCCCCGCAACAAAGATACGGCGTGCAGACGGAAAGTTGCACGCCGCGATAAGGACAGACGCTTCTGTCAGAGCAGCTGTCATAAATATAAATGTAAAGTAATGAAATGTAATGGATCAATGGTTGTCTGAACAAATAAAAATTATTATTATTATAAGTAAAATTTTATTTTTGTTTCTTTTTTTTATGTAGAAAGAAAAGAACAAACTAAAATATCCATTGTGTCATAAAAAGTCCATGAAAAACTGAACGCGCGGGATTGAAGTATTCGTATTTACTTAGTTTGAAAATTTTAAAAATAAAAATGAATCAGATCAAGTTATTTAATTTAGTTGTTTATCTACAGAGGTAAATCTCGCGAAAAGCTTTTGTATCATATAAATTGTGTAATGACGTTATAATTTGATAGTAAAAAGTTTAAAGGAAAAGTTTTTTTTAGTGCATTTAAACAAAAGCTTGTTTAAAAAAAAAAACTTTTTTACTTTTAATTTATTTTTTACTTTTTAGTTATCGCTGGACAGGTTTATTTCGACTTATTCTCAGCAAGCCCTTTCATTTGATACCCATATTGTAGGTAAATATGGTAATTAAAAAATAAAATAGTCTGCTATCTCAGGTGTTCCGCCATGTTGGTTTTAGAATGACATTACACAGCTAACCATGCATTTTCATCCAAATGTGTATACAAAATTTCAGCTCAATCGGTTAAAGATATCTGCTTCAAAATTGAGTTGCAAGACTCCACCCGAACAAACATAGTTACATACATACATACATTGAAAGTTAACCCTTAACCACCTGCCACCGGTCCCTGAGACCGCTACGGCAACTAGCAAATGAAGGGATTAGTTTATTTTCATTACACACACTAATGCATTTTGTGACTATTGTTTTTTTTTCTAAATAATGGATGTGTAGAAAAAGTATATAGACGCGCACTGTCCTACGACACTTACACATACAAATATTTGAATGCAAAATTACATTGCCGCCGATATTCAGACAATTTTTATTTTACAAAAAAGGGCAATTCGTTCCATTTATAAGTTAAGTCCCAGACACTCCCTCAGAGACAAATTTAAAGAGATTAATATAATGACTGTGCCTTCTCAGTACATTTACTATAATCTTTTGTATGCACATAAAAATATTAATCTGTTTAAAAAATACAGTGATATCCATAAAATAAATACTAGGAACAAACACAAATATGTTGTTCCTACAACAAGGCTCAAGAAAATAGGTGGCTCGTTTAGATGCCAATGTATACGTTTTTATAATAAACTTCCTAGCCACATTCAAGAACTAAGCATTAATAAATTCAAATCTTTTATAAAGCTAAAACTATGCCAGAAAGCCTATTATACTGTAAAAGACTATACTGAGGACAAAAAAGCTTGGGATTGAGCTGCTCCAATAGGTCTAGACAGTGAATGTTGTTTATTTTTTTATTTTGCTGATTTACACTTTGGTTTTTATATCTATTTATATACAGAATGACATGAACATTTACTGTTTAAAGTCTTAATTATTTTAATTATTGTGAATGTGAGGACTATGTGGGTCATTGTTTCCGTTTTAATCATGGTCTGGCAGTTTGAGTGGTGTATGCGGTCTACACAAATGTCCTGTCCTTGGTATTGCTCGTCGAATCGTTGAGCTCCTTAAGTTCTGAGTTGAGCTGCACGGTTACTGACGAATGCGTGCACTGACTGCACAGGTCCACTCAGTGTGGTTCTTTCCTCAAAAGACCACTTCAGACACCAATCTACATGGTCCTCAAAGATTATATCCGGATTTTTATATACACATTGACATTGATGAATTTTATATAAACAATGACATGGATATTTACTTTGTAAAGTATCTTATTTTATTATTATTACTGTGAGTGTGAAGACTATGTGGGACATTTCTTTTTTTTCGGTTTTCCTTCTCAGTTAGTTTTAATCATGATCTGGCAGTTTGAGTCATTTATGCGGCCTACCCAAATGTCCTTTCATTGGTATTGTTCGTCGAATCGTAAGGCTCCTCAAGTTCTGAGTTGAGCTGCACGATTTTTGAGAAATGCGTGCACTGACTGGACAGGCCCGCTCAATCTGTGTGGTTCTTTACTCAAAAGACCATTTCAGACACCAATCTACATGGTCTTCACATGATCTGACCAAGATTATGTCTGGACTTTAAAAGAGACTGTGACCTCTGAGTTTGTTTCGGCCTTTCTTCTCAGAGTAGTCAGATAGGAAACGCCGACCTCATCTAGTTTAAAAAATATGATTGACATGTAAAAGTGTTTGTACAAACCTACTTACAGAAAATAAATCATTTATCATTTATCATTTACATTGCGGTCTCAGGGATCGCGGTGGTAGACGGTTAAGGGTTAAATAAAAGATTGTAATAAACAAGACATACCCCATTCTCAGTCAACACCAGCGTGTGGTGTCTTCCACATGCTATATCGACCACTCTCCCAATGAGCTCACTGTTAATCGGCGTTGTCGTCATCTTTATCTTCGCGTTTCCTTCGTCGACAACCCCCCAATGCGCGAGTCCACAGCTCACCGTCCTCTTGGGCGTGAACTGATTCTTCCAAGTCTCAGGACTTTGTGTCACTTCTAGGTGTATCTCTGGACATGGATCTCTGGCGTCTATGACACATGCGATGTGTATAAATGTCGCTATTAACTGCTGTAGTCTGGTCGTCTGAATCAAAGTATAGTATACGTTAATTTTATCTAGCGATCCACTCCTCTTTGCACGGTTTTTACAACTTGACAAAAAATCGACATTTCTTTACTAAATGTATGTTTAGTAATACACATAAACCTTCCAGAATAAATTATATGGTGAAAACAGCATCATTTCCGTTGCTTAGTTTAGAGAAGAACAACAGGGTCATAGAGACAGACAGGAAAAGCGATTTAATTTATAATTATGTATCGAGATAAGTTGTTTTTTACATGACTTTGCAGTTTTGCAGTCTTTACTCACATAAACCGAAGTTATTCCTTGCTTCAAATCACGCATTACTGGGCGTAATTGATCTTGCAATGGGTTCAACCACAAACATAGGCACTGTAACATAAAATCACTCATTAGTTAGACCAAATAGATCTCGCAAAATTATATTATTCTGTATAGATTCGATCCTACACTACCTTCAAAATCGTAGCATCGAATTTATGGCAATTTTCGGTGATGTAGTCAAATAACCACTGTCCATTTTCTTCTAACAAGAGAGGTACGAGGCACCTTTGTCCTAACAAGCAATCGATAGCGCCACGACATATCTCACTTCGGGATTTCAGTGCAGACAGCATCAAGTGGGGGTGACCTCGATGGATACTGAACACAGGGACTAGATCCCAAAGACCCACTGCAGCGGCGAAGGACGACAACTCCAGCAATTCAGCCGGTTTCAATAGTGTCAACTTGGCGTCGCTAAAATAGAAACACATGTAATGAGTACTTCTAAAAATCAAAGGTCTGGGAATCGCAAAAAGTGGCTTATAAGCCTCTTTTTGCGCTTCCCAGACCTTCTTCTCCAGAATCTTTATGGTCAGTGTTCTTAAGTGCAAGCGTGACCGCGCGACCGCGCTGGAGTATGCTTTTAAAGCCGTATGTTTTCTAAGTTTGTGCGACTTTGCACTTTATGAATCTGAATATAAAGTATGTTTTTCACTGTCATTAAAAAAACTCTTGTTTTTGAAACCATATACCAACAGTTAACAAAACTTACGGTTCAAACGTATCCTCGGTACCAGTGCTCATGTTAAGTAACGTAGCTAGAAGTTTAACAGTAATAGCGGCATCGCCCAGACTGCCCGAGTTGCCCGTTTGTTTGTACGATGACAACTCGCTAAGTTTACCGAACACGCCCAGACGTGCCACCCACCCATCCGGACTCTGCAATATGTTACAGGTAATTAAAATTGTACCGCGCGATATGACTCCTAAACAAACAGTGCTATTCTGTAAAAATCTCACCGTGAGAACTTAGGTGAAGTGAGCGGGAAGTAAGCTCTGTCATTCCCTAATGGTAGGGTGACACTATTAAGTGCTCACTTCACTTATGATTTCACGGTGAGATATACAGAATCGACCGGTAGTTCTTGTAGTCGTATTTTAAATATTGTGACTGCAGTTATGCCAAATAAGTTCTAGAAAGGAATTTTAAAGTTATGTCTCTAGCCTTTGACTACACTGAACGACTTTGTTAAAAAAAAAAAAAAAAAACTTTTGTGTACAGACATTTTTTCTCGCTCATTGCACGATAGAATCTGCTTTACCGACTCAGCGTTGTGCCCTGACATGATAAAGGAATGAATTTGAAAACTGACGACGATATAAAAGACTGAATGCTTCTTAGAATTACGAGTAGAATAACGATTGTAGGTTAAAGATTGTAGAAGACTAAATCGTCAGCCTGTATATTAAATGGCCTCCTTTCGCTAAGACGTACCTGTAACAACGAGTACAAGTAATGCGCCGGCACCATCTTGCCGCGAGACAGCAGCATATCCGCGGCGGCGCACAGCAGTGCGGGGAGAGGCGCGCCCAGCGCCGCACACGACTGCTCTACGCCCACGCCGCCGCGCATTATCACGCCCACTAGCCATTCACATGCTTCACTCCTTAATATAATAGAATAAAAAATTTGGATAAAACATTGATTCCCAAAGTGGTCCAGGTGGACCCCCAGGGGTCCACGGGAGACTCGACGGGGGTCTACGTTAGATCTAATCTTTAGTACATTTTTTGTCGAGTTTTGGGAATATGGTACAAATGTACCTGCAGGGGGTCCACCGGAACCAGCAAAATTTTTAAAGTGGCCTATGAGTAAAAAAAAAAGTTTGGGAACCTCTGGGATAGAATGTAGGTATACAAGTGAGTTGTTACAAAATAATGTTTCATTCAGGCTGATTACGTGACACTAGTTCTATAGTTCTTGTTGCGTTGTTTGTTGTGATTTCTTATTTTTTTTTTAATTAGGGGATGAATTTTTTAAAATCCTTCCCTAGTATTCACCTTCGTTTTATAACAAACTATTGTACAAAAGTTGTACGTTTTTAGACCCAGCCGTTTGTCTGTGCGTTGTCTGTCAGTGAATGGGTAAATTTAACCCGCCGAGCATGAGCCAGGGTATCTCACACCCTGGTAAAATTTAAAAGTAGCGTATTTTTTAAAATCCTCGTCTGGCGGCACTAGCTCGCTCAGTAGCTGAAGGCAGAGGTGTGCAGGACGGGGTAGTGGCGTGATCGCAGTGTGGCGCGAGGCACCGGCCGGGGTATATGTGCGCAAACTTGTCTCGGGTATGTTATACCCTGCCTCATTTCTGACGTATTTTTTTTACGTAATGATGTAATCATAAATTTTAGTTTATTTTTTTATTTTTTTAGAGTAAATAAACTGTAAACATGTCAAACCATATATTATGGTTTCCTATGCGGTAAAGGGTTAAAGTCACATACACAAACAGCCACACTTGTTTCCTATGCTCCAAAGAAAAACAAGGTGGTTCTTGTTATGTCCACCGTGCACCATGACAATTCAATAGATGAATCTACAGGCGAGAAACAAAAACCTGAAATTAAACCTTTCATAATTCGACTAAAGCTGGCGTTGACGTGGTTGATGAATTGAGTGCCAGTTACAACGTTAGTCGCAACAGTAAACGGTGGCCTATGACTTTGTTCTATGGTATCTTGAACATGGCAGCTATCAATGCTTGCATTATATATCGAGTAAATAAAAACGTTACGATCAAGAGAACACAATTCATTCGTAGTTTGGGCTTATAAATGATTTACGAACACCTACATTCAAGAAAATAAAAAAAAAATATATTCCAAGTTTCATCCGCCAGCGAATCGAAAAACAGCTCGGTGAGCCCTCACCTAGACATGCAAATGTATCCGGACGATATGTCAGATGCCAGGATTGTCCATATAAGAAGGATAGAAAAACCAAACATTCTTGCAATGCTTGTGCCAAGCCCATATGTTTGGAGCATGCAAAATTTATTTGCGAAAATTGTGCTTATCTCAACAGTACTGATTAATCCAATTTTCAATTAAAAAAATAATAATAAGGTAAATTACGAGGAGGATCTCATTATCTTTTAGTTTTAAGTTGATTTACATTCCAAAGATAAATATTTTTGTTCAATTCTTAATTTTTGTAAAACCCCAAATTTTGTGACTATAATTATTAGAGTATAAGAAAAACGTGAATGAATAAATAATTATTATTGTATATGGAACTTCTTTCATTTAAATCCATTAATTAATTCATTATAATACAAAATAAATCAACAAAATTAAAAAAAATAATAATTTGAATTATATTACGGTACATTAAGATAAGGGTATGTCCCACCCTGCCACATTCTTGAAGTAACTTTTTTTCGCCTCATGCTCGCCGGGTTAAGATTTTTATCAAGTAGAAGTAACACTTACACAGTATTAAGAATATAAGCTCCCTTGTTGGTGACAATCAGACAGGGCTCGAGACTGAACCGCGGCAGCTGCAGGTCGCACATGAAGGTGGGCTCGCGCCACCCGCCCGCCACGCTGGAAGGTTCACGCGCCGTCATCAAGTGCGCTCGCCTCACATCACCGATTAGCTCCGCGCGCCATAGTTCTGAGGACTCCCTTTTAGCGCCTAGTAAGGCCTCACCCTGTCGTATATACAAAGAATATTGTTTATTTATGAATGAAAGGCGACTAACAAAAAGTATCCACAAGGCAGATGTGAGTGGAAACGCCGGGAAGGGACGCCCGCGAAGGACCGCATTGGTGGTGTTCTTCAGAAACGTCAGGTGCGTACTCGCAACCGGCATGCCAGTATGACTAGATGTATGAACATAAACGAAGCAAAAGAAGTAAGTCAGGATCAGCACTTCACGTTCTGTAGTTCCTGCCTACCCCCATGGGATGAAGGCTTGAGTTTATTTATTTATTTATTTATTCATAATAAGCACACCAACAGCACAGCCACTTACAGCACAAATAAAAAAATCATAATAAAAATTGCCATTTCAGTAACCATGCAAATAACAGGTATGCATGACATTAAACTTACAAATATTAGAGACAAAAGAGAACAATAAAAAGTGTGTCTAGTAGATCTTAATCTAGAACACTACAAAACAAAACAAACCAATTTCAGCTACATGTATTTTATAAGGCACACCAACTCATTTACAAATAAATACTTAGATCAACCATTTCTCATGATGGTCCTACGGGAATGAGTCACTTACAGCCGTGCACATCATTCAAAGAGTAGGACAAACAGCCGTTTACCATTTTAGTAGAAGATAGTAAATGTATTACATTCAATTAAAAATTGATTAGGTAAATTATATATATATTTTAATCTTAAATGACGACAGGGACATATTGGAAAATTATTTGGCAATTATTATGACAAGATTTACTATCATATAATTTAAAAAGTAGTTACTCTTTATAGGTGGAAAATAGCGCATAAAGAATATCGTGTGAGAATTGAATAGCAGGTGAGCTGACAAAATCATTATTATTGTGCATTGATGCAGCTAAATTCCATGTGGTGTTAGCTAAAAACGACAAATTTCAGGTCAATGGAGCTTCAAAAAAGCTACAATAGGAGTAGCTGTACTTTTTCAATAGGCATTCCTTAAGGTCGTATTTTATTTCAAAAACATTTGTCATATACATACCTGAATGACAGAAAAGCTTGCAGAATGCACTTCCAATTCCTTCTTCCTCAAAAGGTATACAAGTCTCTGGGACCATAACCCTTGGATGTATTGACCATCTTTCTTAATGTGAGGCCTAAGTGTTCTTGATGGAGTATCTTCTTCAGGGCTTTCTAACTGAAAAAATCATAAGCCAGATAAGTTTCCATTTTTTTTTTTCAAATCTGCGAAACATACCGAAATCAGTACTTTTATATATAAGGATATAAAAGTAATGATTTCGGTATATTTAGCAAATAACAGTGTTATTGAGTTTGAGGGACCCGTGGCTAAATAATAACAGCCGCACGGGTCGATTGATAAGGTTAAGCTACGCTTACTGTGGTTGGTCCGTAGATGGATGACCATCTTCACATACCAAGACCCCTCCGTGCCTCGGAAAGCACGTTAAGCCGTTGGTCCCGGCTGTCATTCGTGGATCTTTGACAGTCGTTACGGGTAGTCAGACGCCCGAAAGTCTGACAGCCAGTCTTACCAAGGGGTATCGTATTACCCAATAACTGGCTTGTGGAGGTCAGATAGGCAGTCGCTCCATGTAAAATACTGGTATTCAGCTGCATCCGGTTAGAATGGAAGCCGACTCCAACATAGTTGGGAAAAGGCTAGGCAGATGATGAGTGTTATTGAGTTTTAAAAAAATGATGATGATCTGACCAAGATTATGTCTGAACTTTAAAAGAGACTGTGACCTCTGAGTTTGTTTCGGCCTTTGTTCTCAAAGTAGTTACATAGGAAATGCCAACCTCATCTAGTTCTAAAATATGATTGATGTGTAAAAGTGTATGTACGAATCTACTTAATGAAATTAAATCATTTATTATTCAACCTGATAAGGTGGCAACTTACAATGAGAGTTCCTTCATTCAATTCAAATGCTGTCAGAAAATGTCTTCCATTCACATACTGTGCTGTCAGTGCCCAGTTGTTGGAGCCTTTGCGAAACAGTGGCAAATACTCTGTAGGCTTCAAAACATACTCCACTGTTTGTGGTTTATTGTCATCTGAAATTAATAATTTAACCTCTTAATTTAGTCTGCCTTCAAAGAGAGTGAACAGGCATCTTATGGGCATGCTCGTTCTATAGCATACCCAGAAGATGCCTGTTCATTCTATACATTATAGACCTCATCCATGACTTTCCATAAGGTGTGATCGAGGTCAAGAGCGGCCTGCTCTTGACCTCGATCACACCTCGATCTTGACATTCTGCATAATAAAAAACATATATAATTTTGAAAAAACCAATCCAAACCAGTTTCAAATATATTACTGAAGAAGTTACAACAGATTGATAGATTCGATAGATTAGAACAACATTTTTTAAGTACAAAATAAATCTTTATATTTATTTTGTACTTAAAAAATGTCGTTTTCTTGATGGCTGTAGACGTCGGTGGCGTGTTAGGCACGTTTTCGTTTGTCGGCTATAGCCGTCCGTGGCGGTCAAAAGGTTAATGATGATAGTTTTACATATTATTTAGATATATAATATACAAAATACTATAAGGTATTTCCTGGAGCTGAGCTGACGTAAATAAAAGCAGAGCAGGTAAGGAATATAATATTCTTACCTTTAGAACCACCCTGTATAAAGAAAGTAATTTTATCTTTGGACAGCTGTTTGATGTATGACATAAAGCTGTCCTTCTTATCTTTATCACTTTGTGCTCTTGTTTGTTGCAGCCAGTTGTACCCAAAGGATCTGTGCTCCAACACTAACTTACATTGTTGGGTCTGGCTCACGGATATCTGGAAATATAATTTATCTTCAATTTCATGTAGATGCTTACATTAATATTCCAGTTCTTTTTTTTTTTTTCTTAGCCTATTCTGTCCCTCTGCTGGGCAAAGATATCCCCGAAGTCCTTCCAAGAACTGTTTTCCCACACATGGTATGCATCCAGGTCATCATTATTACACTTGTATAAGTTAATGCTACATGATTCCTAATTCAGATGCATATTACTAATCACGAATATAGCAGCAAACCCCTTTTATGCTAATTAGGTATCATTTTTAATAAATTATTATCCATATTCATATTGGATTAATTTTAATATTTATTATTAGTTTATTTTACACTCATTTATATTCATTTATTCAAGTGGAATATGGTATTTAATATATTATATTGTTACACAATACTCTGACCTAGAAGACATTATTTCTCTGTAAATAAGCATGCAATTATACTTATGACTAAGCCACTGAGTTCAATACACTTGTTTTTCCACAAACAACACATGATTTAAATACTTACCAGGAGTGTTAATAAATCGAGTGAATCGTCGAAACAGATTTGTAAATCTGTAATTTCTCCTGGTACTTTACACTCACCCACAATACTTTGTGAGTCCAGAGAATAAAATGTTATTGTTCCTGTCTGAAATCATAAAAATATGTCACACTTTTCTACAGGCAACATAGTAGATCACTTTTCTGCTTAACTACATAAATAAAATACAGGGTGGTAGGGCTCTGGTTTTTACATGCACAATGGTCCACATGAAGGACTAAGTGCGGAAACTAAACCCATAACAGGCTGGCAGGGACATTCATGCATAAACTAAAAACATGAATTCAGTACATTATTGTAGACGGGTGTCTACAATCATGTGATGAAAAACTTCTATGCTAGTTATATAAATTCTAGGTTAGCATATAAATTTTTCATCCGTCAAAATGTATGGGACAACTATTTTTTTTTTTTTTAACTGATGGAAAAATCAACACAGGCAGATTCAGAATCATGAATTGTACCCAGGTTGTGCGTCGATGTTTCTGCCGCCCTGTATGCAGTTAGTAAAAATATTTTTTATTTTTTGCATTTTTTACAATGTACCAGCATTAGTCAGGTAACCTTCACACAGTATAATAGCTCTAAATGGGGAGCCCAATGTAATGTAGATATTGTAACATATTAATTATGTATCGTCATGTACAGCAATTAGTTTTAGACATATTATTATTTAATAACAAAACAAATACTCAAAACATTACCTTTGATCCAATAATTAGTACATTCTCTGATTCTTTAGTTAGCCAAAATACCAGGGATGTTGGTTTTAATATTTGTCCTAGTGGCAAAACAGTAACTCTTGAGAGTGACCATTTGTAATCAAACATACTCTGAGGTATGAACAGCGGAAGAAATGGCACCAACAGGACCTTCTGTTCACTAACAATAATCGCCCATGTTCCGCTTGGTTCGAAACACATACAATAAATTGGATTATCTAGAAAATCCCAATCATAATTTTTCTCAAATCGTTCTAACTGAGGATCAATGTAAATGAAAATTAATTCTTTATCACTTGTAAAGGCAAAGAACTTTTTATGTCCCACTTCATAAAAACTGTACGCAGTAACATCTAGATGTACTAAAACATCTAATTTAAATAAACCTGAAAAATCTAAATTTTCACTTAGTAAGGCCATTTTAGCCAAATAATTACGAAATTCCAATAATGTTTTCTTTTTTTCCTTGTCGCCTCAAATGAAATGACTTATATAGTAGAAATTGTCACATAACAATGTTATTCTTATTATTTGTCACCATTTGTCACAATCACAACCACAGGCGTCCACAGGTTACATCAAAATGATAACAACGATTGTGCACCTATCATTCCGTTGCATGCTATTATGCTAGGCACACACACAGTAGGCTCGTGGCTAATTAATTAAAGCCGCACGAGTCGATCGAAGGTTATGTCAGTTATGCTTGTCGCGGTCGGTTCGAGAATGGGTAACCATCCATTACATATCAAAACCCCTTTTGCCCCAGAAAGCACGTAAAGTCGATTTTCATTCATCATTGTGGAGGTCACATAGGCAGTCTCTCCGTGGGCATAGTCTATAATTGTTAGGAATAAGAATAAGCAGGAATCCAAGATCGAAATACGTGAATTTTATTAATATAGAGTTTTACAAAGGATGACAAAAGAGAAGACAGATATTGAGTGACACTTATAAAAAAACAAAGTGTTCTTTCTTTTAAATTCTCATTTATCCTCTTTCAACACTCCTCCTTAAATGAGATCCTAGAGCCAGTCCAACTCCTCCTCAAACTTGCATTCCTTTCATACATCTTTCATGCTTTTCTCTGCAAAGCCCTTTCGTAAAAACATCTGCAGGCATCTCGTTCGTCGGAAGATAACTTAGCCTTACCTTGCCCATTCTCACCATTTCCCGAATGTAGTGATGCCTCACATCTATATGTTTTGTCCTTCGATGATGCATTGGATTCTCAGCAATTTGAATCGCAGACTGACTATCACTTAATAATTCTACGACTTCATTAATTCCAGTCAACTCGGCTAGAAGTGCAGTTAAGAATGCAGACTCTCTACATCCCTCTGAAAGTGCCACATATTCAGATTCTGCACTTGAGAGTGCCACTGTCGTTTGTTTACGACTTTCCCATGCTATGGGACCACCTCCAAATGTGAATACAAAACCAGTGTATGATTTTCGATCACACACATCGCCTGCGTGATCAGCATCTATATATCCAACAAGCTTATTCCCCGTCTTTTTAAATGTTAGTCCGAATTCTTTGGTTGCATTCAAGTATCTTAGCACACGCTTTGCAGCTGCCCAATGTGTTTTGTCGTAACAGCTGTTAAACTGGCTCAAATAGCTTACTGCGTATGAGATATCAGGTCTTGAACATACGGCTAAGTACATTAACGAACCAATTAGTTCTCTGTATGGCAGTTCCATTGGTGGAATGTAATTTCTATCCTGTGGTTTTACAAGTTTAATCCCACTTTCAACAGGAGTCTTTACACTCTTACAGGAACTCATTCCAAATTTCTTCAGAATTCTCTCAAGATACTCAGTTTGGTTGAGTTGTATAGAGTTGTCCTGACATTTGATTTTCATTCCAAGAAAGACATCTACCTCACCTAGATCTTTCATTTCAAACTTTCTTTGTAGTTCTGTTTTCAATTTTATTCTCTCCTTCTCATTGTTCCAAAAAATTAGAATATCATCTACATAAACTGCTATAATCATCATACAGTCATGTTTCTTTCTTCTGTAAACACATGGTTCAGTTTCGCATCTCTTGAAACCTATGTTTAACAACACCTTGTTCAATTTCTCGTACCATGCTCTGGGGGCTTGCTTTAGACCGTAAATAGCTTTCTTCAGTAAACAGACATGTCCTTCTTTACCTTTTTCTTCAAAACCTTTCGGTTGTTTTAAATAAACCTTCTCTTTTAAGTCTCCGTTTAAGAACGCGGTAACGACATCCATCTGATCAACTTTTAGATTATTTTCAACACCTAGAGCCAAAAGTAGCCTCAAAGTACTGTGGCGTATTACAGGTGCAAATGTTTCGTTGTAGTTTACCCCCTTTATTTGGAAAAATCCTCTGGCTACGAGTCTCGCCTTGTACCTTATCTTCCCCGGTTCTTTTTTTATTCTAAAAATCCATTTAGAATCTACACAGTAGCCATCAGCTTTTTCTACTAACTCCCATGTATTGTTTTTCTTCAGCGCATTAAGCTCTTCTTGAATAGCTTTATGCCACTTATCCTTATCAACTCTTGATAAAGCTTCTTCTATAGTTATAGGGTCTTCCTTTATATCTTCTTCTGCATAATAGAGAATGTAATCATCGAAATTTCTCAATTTCCTTTCCCTAAGAGGATATCTTCTTTCAGGAATATCGTGCGTGTTTTCACATTCCAGTACAGGACTTTCACTGCCTTGCACTTCAGTTTCAGAAACATCCATTCCTTCAACTGTATTTTCCACACACTGCTGTTCACAAGTGTTTTCCAATCTATGTACAACTATTACCGTCCTGCAGTTCAGATTCAGGAACTTCCACTTCTTCACATTCAAAAAATTCGTCATTTTCTTCTCGATGTCGTTCTTCATGTTGTTCTACTTGACGAGCTTCATTAGGAGCATTCACTTCTTGGATCATTAAAGGTCTCTCCCAGACGTCATCTGATGGCATCATTTGTACAATTTCATCAGTATCGTTTGCATGAATCTTGATTTGATTTTCAAAGAAAACTACATCTCTTGCTTTGTATAAGCGATGTGTCTCAGGGTCTAAAAGTCGATAACCCTTAGTTGTTTCACAATAGCCGACAAACAGTAGTTCTTTAGTCTTTGAGTCAAACTTCTTCCGTTTCTGTTTCGGAACATGCATAAACGCCCGGCAACCAAATACCTTTAAATGCCTCAGGTCAACCTTTCTTTTAGACCATGCTTCTTCAGGCGTCATCCCTTTAACAGCACGTGTAGGACATCTGTTTTTCAGATAAACCGAAGTATTGACCGCTTCAGCCCAATACTTCTTGTCAAGTTTCGTTTCTTCAAGCATGCTTCTGGCTCGTTCTACAATTGAACGATTTGCCCTCTCACTCACTCCATTCTGTTGCGGTGTGTATTCCACTGTCAGCTGGTGGGTAATACCATTACTACGCAGAAAATTATTTACACGTTCATTGACGTAGTCGGTTGCGTTGTCCGTCCTAATCGCCTTGAGTTTTTTACTAGTCTGATTTTCAACAAGTGTTTTAAACTCTACCAACTTCGAGAAGACCTCACTTTTGTTTCGCAAAAAATAAACAAATGTTTTTCTCGATTTGTCGTCAATAAACGTCAGAAAATATTTATACCCCGCAAATGAAGCAGTTTCTATTGGCCCACAAACATCGCTATGTACTAATTCAAGAAGTTCAGTAGCACGCGTACTCTTCTGTTTCGGAAAAGGTAATGTGGTTTGCTTACCTTTTAAGCACGACACACATTGTACTGAGTCTGGATCCTTAAAACTAATACCTCTAGCCTGTTTGTCACGTAGTATCTTCATGTTGGCAAGTCCCAAATGTCCAAGTCTGCGATGCCATAGCTGGACTTCATCATCAACTTTTGTTTTTAAAGCTGAAAACATGTGAGGATTAGAATTAGACTTTACTACATAAATCCCTTTCTCTTCCTTACATACCAACTCAACCTTGCCATTCACTTGACATTCTTCTGACTTATACAACTCACAACCTCTTTTCGAAAATACTACCACAAAATTTCGATTCACTAATGTACTAACACTTAATAGATTCGTAGCTAACTTGGGCACAAAGACAGCTCCCTTTACACTAACGTTCAATTCATCTGAACAAACATCACCTCGGCCTTCACCTTCCACTCTGTTCCCATTCGCGCATGATATTTGAACTGGCTCATTCAACCTTTCATAGTTGTTCAGCCAATCTTTCCTGTTGGTCATATGAAATGACGCTCCAGAATCCAAAATCCACTCTTGCGAAACGTTTCTATAAGTATGGAGTGCCGTATGTGTGGTGTTTGCATGATTGTAATGCTTCTTGGGGCAAAAACGAGCTTTATGTCCTTCCCCGCACACATAGCATTCAATCTTCTTATTTGCTATCTTTCCTTTACCCTTTTCATTTGCTTTCCAATAGCTTTTCTTTTTAGCAGCACTCAAAGCATTCTGCGACGAATCCTCATGTGTTGATGTAACATCTATCTGTAGCAATTTGGTTTTAACGTAGTCTGTTGTTAACGTTATATTGCTATTTTCGATAGCCATCCTCATCGGCTCATACTGTTCTCCTAGTCCTTGTAGCATAAGTGCAGCCAGTAACTCATCATCTACTTCTTTGCCCATATCTGCTAGCTGATTGGCTAGCGACAGTATCTCAGTGACGTAGACTCGTGGGCTACTATACACGCTCAGCTTCGGACTAACTAGTCGTCCTAGCAATCGACATCTATTATTAATTCCCTGGTCTTCGAAGGCAGCTTTTAAAGCATCCCAGCTCTTCTTGGCTGTAGTTGCTTTCTTCACATGTACCAAACAATGCGGTTTAACCATTAACAGCATCTTTGCACGTACCTTTTTATCCATCTTAAGACCAACAGCAGTTGATGGTGTTTCTTCTATAAAATCCCAGAGATCTTCCATTACTAGATAAAGTTCTACTTGCACCTTCCAAGTAGCGTAGTTCGACGCTCCATCCAGCTTTTCGATGCTTTCGACTAATCTCCCAGATCGGTGCGGCGCACCGCCACCATCACCAACTGCTCCACGTACGTCTTCCATTATTAACAATTTTTCAAATGTTAATATTTAAACGCTCATGCTACCATGTTAGGAATAAGAATAAGCAGGAATCCAAGATCGAAATACGTGAATTTTATTAATATAGAGTTTTACAAAGGATGACAAAAGAGAAGACAGATATTGAGTGACACTTATAAAAAAACAAAATGTTCTTTCTTTTAAATTCTCATTTATCCTCTTTCAACAATAATGTTCCCACTGCTGGGACATAGGCCATCTCTCTGTGAGAGAGTCGCTTCGTGTAAAATATTATAGTAATCATAAAAAATGAAAATTGGACAGCTAACTGTCATCCAGCTGGCATCCATACATGTTTTGTAAAAAGCTGTTGACTGCAAAAATACGGGGACAGATGATACAAAGATGTCAAAAGACACTGAAAAACCAACTGTGGGAGATAGCCACAGAGTACTTTTAGATAGTTCTCCGACGAAAAATGAAAACCTAATATTTTGTCGAGACTGTGATATCCCTTCGAAAGGAAAAATTCGTTACATACAATTTCCCAAGAGAACTAAGTCTGTTATCATTACCTACAGGCATTTGTGGTATGATATTATGTTAATTATAGTAAAGGTGTGTGTGTGATTAAGTTATCAAATGAGAGCAGTGCCAAAATTGACATCTCTGAAGTTTTTCAGTTAGGAATATTATCCTGGAGTTGCTTTTCAGCTCCAATCACGTTATTCTTGTAGGAGGCCTCCATTCTTCAATAATAATAGAACTTTAAAATAAACATAAAATAACCCGTCAATCATAAAACTTCAATTAGTTTATTTATTAGATCAATAATTATATCGCTTCCCCTATCCATAGCTCGTCTTAACTGTGCTACACTCCAAGCCGCATATATTAGTAGTTTTCGTTTAATTTGTGACCAGTGAACACATATGTACACAAAGATAGCGGTTTGTAGACAGACAACAATGATGAGTTTTTCAGCTGAAGAGCTTCCACTTTTTAAAGAAAATTGACACCCTTGCCCATAGATGTCGCTAGGATGTAACCTGCTTCAAAATCTCCACACCATGATTACCATGAAGCTGTCCAAATAGATTTTGGTAGCAGAGGCGCAATTCTCGTAATTTTAAGAATGTTCGCAGCTTAAGTCTCAATCTTTTTGTAAATAACTCATTTTGAGTCTGAGATGAGATCGCGACTAGATTTTAAACACTTTTAATTACGGAAATTGGCATTCAGATTTGTCGCTAGGAGTAGCTGCGTGTGTGTAGTGCAACGTCGTTCCACCCTATTTTGATAGCTATGTATGTTAGGCTCCAACATAAACCTACTAACGTATCGACTAGAATCGTTTTCAGTATCACTATGAAGTCATTAATTGCCAGTTGTCACAACTTGTCAGTCATGTGTGTCAGTGTCATGTCATTGAACACCAATCATTTTATTCAGACTATTTCAGATTAGAGATGGGTCGTAGTTGCCAAATCTAGTACCAGGATTTCCAAGTACGATCACCTTAAGAAACCAGGGCTCGAGATACTTTCAAGTATTTTCTGTCTGCATCGAAAATTGATCCCATACAAATAAGAAGTACGCGTAAGAAGTCGCGTATTCAAAAGCCCTGTTGGAAGTAAAAATGCTTGCATAGGAAATTGACCTCCTATAAATAAGGAGCACAATATTGCGGTTACAAATAAATACTTTTACAATCCATTAAAGTAAAAAGCATGCAAGTAAAAAGTATGCAAGTATGCATACGAAATTGTTGCATAGACTTACTGATAAGGAGCATGATCGCATTTGCGAAAACTAAAGCGGTTATTGATCTATTTGAGTACCTACGTACTCGAGCGTCGATCCAAGACGGAGCGAGATACTGTCAAGTATTTTCTATCTGCATCGAAAATTGATCCGTGACTTCATACAAATAAGAAGTACAAACGCCAGTACCCGACGTCACTACCCGAAACTGCCAAATTTTCCCAATCAACTTTGAACCTTATGCTTTAGCGATAAAGTTGAAAATCTATTTAAAAAAATGACATTATAGTAGCTCGATGTGCTGGCGTCTTCAAACGTATTCGATTATTCAAAAGCCCTGTTGGAAGTAAAAATACTTGCATAGGAAATTGATCCATCATCATTATCTGCCTTGCCTTTTCCCAGATATTGTGGGGCTTGGCTTCCAGTCTAACGGGATGCAGCTGAATACCAGTATTTTACATGGAGCGACTGCCTGTCTAACCTCCACAAACCAGTTACTGGGTAGTACGATACCCCTTGGTAAGACTGGTTGTCAGAGTTTCGGGCTACTGACGACCCGTAACGACTGTCAAAGATCCACGAATGGCAGCCGAGATCAACGGCTTAACGTGCTTTCCGAGGCACGGAGGGGTCTTGGTATGTGAAGATGGTCACCCATCCACGGACCAACCGCGGCAAGTGTAGCTTAACCTGATCGATCGACCCGTGCGGCTGTTATTACTTAGCCACAAGCCCCTCTGATCCCTGACTTGCTATAAATAAGGCGCAAAATCACTTTTACAAATAAATACTTGCAAACATAAAGTTAAAATACTTGCATACGAAATTATTCCGTACTCTTACTGATAAGAAGCATGATGGCATTTGCGAAAACTAACGCGGTTGAGTATTTATCTATTACGTAGTTGAGCGAGTAGCCGTATAAAATACGATGAAGTCTTGCTAGTATTTCGGGTCGGTACCTGGTGTGCGTACTTGGACGCAAATACCTGGTCGCGTACATACGTACTTTACTACCTTCTCTATTTCAGAATTTTCAGATATCAATTTCCATTTTGTATGGAAAAGTTCTGTGGATGGAGGCGCAATATTTGATTTAAAAATGCAATATTTATTGTTAAATAATTACCAGGTATAACATAGTTCATGATTTAAGCTAAGTATTACTAAAACTGATAAAATATGAGAATAACGCAGTCACAATCGCACATCGCTATTTTAGTAAAATAACAGTAGTCATTTTCCTAAAATAGGCCATACTATTTTGCTTTAATTATTATTTTGTTTTACAGGTTGTCGCATGTTTATATTCGCTATCATGCTTCTATTTTAAGAGAATATAGCAAGCAACCCAGCTTATATTCCAAATGCCGCAACAATCAATATTTCACCGTGGTGTGAGATTCTTCTTTAAGAAAAACCTATTATTAACAAACAGTATAACATCTGGAATATGCATGGCTGTTGGCGATTTGGCACAGCAAGAATTTGAATTCCAAACTAAAGTTATACCAGAAAGATATGACTGGGAAAGATCAGGTTTTTATATTTTTGTGTAATCCATCAAATGTACCTCAGTTGTCTTATTATATTTTAATAGGAACTTAGTGTGGTAGGTAAACTATAGCATTTCAATAAACTTTTCGGAAAATTAACACAGTATGATTAGGTAAGTATTTATTTTGTTATGTAACTGTTTCGTAAACAACACTATAATTAGTCCTTTTTTATCCCTACTGTATTTGTGGTCTTTATTGGAAGTGTATTTTAAATAAATTCTATAAATTGACCTTTGTCAATACAAGAGGTAAAAAAAAATGCAGAAGGCTGCACATCAGTGGTAACATAACCAGGTATAAGCCGGCATCTTATTGAAACTCCTTACTATGCTAGGCCAGTTTGACAGCACGGTTGGCGCAGTGGTTAAGCGATTGACTGTTGCGCTGCGTGTCGCGGGTTCGATTCCCGCACGGAACAAATACCTACAAGTAGGTGTTCCATGTCTGGCTGTTCGTGTATGTGAGTTTAAATGTTTGTAAACGCACCCACAATACAGGAGAAATTCTTAGTGTGGGGCAACATTTTTTATAAAAAGAAAAAAAAAGAAGAAAAGAAAGTTCAAATTCTAGTGTTACCATCGATGTGTGGTCGGCCGTACCTGACAGTATTCAGGAACTACACAAGTTTAAGTGGGCCATGGAGGGATGGACCTTAAATGTTGAAGTTAACAAATTTTACTCAAAAGAAACATTCCTTTATTTCAGAGTTTAAAGTTTTTTGAAGTCATTTGTCTTAGTTGGGTATTGAACCAACACAAATGCGAAAAAAAAACACCTGTAGTTATCAAAAATGTGAAATGTTAACTGTGAGTAAAAATTGTAGCATCAGTACTTAGGGTACTTTCCCTCCAGAGCCCGCTTCAACTTTCCAATGTGTATACCTACAACATTTGTTTCAGCTCGAATGTTTGCAGTGGGAACTGCAATGGGCCCGTTGCATCATTATTATTATCTTACTTTAGACAAATGGTTACCAAAAGTTAATCTCAAAACAGTGACTGTAAAGATATTATGTGATCAAGCAATTGCATCTCCATCAACTATTCTAAGTTTTTTCATTGCAATGGGAATTCTAGAAAAAAAAACATTTTCAGAAATTACAACAGAAATTAAAAAGAAGATTTTATATGTGTACATGGTGAGTCTGAACTAATACCTGAACCCTTTTATGGAAAAAGTAGCACTTCGCCACGAACTTTGTCCGCATACTTCCCTCTAAAAATGTAACACCTCCACCCCCTTTAAAAGTTTTCGAAAATAAATATTCACGATCTTTACCATTCGTCTATACAAAGAAACATTTGGGCCAATTTTCAAGTTTATAGTAGATCAAAGGAATAAGATTTTTCAAATAGACTATGTTGTTCCTTTTTACCACTACACAACAGGATTTATATCCATTTTAGAGTTAATTGAAGCAAGTAGTAGAATACTTTAAGCGTTATTACCCGTTATGGGTTGATTTTTGAAAAACCCTGAAACGCATATTTTTTTTTTTTTTTTACACATTGGTAGTGGTACAGTTTCGAGATAATACAACAATGCGTTGTCGCTGTGAAGGGTAGTTTTAAAAAACTTAATCAAAACGAATATAAACTTTTTATTTATTGAATTGCCTCAGTAAATAATAAAGTATGTTACTATTAGTATTGCCAAGTTTCAAGTTTATTAATCAGTGGTGTAGATTTTTCGGAAAACCTTGAAGGTTGAATTTCCAAAAACCCTCTTCTTAGTGCTCAAGGCACAAGGCTTACTTTTATAATGTAGGTGGCATTATAAAAGTAAGCCTTGTGCCAATTAAACGTTCCTAGTCCCAGTTTAGTAGAGACAGGATTTGAGATAATTTTCAAATTATGGAACAATAAACTGAATGTCATACTTAACAGTATAAATTCCATTGGAACTAAAAACTTATTAACTAGTACTTTTTTGTTACAAATGGTCACTTAAAAATAAACTTAAAATACATTTCACTGAACTAGATACTGATCGAGTGGCGATGGAATGTAATTATCTGAGATTATGTATGAACACTGTCTTAGTTGCGTCTGTGCGTTGATATATTAGACAGTCAGTCAGTCAGTATCTTCTTTGAAACAGATGTGATGTTTTACTTCTTATGCTTTATGTATACCCGGTTTCTGGAACGAAAACCAACACAAAAATAAGTGAACAAATTGTCTTACATATATCAATTACCTACTGTGATTGGTTGATTGAATTGTAAACAGCCAAACAGATCCCTTGAGTTTAATGTTGACGTACAGGGCGGCAGGGACATCGCTGCGCAAACTGCAACAATGAATTCAGCACATGATTCAAATTAATTTATTTGTTCTAGACCCTCTAGCGTAGACATTTTTCGCCGGTTATATCAAATAAAAAATTTGCTGGTGCATAGAAAACCTGCGCGGTCAAAATGTATGGAACAGCTGGTTTTTTTTTAAATCTTAATTACCGATTAAAATTTTCAATGCACCCTTGTGTTGAAATTTTTCATCAGAATCGTGTACTGCCGATCGATTCTGTTAGAATCTCACCGTGAGAAGTTAGTTGAAGTGAGCTGTCATTCCATCTGATTCTAGGGATTGACACTAATGACAGCTCACTTCATCCGAGATTTTTACAGAATAGCACTACTGTACCCTGGGGTAACAGGCTGCGCGTCGATGGATCAGTCTGTATAGTCGAGTTTCGTTCCATAAACCGTGTGGCTTATTTTGTGTGAGTAATTATCTTAAAGACTGAATATTATTTCTTTGTTTCAGGGGGATTGTATGTACTGGCCACCAGTGCAATTTATTAATTTCTATTTTTTACAGCCACAGTACAGGGTTGTATACATAAATGTAGCAACTATGGTATTTAACGTCTTCCTATCATTCGTAAAACATTATGATCAAAAACACCCATGAGCATAGGTTTGTGATGATTTAAGGTCACAGATCATTAGAGCCACCCGGCACCCACTCCGCACCGCCTCGCCTCCTGCGGCTAGTATTCTTTATATGGACTTGTATGGGTATGCGCTCACTACATCAACTCCGTAGCGTCACCGGTTCGCCTCGGTCGTAAGCCGTCCACGCGCGGACGGCGGGTGGACCACTCGGTGACAACTCGCTGCTCGCATGCTTGCCTTGCGTTGACTGCGCATTGCCAACGCGCGGGTCCTGAGTGGACCGCGCGCTGCCCGCGAATGATTCACGCGAGGACGATACGTTGGCGATGCGCCGCTCCCCACCCTCCCTTCATTCAATTCACGGGTTGTAAAATTTGACATTACGAAACAGTGGCGTAGCTTGTCCTAAAGGGGCCCTGTATCAAAATTTGTAGGGGGCTCTTCTTACCCGAGTGTGGTGAAACTCTAAATGAGGGCATTGTTTCAAAATTAAAGCGCCCGTCTGGGTTCGAACCCACAACCTACAATTCGTAAGTCGGGGCCGTTACCACTGTGCCACCACTGTTCCAAGCCATAAGCTAATAAAACGATATTGTTAATATTTTCATTGGATATTCATTCATTACAGGCCTCTTATTGGTCAACAAGAATTTCAGGTTCTGTATATTATTTAAAAACAAATTGGTTACACACGTCGCGTTGGGGGCCCTGTAGCTCGGGGGCCCCGTATCATTGATACGGCTGATACAGCGGTAGCTACGCCCCTGTTACGAAAGACACCTAGGTGTAGACCTAGTGCCAATTGTTAACAGACTACTCGAAAATTCGTGGACCAAGCGACGTCCACTCGTTGACCACGCGGCGTTCACTTGTTGACCGCACGGGGTCCACTGGTTGACGACGCGAGTTCCACTGTTTGACCGCGCGACATTTATTGATGATAACGCGGCGTCCACCCGTGGACCACCTGTCGACAACGAGTGAACGCCGTGCGACGAGGCGGTGCGGGGTGGGTGCCGGGTGGCTCTAATGAGCTGTGACTTTATAATGTAAAGACTTACTTTTTTTTTAAATGAAACACCTATGTATTTCTTTTGGAAGTATCAAATAATTTATAGCAAGACAACTGTAAACTTGAGCTTTTCATGGTCGGGGGGCCCTATTTACAACAAAATAAAACTCTTTTCCTCTAAGAACTCACTTTCTCATAAAAAATACCAAAATGTAAATAAGCTCATTAAATGACATTACCTACTGACAAGATTTTTTTAAACTGCGTCCTCAAAGTTAAAAGTGCTCTCAAACAAGAGATTTTTTGGTTAAAACAAAACAGCTAGTGGAAGCTTAAACTTAAGTTTACCATTACTCCTAGTTGTGACCTGTACCTGTGGAAGTTGTAAAGGGTAGACAGATCAAGACACGTTTTTTGGTATCACCAGAATTTTTGCTATGTCAGTAAAATTTATCTGTGTAAAATACTATTATTCAGCTGCACCATTCTGGTTAGACTGCAAGCCAAAACCTAACATAGTTTCGCGCGTAGAATTGGCAGAAGACCTTATATTAATGCTTGAGCCCTAAACAAAACAAGGTAAGGTAAGGTTTACAGTTGTTATCCTATAGACGCTGCTTAGTTAAGTATAAGACAAAAAATGAATTTCATTTTAGTAGAGAATAATCTCTGACTTTACCCTGCACATTGATCTCATTGATCAACCAATTGTGAAATCATTTAATAATAATAATAATAGTTTATTTCCAAAAACTTACTTCACCACTCTGTAAAAACCGATAGGTACCCACTGAATAACAGCAATTTAAATTAATTGATTACCCAATTGAGACATGGCGATTTTTTTGCGAAGGTCAGACGCATCTGCTTCCTGATTCAAATGTTTCAGTAACAAACTGACTAATTATTGAGGAGCATCCACATCCGGCCTTGGCAATGGCCAATGGGTTGTGTTAAAAAGGGCTGTGCTGCTGGGCAGTTTGTTGCGCCACTTCTTCCCAGCGAAAGCACTGGGAAGTGGTGAAGGGCGGGCGTTTTGGGGGGGACTGTCTTTTGAAATGTTGACGTTCGAAAAGTGCTGATTCTCAGCCTAGTTTGAATAAATGACTTTTGATTTTGGCATGGAAAAATACAAAGGTTTCATAACTCTCGCTTTTGAATGCTTGCGTCGAGGCAGCAAATTCAATTTATATTTCAAAAACACAATGCAAGGTTGTCTGCCAGTTTATATTGTTTTTTTTTGTGGTGTACAATAAAGAGTAAGAATTATTTATTATTTTAAGTGCTCCTAAAAGTAAATGGTAAGAGATTTGGATTTCGTGCTGTTGTAATTTGTACTTTCGGAGCTGAGCCGAGCGTTGAAATCAAGTATAAATCGTGAGTGTTATAATTTGTTACACATACATATAAGTAGTTAGGTATAAAGAATTTATTTAGAACACTAAAGTAATAAAATATCCGTATTTATAATTAGACACCTCATTGATGGTGCCGTAAGTCGTTAACCCCAGCACATTGTCCAGTCATCTTTTCTCGTTTGTAATTTGACAATGATGCGATATAGGGCCAACGCTGGTCCTAGAGGCAGTCCCAACCCTTTTACTATGTCGGCACGCCGCGCCATGCTCAATGCTTGACCATCGAATTCCTGAAAATACAGTTTTTATAATGTCTTATCACTTATCCAATCCAGAACCATCCAATGCAGAATTCTGGTTCTGAAGCCATTAGAATAAATATTTTTTGTTCATCTCCAACTTTTCCAATATATACTATTTAACTCATGTTCGTTTATTTATTTCGTTGTAGTTACCTGTTCCTTAAGAATTGGAGCAGCTTCAGGTAGGTACTTTGTAAAATATTCAAAGGCATTTTCAGTTGTCCAATTAGTTATATCTGGTATACTTGGATCAATGGGCAAGTCCTCTAGTTTTGAGGGAGCTCTGTCAAGCTCATGTGGTTTCAGGAATGGGTCCACTGAAGGCGAACTCTGTGCATTATACTCCATACTCCGGCGTATAGCAGGGGATCCTACTACAGCGGGTCGAGATTCCAGGCAATTATTACATTCCCATTGGTCCCAAGCTTTCAATCTTTCTGGTATGCGTGGACTATGGCAAAGGGCATGATAAGCATCGGAACAAATACTACACACTGTTAAAATGCCCTGCAACAAAAATATTAGATATTTAGAACTTTGTTTATATTATATGTTTAAAAAGATAACATTGATTAAATTATGTTATCATGCGTAAACAAATATTTTTGATTTAAAACTTACAGCATCATTGGTTTCACAGCATACCACACAAGTTTTACAATGTGGGCATTGCCAAGTGTTGTCAGGTCGAGGCTTTAAAATACCAGACCCTGATTGGAGGCAGCTCAAATGTGCCTTGTTGTTGCAGTCTCGACATTCAACTAGTCTGTCATTAGAACCACGAGGTTTCTGCACAAGACAAACTGAACATACACCTCCTGATGTCTCGTGTGGTAAAGAGTCTTCCTGTTCCAGTTCATCGCCACTTCCATCTAGAGATAATTGGCTTTCAGATAATGGTGTTCCCTCAACATCTGATTTTTGGAGTCCAGCAGAAATAAGTCTTTTCTTAATTGTACTTTTATTAAGTGAACCCACTGGGCGACCTCTTTTTCGTTTGCTTGGTACATTGTTATCAGATGGGTCGAACACCTTTTTAGCCATTTTACGTCTTTCGCCGACACGTACACCCTCACGCGTATTTCGAGAGGTGCTGCCGCCAAGTCCATTGCTAGACGATCCACCACCTCGTTTCTTTGGCCTTCCCCGCATTCTCTGAGGTGAAGACCTGCATGAGGAATTCGCTGATGAAGTCATCTGGAATTAACAGCAATAATATGTTAGTTTAATCTTTTTTAACTGAATAAAAATCATAGATCTAAATAATGTAGGTACCTTTTATTATGAATTTTGCAAATATTTAAATCAATTGAAATCTTTGAAATTTTGCCATTCAAATGACATCCAGCAAAAAAGCTTACAATATATTTACAAAAAGTTCGAATTACGAAAATGAACTTGTCTATACTTAAATAATTTATCACCTCTTTTTGGAAGGAAGTAAACTTGGTTGAAAAAAAAAAAATGGAGCACATTTGAGTATAATTATCCTTGAAAAGCTTTTTTAGGGTTCCGTCGTTTTAATTTCGTTGTCAGACTGTCTGTCAAAAAGCCATTTTACCGGAGACAGAAAATTGGATAGGAGTATGTATTCTGTGCACCGCTAAACAACGATATAAAAAAATTACGATTTTTTTTTAAATTCTTAATTTTAATTGTTGAATGTGCCCGCTCTTGACCTCTGATCACGCCTGATGGAAAGCGATGGATGAGGTCTGATTGAACTAGCGTACCCAGAAGATGCCTAAGGCACTGGAACTCTCACGCATGGACGAAACACAGCAGGCTGCTTGACGCCGTACTCCGGTGAGAGGGTGATCGCAAACCAGGCGGGCGTTAGCCCTTACACCGCAAGGGAAGAATTGGCTAGTCCAATAAGGTGTTGGGTGTGACTGTCCAGAATGCGCCCAGCGCTCGGTTCATTTGAGTAACTGGCGGAACAAACTGCGCTATACGTGGAGGCTTCTTCATGCATCCCTATCTTTCTGCATCATTTATTTATTATTTATGATATTTCTAAGTGCCTGTTTGTGAGAATTGGGGGTTACAACTGCAGAAATAACTAGTTTTTCAGATAATTACTGTGAAATAAAAATTAATTTTTGCGGTTGGTAATATCAATAGGTACTGTGCATGCGAAAAATATTTATACTAACTACAGAATCCTTCACTGTGCGTGGTCCGACACGCACTTGGCCAGTTTTTTTTTTTTAATATTTTATTTACAATGTGCAATTTTTCAAAATCCAGTTGCAATCTAATCTCAAGTTCAGAAAAATTATAGCCCTGGTTGTGGAAGATTATCAAATGCTGCAGTCAAAGATTTGTATAATTATGTGATAAGAATGTGCAATATCTTTTTATATTTATATAGCTTTAGATTTAGGTAAGTAAATGGAATAAATATTTTTATACATCGTACTTATGTTGTTAAATGTTTTGTTCTTCATGGTTGTGAATAGAATAGGATAGAATAAGTACCTATCTTTGTTTTGGATAAAATATGGTACAAAAAGTTTTTAATAAAAAATAGTTCCACATATTTTGCTTACTTATTACAGCATGCAAAATATACCTACTTTAAATTAAAATTTTAAACAAAAACTTCAACTAAAACTACTGAGATCATGTGATAACAACAAGCAAACATTTTTAAAATTTAGAGTAAAATATCAATGTTAAAATTCACATTCAAATTAATGTTGCTGGTAATGTGCTATCAGGAAGTGGTTTTAATTTAAATATCTACTTTTCAGAACAATAAAAAATTGTTTAAATGTTGTTTGCCACAATCTCAATAGTGCATTAGGAGGGTAAATACATTATCTAAATATTAAGATAGCTTTTTCAAACAATTTTTTTTCTTCCAGAGTTATCTAAAGAATAAAAATAAATGATCATACCTTTGTGTTACTGAAATCAGCATTGTACTCAAATTTGAAGCTATCAGAGCTATCACCATCATGATCAGCAGGACCCAATGCCAAATTGCCATTCTGTAATTTAACTAAACTTCCTGAGGATAATTCTTTGTTTACAATAGTTTCCAGTTGTTTCTTTGAATACTTGGTTCCCTGTGAACCTGCTGCTGACACAAGATCATCAAAAGCAATACCATTTTCCAAATAGCTTTGATCCTGATAAATAAGAGTAGCAATTGCAGAAGTTATTACTCTTCGCTCACTTGTTGCAACCGATGAAGACATTTCTAAAAATAAAAGAAGCAAATTTTATGTTATTGAGTATAATTCATTTTAAAAACCCTCAATTGTATGATATGGCCATGGACAAAAATGACTGGACACTTCATGGGATATTTTGTTCTCATACTAAACTATGAGAAACTTGATAAGCTGAATAGACTCATACAGGTTCAACTCACTGTTGTTTTGGTTTGATTTTTTTCGCCACTTAGCAGCGTTCCTATAGCTTACATTATCTTTATAATCAACTTTAAAAATACTTTTCTCCTTCAGGCAACGTTTGAGATCTGCTTTAGTGTCTTTAGGTAGAACTTTGTAACACTTTAACATAAACTTGCAAATTCTATTTATATCGGGACGGGATTTACGTGAACGCAAGTGATCAATAGCGGCCAAAATCTGATTTTTATACTTTATCTCTGACATTTCTGGAAAACAAAAAAATAAAATAGGTAAGTAGTAACAAAAAAGTAACGAGACAAAAACAAAACAAAAATAAAAAAAAAAATCATGAAAAACTTATTCCAAATAATATTGAAAACATAAATTAAAAGGATTGGGAATGTATTTTACTGAGTGTTTGAAAACTTACCTGAACAAAATCATGCCGGCGATTTTTTAACCAAGCATGCAGCTTCCCTTTAAAATAACGAATATAGATCAAATAACCTTCGAGTTACTTAAAATATCCGGTTGATTGAATGCAAGCAAACTTTTTTTATTTATAATATTGTTCCGCTTTTTCACTCACTGTCCAAAAAATTACTGAAGCACTCACACCGTAACACGTAACACACTACCTATACATGCAACCAACATACAGTGTTATTGGAATATTGGCACTGCTGTGTTAATGTTAACCCACACCACCAAATTATTTGACAGTTGAACTGAGCAGTGTTGCCTGCTCGTGCGATGTTTAAAGCGTTTTTTAAACTGACGCGGTGGCGAACAGTTATCAAAGCGAACAGCCATCGGCTACTAACACCATAGACATATATATATGGACTGGAAATACCTACGAAAAAAGGGTGCCTACCTACAACTCATATTGTCTCAAAAAATGGCTGACATTGCTAGGGTTGTATCAATCAAGGAACAATGGTGTTACTATAACGAGTATCGATACTAAATACGAGTCGTACTAGTTATCACGTTTGGATCATAATATAGTATACTAACTTATAGTCCGTTTTAACAGGTTCCCTGTCCACAAAGTAGACACAATAGTTAAACAATGAACATGAATCATATGTGATTCATGGGACATGGAATGGGCTAACTAAGGTTGCCTACTTTATAGTAACGTATCCTAGTTTATTTTCGATAAACATACTTTATAATTTTGCATAAAAATACAGTATGCGAAAATACTTTATTTCTAATCTTTTGTTATGCATAAAAGACTCATATGAACTATTTATCGATAGGTACAGACGCCAGCACATCAAGCTACCCGAAACTGTCAAATTATCGCAATCAACTTTCTTCCCTGAAAATAAAATTAATGCCAAGTGTTTTTTCGGCACAGAATTAAAAAAACACTTTTTAATTGCATCACGTTTACGTATTAAAGTGAAGGAAAACAGCGTGAAGAGATATGTATCCATATGCCCAAAAACAGGTGCTTTCGCATATTATACCTTTGGGTTGGAAGGCCAGAGAGGAGTAGTTTCTGTTAGGTATGCGGACCCTAGTGAAAGACAAGATAATCACTAGGGTGAATGAATAATATAAACTTCCCATCACATTCTCCGTGAATGGGATGGGATGCTTATATTATTGTGTTAATGAGTGGTGGAGTAAAAATAAAATAAAAGTATTTTTTTTTGCCTTTGTTTATTGGTATGATAATGATTAACAAATATAACGTTCAATTATCGTTCAAATATAACGTTTGATTAGTAAAATAGGCTTACAAAAGTAATACTTTGCGAATACGATGCTTTGGGCATCTTTTGTGATTGGTCCAAGGCATTAAATTGTATTCTTCATGAAACCTTAATCAGGAAACTTCGCCACTACGGAATCCGGAACCCTCTCTGGATCTTCTCACTTCTTACTTCAGTGATAGGATTCAGAGAGTTGATGTTAACGGGAAAAGATCACCCGGATCTGTAGTAAGAATGGGGGTCCCCCAGGGCTCAATACTTGGACCATTTTCATTTATTATTTATATCAATGACTTGCATTACCTCATAAAGGATGAACATGATATAGTGTTGTTTGCAGATGACACTTCACTTTTATTTAAACTCAAACGTCAACAGCTGGTTACTGACAGTATAAATAGTGCCCTCGCAAAAGTAGTAAACTGATTTAATGTTAACAATCTACTTCTTAACGAAAAAAAAAACGAAATGTATTAAATTTACGATACCAAATGTTAGACAAGTAGAAACTAGTGTTCTCATAAAGGGTGAAGAGTTAAAACCCGAAAATACCACAGTATTCTTAGGCATAACTTTGGATGCCAAGCTTCAATGGGGCCCCCATATAGATAAATTGTCAAAAAAACTTAGCTCTGCAGCATACGCCGTTAGGAAAATTCGTGACTTAACTGATTTAGAGACAGCCCGTTTAGTTTACTTTAGTTATTTTCATAGTGTGCTGTCATACGGTATTCTGTTGTGGGGAAATGCCGCCGATATTCAGACAATTTTAATTTTACAAAAAAGGGCAATTCGTTCCATTTATAAATTAAGTCCCAGACACTCCCTCAGAGACTTTAAAGAGATTAATATAATGACTGTGCCTTCTCAGTACATTTATGATAATCTTTTGTATGCACATAAAAATATAATCTGTTTAAAAATACAGTGATATATATAATATAAATACTAGGAACAAACACAAATTTGTTGTTCCTACAACAAGGCTGACGTTTCATAAGTGCCCATGTAGGTTTATGTGAAAGAAAATATTTTGATTTTGGTGCTGTGAGCCACGGGCCGGACCTAGCAAGGTCAATCGGAGCTAATAAGACGCAGGACTATTTATGTTAACATAGCAGAATATACCGATATCGTTCCAGCGGAGGAACTAGTTCCGGAAACTATTAGGCAACGGTACAACACTATTCTATTATGACATATTATTGTAAACAAACGAATGAATTAACAAAATAATAAAAAGGTCTGTTATACGGAAATTCACCCAAATATCAATACTTTAGCCATAAATTCATGATCGCGTTACAATTATATCATCGAATGTCTATTATTGTATGTGTTATTGCATTAAAACCGGCTACTAACCTGTGCAAAGAAAGTTGAGGTTGATTTTCATTCTTCCTTGCACCACACTTCACAATACAATACACAGGCATGTTGAATTGCTGTTTTTCAACATTTACATGCAGTTTTAAAGGTAAAGTCCTCGTAATTTTCTCGCAAATCTCAATAATACAAAAAATAAACAACCATTTGACAGCTGAACTACCACGAAACTTGGCGACAAAGATGGCTGCTCTGGCACCTACCTACAACCGTGTATAGAATAACAGGGCATCTATTGTTATATCCCATCTCAATGACTAACACCGACTGACAACATAAAACATCGCACTACAACCAGAGATATGAATCCATGACTACAACTAAGAATATTCTACAATTCTTGCCTGTTTTACAATGAACATGCTTATTTGTATTAATAAACTGCCTTAGGAAAGAAATAGCAAGTAAGTAAATCAAAATCACCAAAATTAATTCGAATCACAGATTTAAACCACCACAGTTAATTGACAAAAGACGGTCAGTCTCAAAAAGCAAAACGCAAGCGGCAGCCAGCGGGAATCTCAATGGCAACGCTACTAATATTATTGTCATTGTCCATTGAGATAATGATGATTGAGATGGATTTTCTATGTTTATGTCATAGACATTATATATTATTATTATTTCCCTTCTCAATGGTTTATGTAAAAAATATAAAAAAATATTGTCATTGTCAGTAATGTCAGACGTCAGTGTCATCTGTTTTGCTACTTGCACGAGTTAAGTTGCATTGCATGTTGTTGGAAATAGAAAACAAACAGAATTACTTTACTGTACAAAAAAATTACCTGCATTAAGTGCGTTTGTCCTAAACCAACTAAATGTAATTATAATACTACATGATGACGACATTTGCTTTGTCTGCCTTACGTTTAACATACAGAAAACATAATTTTAAAGCCGTATTTTACTCCTCACAACCAGAATGTGCAAGTGAAAGAAATCTAGGCAAAGTTGTAAATGTAGCTATTATTGGAGCTCCTAATTCTGGAAAGAGTACTCTCATCAATAAAGTCACAGAAAGGAAGGTATGACGAAACTTTGTTTAGATAATTTTATAACCTGTCAATGGGTGGCAAATGCAACTACTTAGTTTGTAAGAAACTTAAAATCAACCATGGATTGTGTTATAATTGCAGATATGTGCTGCATCCAACAAAGTACACACAACCACAAAGTTAGTGAGAGCCATGTGTTATCAAAATGACACACAGATTATATTCTTGGACACTCCTGGAGTTGTAACTGAAAAAGAACAAAAGAAGTAAGTAAACTAACCACCTAAGTAACTAAACTAAGTGATACTAAAGTTCTCATGCATTACATAATATTACATACTTAATACATAATCCCCTTTATTCACATAAACATAGCATAAAGTTAAGTAGTGATTTGTGACTGTATAATGATATGTTTTGATGTTTAATGGCACTTTTAAATCTTATTTTATATCAAACTATAAATAACATGTCCATAATTTATAAGTTTTGTGTGATTCAATTAATTTAATTCTATTCCAGATATAATTTACCTGATTCTATGATTGGAGCGTGTCACAAAAGCTTGAGGTGTGCGGATGTTGTAGGCGTTGTTCATGATGTCTCTAACAGATACACAAAGGATTTTCTTCATACCGATGTTGTCAATATGTTGAACATCATAGCTGATACACCTAGTTTTTTAATTATCAATAAAGTAAGTGGAAGTTACTATACATGATGAAAGTGAAAACTTGCAACAACTTGAAATAAGAAATTATAAACTGCCATTTCCCAAATCTACATTCATGAAGAAACATCATGTAATTATCGTCTTAGACAGTGCAAACTAAGTTATTCCTTCAAGTGGACAGCATTCAAGTAAAAAAAAAGTCATATAGATTATGATTTTTTTTTTTGCTGATTTTTCCATCGCCTGATAACTTATTTGAGGAATAAAATTGATGTTTGACAGTTTTGTATGAAATAACTGTCAAAATTTCAAAATTATTCCTCAAATAAGGTATCAGATGACAGAAAAATCAGCCCTAAAACAAACAAGAAAATTAAAACGCGCACTTGATTAGCAATACATTCAGAGTTTACAACACACAGCAAGTTTGCAACGTGTTGAACTAGCGGTATTTACCTAATTTACGAAAAACTAATAAAAGCGTGTTAAAAAGAGTGCACGACGACATTGCCAAATCACTTGCCTACGCGCACATATGTGCATACCTTTCCTTAATGACTGATTCTGAACTTATTTTTAGAAAGTTAACTATTTTTACCAAATATTTTTTTACATAGGTTGATAAATTGAAATCCAAAAATCAATTGCTAACAATAATAAGAAACCTTACCAATGGTGTCATAGCTGGCAACCCTATCCCTGGGACTGAAAAGAGTAGAAGTAAAACAGACAATAATGTTCAAAAAGGGTACAGTAAATTTTCTGATGTCTTTCTTGTATCAGCATTGAATGGTGATGGGGTGCAAGATATTAAGGTAAGAACTCCAAACATAATATTAAACATAGACTAGACATGCCAATGATCTGCACAGTGGAGAGGTCTTGCACAGAACACTGCTAACTATTTTCTGTTTAGGGGCCATTCAAGTATTACCTAAGCACTAATAATGGGGGCCCCTTATAACATTAATGAGGGAACATCACCAAAAAGGTCAAATTCTTCAGAAAGGTCAGGTACATAGTACTTGCAACATGCTTGTATGACCAGATGTATGAACATAAACAAGGCAAAAGGAGTATGTAACAATCGTAGCAGGTGGTATTCTACAACGTGTAACGTAAATGCGCAAAACCTGAAAATAGTTTGATCAGAATAACAACCAGAATTAATTGAACCACTTTTTAATATAGGTCACATTTTTCAAAAAATCTTCATTAAAAATGTTGCCTTGTCTATTTATTAATAGGTCAAGCAAGCCAATGTGGTGATAAGGCGTCGTCGCAGACGCAAGAAACGATCAGAATGGCCAGTAAAACTAAAACAGCACATAAAACCTTTACAATTTTTTTAATGACTTATTTTCTCTCTGAAATAGGTCAATTGAATTAAAAATCAGTTGGGGTGTCTGAGGTTTTGCGCATTTAACGTTACACATTGTATAGTTTCTGCTTACCCCCATGGGAAGAAGGCGTGAGATTATGTATGTATGTATTGTTATTCTGTATTGTTTTGTTTTGCAGGAATATCTCATAAGCAATGCTAAAACTGCAGGCTTCCAGTACTCTCCTACTAAATGGACTGACCAGAAACCAGAGTCATTGATAGAAGGAGCAGTCAGGGCTAAGTTCCTAGACTTTTTGGCGCAAGAGATTCCATACAAACTGAATGTGCAGCTTGAGTATTTTGAAGATATTGAGGAACAACAGAAAATTCTTTGTTCAGTATCAGTGGACTGCCCCAATGAAAGATTATCAAGGTTGATAGCGGGCGCCGGCGGTGGTAGACTACAACAAATCAAGTCGCACATTCGAAGCGATTTAGTCGATTTATTTAAGAAAACTGTAGTTATCGATATTCATTTAAAAATTAAAAATAAAGGTGAATCTAAATGAACAATCTTGTTCTGTAAATGACAGTCTATTTATTGAAGAAGTAATTTTTGTATTTGTTCAACTGAAATTATACAAAATATGTTGAATAATTTTGTTTTATTAAATATCAACAATACATGCAATGCAGTGTAGAATTTTAGTCATTCTACTAAAATCTTACATTTTAATAATTTCCACTGAATTAGTATTCACCAGAAAGTTTTTAAACCACAGCTGCTACACAGGCTGAGGGGCCCGTGGCCAAATAATAACAGCCGCACAGGTCGATTGATCAGGTTAAGCTACGCTTGCCGCGGTTGGTCTGTGGATGGGTGACCATCTTTACATACCGAGACCCCTCCGTGCCTCGGAAAGCACGTTAAGCCGTTGGTCCCGGCTGTCATTCGTAGATCTTTGACAGTCGTTACGGGTAGTCAGAAGCCCGAACGCCTGACAACCAGTCTTACCAAGGGGTATCGTATTACCCAGTAACTGGGTTGTGGAGGTCAGATAGGCAGTCGCTCCATGTAAAATACTGGTATTCAGCTGCATCCGGTTAGACTGGAAGCCGACCCCAACATAGTTGGGAAAAGGCTTGGCAGATGATGATGAGCTGCTACACAGGCTGATCAGCAGTCTATTTATTTACAACCCAGGAGTGCTGAAGCGCCTGAGTTTATGTGTATCGGACCGCTATGTGCGGAGGCGGCGCCGCCCGCCGCTACTGGCCGTGCCGGTTGCCAGGACCAACCTTCTAGCGAAAATAACATTAACCCGCGCAATTCGGGTTATTAACGATCTTTACGTCAAGATCGATGTTTTTACGTACTATTTGAGTGAATTCGCAAAAATACTGTTGTTTATTTCATGTTAGAGTGTAGATTAGGCTAAGCTAAGATTATTATTAGATGTTATTATGAGTTTTACTAGTTTTATATATTTTTTAACTATTTTATCTTTTCATATTTTTTGTATTGTAAAAAAATAATAATTTCCGAAAGACCGCGCTATCGCATTAGGGATACCTTTGATAGTTGATTTGATTGATAGTTGTAAGGGAGATTTTAATAAATAAATAAATTATTACAAAAATTTAATAAAAAGAATTTGGGGCAAAATTGCCTGAAATGGTCTGGCCATGATGAAAGAGCACAGATAATATTTAGAACATTACGAGATTTTGATAATAACGTGGTCTAGTCTCGAGTGAGACCCTTTTACAAGCTTTTGTTTAACTTGCGTTGTTAGATAATTAGTTTGTATAGGTCAAATCATGCTAGCTGAATTGAAACCTTTTTTAATCTATAGAGGGGGCAGCTGCACCGTAGCAGCTGCAAATGCCGCGTAGCGATAATTTTCTTTAAAAACTATCTTCAGGAAAAGAAGCGGGCCACCTAGTTTTGCTGTAAGTAACTATCCGACTAACTAATATATGTATCTTAAGAAAGACAAAGATTCTGAAAATTAAAGAAAATCATGTAAAAAAAAGTGGCAGCGTCTACGCGCGAGTGGAAACTCGTAGACACTACCAACTTAAGAAAAAAAAAAAATACGGTTATCACTTTTGTATGCATTGAATTAAACCATTCATAAGTAACAAAACTATGTTTATTGAAACAGTGTTAAATTCTATAATGTAGCCAATGAAGTTGGAACGTTAATAGCCAATAAATAACAGTGGCCACATTATCTTCCCGGTTAGTTATTCATACTAAACAATAGAATTGTACGAAACACTAAGACACCGTACAACTTAACCACGAAACTTTGTTAAGACTTGTTTACAGTTACAGTTTCAGTTTATGTGTTGGTGGTCCCTAGCTGTGTAGACGTAGGTACCTACGTCACACACGCGATTTAAACGATCTTAGTTTCGAACAAAACTATTTTAATTGGGATTACCTACCTATTCGCATGTAATAAATTGGATATCGTTCTTCTAAAGTTGCGTTGTGTACCCAACTAAAGAACTAAGTAATCTCTGCGCAGCTCAATGTTTACGCCAGAATTCGCGTACATAAACGTCAGTGATAATAAAATTAAAGAGGGAAATTATTTTCGTTTCTAGACGTTCTACAATTAAGTAGGAATAACTAAGTAATGACTTGGCAGGTGTGTTTACATGCTCTTTCACTGTGCATTTTTCTGAAAATATTTTAACGATATGGAGTGAGCAAAATGAGTGGAGTACCTAATTGCGTAACACACAAACAGTAGTAATAGCTTTCATTTTGACAGTTCTACAACATTCATTGCGTTATTTACGTTGTTGAGCAGACTTTATCGAAAACATGCAATAGATTAGCAAGACCCTTCAAAATGATTCAGATTGTAATTGAAAGTGGGTTTACACAATTAGCTTGCAGATTGATCAGCTTATATGTTGATTTAGGTAACTGTATACTACCTTGAACGTAGGAAAATGGCGTTATGGTCCATCGTGTGGAATTTTCTTCTACAATAGTTTCCCATTACCTTCATTGCTGGCCACTTTGCAAGTACCTACTTCACCCAATCGATTATATCGAGAGGATGGCCATCAGCGACAACTTGTCCCGGTGCTAATAACGTCGTGCTCTAAGCGTTGTGCAGACGTCAGCAATGCTCTTTCTTATAGTTTCGATTACGGCGTCACTGCCTTTGATTATACTTCGGCGATTCGTTAAGATAAGCTGATGACTATAGCAGGAAACTACACCTTTTTAAGAAATGCCAAAATCTTTGTTAGTTTCAAGTTTTCTACTTAGACGCACTTACATAGTAGATACCTACCTATGAGACTAGAATCAGTTGCAAAGCATGATCTTAGCCATTGATATACAATATTATTTTTAATGTACGAGTATTGCAAACCTGAATATAGTTTGTTCAGAATAAGTAACTGAATCGATTCCAATATTTTTTACACTGTTATATTTTGTCCCAAAAAAATTTAAAAAAGGTTATAAGTTGGACACCGAGCGACACTAAGTACATATCCGCAATCATATGCGCACCAGGCCCGGGCGCACGGTGGGCTCGAGGCGCGGGCAGTGCGGGGGCACTGCGTGGTGTGAGCATATTTTTGTACGGACATCCAGGTAACATAACAAACTTATAGCTTTGTGATTTTTCATAATACAGTTTTGAAATTTTGTACATAGATTCTTTACATAAAAATACTAGACACGTGTTTCGGGTTTCGCATATACTAAAACTAATGTTGTATATTTATATGATCTTAGCAATTATGTCATCGGCAAAAAAGGCACGCTAGGAGTTGCCCAAAAAAAATTGTTAGCTTTCTAGGTATAGGTAGGTAGGTACCTATTTTTATTTATAAGTAGGTAGGTACAAATCACACAATCCATTCACATCAATCCATTTTAGGTTCCCCACGCCCTCTAAAGGAAACGTTTCGGCAGTGAGGGCGTGTCGACAACAATCCCTGCAAGAGTTCGATAGCTCTTACATTGCGATTGAATTTTAAGTGTTAGAACCTATCAACAAGGAGACCTCTCAATACTAAGCGGGGCCCGGCGGTGTTTGGAGAGGCGTTAAATCTTTCAACTACTAAAATGGTTCCACGAACAGGAACTACCGCGCTGAAAACACAAAAATACTTATCTACATCGTACTTTATTGATAAAACCATAATTAAAAAAAACACAGCAATGGCTTTCATTTTGACATTTCAACAATATTCTTCATTATTTTCGGTGTTTTCGAACATTTGATGCAATGGATTAGCAATATTCTTCAAAATGATTCTGATTGATAATGTGTTATGCAATTTGGGTGCCGGATCTAAGTAGGAACGTACTTCCCGAAGTAGTAAAATTTCATCAAAAGTACACACGTAAGAAACTTACCTACAAAAGACAAATTACAGTAGTCCCTTGATAATGCAGAGCTCAGAGGATAGGGAATCAAACAGAACAATTTTTAGATTAATTTCTTCAGATCATGTTTATCTCCGAGAACCCATTTTTCTAGGGGTACCTAGTGATCCCTGGAGAAATTTCGAGTTTCGTTGTAAACTGCATAATTCCATACTGTGTTTTCAACAACGTTGGAAAATTACATTACGAAAACTTTATAAACGTTCATTCACCTGCGTTTAATTAATCAACAATACGTAATTTAAAAATAAGTTGCTTATTGCCAATTTTGTTTGCCTAGTTTAGGTAAGTGCCAAACCTCTGATTTATTTTTATCCCAATATCACCTTAAATACTAAAGTACCTTGGTCGATTCGTGCTCTTTAAGAAATGTTATCTTTAATGTAAAATCAAAGTTCGACTTTTCCGGACGTGTCGAGATTTTACCCAAGAAAAGCTTTTAACCACTCGAACTCGAATCACAATTACAACGGCGCGTTCTCCTAAAAATTCGCACCGACCGCATTTCGGCGGGATGGACTTCAATCGAACAAAAGTTTCAACGATGTATGTAAATGAGGCGCCGACCTGAGCTGGTCGATTGGAAAATGGAAAATGGCTTTGTATTTTTAGAAGAAGAGAAAAGGTGTATTTGTTTTTGTGTAGAACATGCTATAAGTCTAATGGAACCTTTATTAAGTTCGAAAACGAAGTTGGTAAAGTTAGATAACTGAAGTTCCAGACCGTCTAGGCTTAATGGGTTGAGTAAGATGCCCTAAAACAGTCACTAAATTAAGATTAATGTATAATAATGATGTGTATAAAAAGGTACCTGCTCTAGCTACCCCGCGCCTTTGGGTTGTAAAAGGGTAGTTATCTAAGCATAGCTGGGAACCATTGATCAAATAGTTAGCTTTGTTAATCGTTAATCCGTTACTAAATAGGATAACTTTGTTTAATGTTAAAGCGTTACATTTCGGAAGATTTAACGGAAGTTAACTTTAATCGTTAACATGTGATAGAAAGTAATTGCATTTTATGTCATTGCGTTAGTGATCCTACTTGTAAAATATGTTGCGATGGGCTATAGAAGTTTAGGCAAGATCATCATCTGCCTTTTCCCAACTATGTTGGGGTCGGCTTCCAGTCTAACTGGATGCAGCTGAATACCAGTATTTTACATGGAGCGACTGCCTATCTGACCTCCACAACCCAGTTACTGGGTAATACAATACCCCTAGGTAAGACTGGTTGTCAGACTTTCGGGCTTCTGACTACCCGTAACGACTGTCAAAGATCTACGAATGACAGCCGGGACCAACGGCTTATCGTGCTTTCCGAGGCACGGAGGGGTCTCGGTATGTAAAGATGGTCACCCATCCACAGACCAACCGCGGCAAGCGTAGCTTAACCTGATCGTACGACCTGTGCGGCTGTTATTATTTAGCCACGGGCCCCTCATAGAAGTTTAGGCAAGATATGAAAAATAAATAAAATATCATTAGTTTGTAATATAATTATAATCGAACGCGGCGCGGTCCACGCGGTGTGCTTTTGGCAAATAATATATAGTAAGCCTGTAATGTTCCCACTGCTGGGACACACGCCTACTCTCTTCGAGAGGAAGTGGGCTGTTATCTACCACGCGGGCCCAGTGAGGGTTGGTAGATGTCACATGACTTCGATTTTTTGGTTCTAGGACATGCCGGTTTCCTCACAATGTTTTCCTGTTTTCCTTCATTCCTTTTGAGAGCAGTGGTGATGAAATTATATTTACACAAAGTAAAGTGCCTGCCTGGGTTCAAATCCACGACCTTTCGTAAGTTAGGGCCGTTGCCACTGGGCCACCGGTGCACTTTGGCAAATAGTAGGTACTTCATTAACAATTAACGGACTTAGGAAAAGTTCATCATCTGCCTAGCCTTTTCCCAACTATGTTGGGGTCAGCTTCCAGTCTAACCGGATGCAGCTGAATACCAGTATTTTACAGGGAGCGACTGCCTATCTGACTTCCACAACCCAGTTACTGGGTAATACGATACTCCTTGGTAAGACTGGTGTCAGACTTTCGGGCTTCTGACTACCCGTCACGACTATCAAAGATCCACGAATGACAGCTGGGACCAACGGCTTAACGTGCTTTCCGAGGCACGGAGGGGTCTCGGTATGTGAAGATGGTCACCCATCCACAGACCAACCGCGGCAAGCGTAGCTTAACCTGTTCGATCGACCTGTGCGGCTGTTATTATTTAGCCACGGGCCCCTGAGACTTAGGAAAAGTTAACGGAAGTTAATGAGTCCGTTAACAATTATTAAACTTAACTTAAAGGTTAATCCGTTACTGTAAATGTTAACATTGTTAATTAACGGATTAACGGTCTTTGTGTGCTTTGCATCTAAGTAATTATCAGTTTAGTTTTCTTTCGTTTTTAAATAGGTAGGTGCATATATATTTTTAATCTAATGAAGAACTGATTTTCAAAGCTTTATTATGTGAATAACTCCAAGCCATACAACTACAAAATGTTTACAGAAAATTATGATGTATTTGTATGAATACAAAATAATGACATATCGTCGAAGAAATGTTATTTCATGTTCCAATTCATTATAATTTTAGCACCAAGAGCTGCTACAAACAGCGTTGATACAATCGGTGAATACCCAACAACCGGGTTGTTGCAACTAGTCTAGGAACCTACTAAACACGAACTTTGCCCGTGGTAGTGCATATGTGTTAGATTGCTAGAAAGTGGAGGTAAGACGATACTGCTCGTAGGTGTCTAGTTTCTATGCATTGCACTTAGGCAAGCGGGACGAAAATTTGGCCACATGTGCGCAAGCACGCCTGGCAACTTCCGATGTGCTTAGTTTCGTGCTAAAACGCTACTCAACTTTATATCACTTCTCGGTAAGTGTGAATCTTTGCTTGTTTTGCTTTTTGCATGCCTAAATATAAACTATGAACAGGCGTAGGTACTACAAGTTATATTCAGGTTATATTATTATGGAAGTAGGTAGAGTCAATTAATCAAAATTACTTAATAATGAAAAAAAATCCTAACTGTGTATTTTCCAAAATTAGGGTCTTCATCATCTGCCTAGCTTTTTCCCAACTACGTTAGGGTCGGCTTCCAGTCTAACCGGATGCAGCTGAATACCAGTATTTTACATGGAGCGACGCCTATCTGACCTCCACAACCCAGTTACTGGGTAATACTCGTACGATACCCCTTGGTAAGACTGGTTGTCAGGTATAGGTTCCTTACTCATACCTTCAACGAAATCCGGTCCTACCAAACTAAACAATTCTTACAATTTATTTAAAACGTAATAAGTAGGTACGTACCTTGAGGTACCTATTCATTTTTATGTCAACTTCAACTCAGCCTATCACAGCACCACAGTCCACTGATTTCCACTGCATCGAGTCCACTGCATTTATATGTAGATAGGTACTAATATTTTGTGCCTAGTAGAGCTCCATGAGACAAGGTTCGTCGACATAAGCACTGCCATCACGCCAATTTCTGGCGCCAGCAACATTGTACGTTCTCAATTTCTCATCTGAAAGGTAAATAAAATAACGTGTGTTTTCATCTACAATGTCTTATCGCTAATCCCGGTAATCCCGTTGTTTTCGCAGGTGTCTAGACGGTGGTAGTGGCTAACCACGTTCTATAAGATGTGCCTCAGAGGCCCCAGCCAACCTATAACATAAACAAAAACCTATAATGTTTTGTGTTAATTTTTATGAAATACATAAAATAGATACACGTAGCTGTTATTTTTTATTAAATTGATTTTAACTACACAAAACCAAGAAAACGGGGAGATTTAAGTACCCTTTGTTCTGTCCCCACAAATTTGAAATATTGGGTCAGTTCACTACAATACTACCTTTTATATTATCAAAACTTTGGATTTAATTGTCGCAAATAATAAACTCTCTCCGCGGCGATAATAAAAACTGTACAGTAGTAATCATAAAAATGAGAAATAGGAGCGAAGCCCGGCCAAAATAATAATAGCTTGCCGTCTTCAAAGTTGAAAAGTTTTCAACCAAGACTATTGTAATTGTACTTGAAACTTTTACAGTGACTCTTACGTATTGGGACTTAGGACCCAGCTGTCAGAATAGGCACCTATACCTAATAGGCACCTATACACAAATCATACATCAGAGGAGCAATTCTCGTAATTTTAAGATCGTTCACAATCAGAAGGGCTATTCTCGTAATTTTAAGATCGTTCACAATCAGAAGGGCGATTCTCGTAATTTTAAGATCGTTCACAATCAGAAGGGCTATTCTCGTAATTTTAAGATCGTTCACAATCAGAAGGGCTATTCTCGTAATTTTAAGAACGTTCACAGTCTGATCTCAGTCTCAATCTGACAAAAATACTTCTAACTTCCCTTCATTTTTGACAAATTTTTTGACATTTGTTTGTCGCCGAGATAAGACTACAACTAGATTTTGAACGTTTTTAACTACGGGAATTGGCCCACAGATATCTACAAGATTGCTAAAAAGTAAAATTGAATACCTAAGTAGGTGGCCGTCATAGACAGAAACGTAAACGGCCATTTTTAATAAAATAAAATTATGATGTACGTGTATTTGTGAGTGCCGTGCCGCTTAAATGAGAAATTTTTAAACCGAGCCCTGTTTTTGACACAGGCCATTAACACAATTACGTACATCTTTAATGTTACCTACTTATTTAAATGTTCTAACTTAATATCTTTTGTTACCCAAATGCCTAATTTTACACAAAGCGTCATAAACGTTAATTCTGTAATTATGTCGACGTGAACAATGCCAAGGTATTAATTAAGAACATGAATGTTTTATAAAACGTCTAGCCGCGTGGTACGTGGCTCAATTTTCTCAAGAATGACGATTGATATCTCACTAGTTATAAATTACGTTTCCCTATTCAAACACACGAGTTCATTTTCGCCATCACCCGACGATATTTTCACATAATGTGCTCGAGGGTCGCTATCTTATAGATTTATCTAGATGGCAAAGGAAGTTCTGGAAAAATGTTGTTGCAATTTCGACTGAAACTCTTGAACTAACATTTTGTCTATACTTACGTTTCATTACACACTTAGGCAGGATATGGGCGAATTATTTGTGTACCTTTCTTTCAAGATTAGGTGTTTTTCCATTACCTTACTACGCAATTTATAGGTTTTTAATAATACGCCTTTTTAATGGGTTCAACGAACTTTTACTGTTTTTAATTCTGAAACTTAATTATAATATCTTCCCACTCACCCACCGTCGCGAAGTGATGCTATAGATACGTAAAATGTTATAATCTTAAATTCCGAATAAATTACTCCCGTATTCTTCACATCTACTTTACTGTTGTTTTTTAGAGTTCCGTACCCAAAGGGTAAAAAGGGACCCTATAACTCCTGCTCCACTGTCCGTCCGTCCGTCTGTCACCAGGCTGTATCTCATGATCCGTGATAGTTAGACAATTGAAATTTTCACAGATGATGTATTTCTGTTGCCGCTGTAACAAGAAATACTAAAAAAAAGGAATAAAATAAATATTTAAGGGGACTCCCACACAACAGACATTATTTTTTTGCCGTTTTTATAGATAATGGTACGGAAGCCTTCGAACGCGAATCCGACTCGCGCTTGGCCGGTTTTATTTATAATATAACATGTAAGTAGAGTGTAGCGATTACAGAGATTATAATACAAAATGGAGTGTTGATCGCCAGTGGCAACATGATTAAGCGACAATAGGCCGCTGCCCGAAGCGTTGACTGACGTGAGTTGAAATCCTGCCCGATGAGCTTACTAATATAAGGACTTATGTACAGACGCCAGCACATCAAGCTACCCGAAACTGTCAAATTTTCCCAATCAACTTTGAACTTAATGCTTTGGCGATAAAGTTGAAAATCTATTAAAGAAATTTGCCAGATTGTAGTAGCTTGATGTGCTGGCGTCTGTACAAGGGTGCTTAGTTTATTTAGGCTGTTGTTTGAAATAGCAATATGAGCATAAGCGGGTATTTGATGAATGCGGACAGCGTTAGGACCGGTCGTTACGGTAATACTTGGTACCTACTTGTGAGAGGCCTCTGTTCAGCAGGGTAGGTTTTTCGACTGAAATGGTAATAATGATGAACATATTTTTTTTCTCTATTCCAGTTTATATCAAAGGTTTAAAATTATTCTTTGATTTTTTGCGAACATTGATAAAAGTCAATTCAGGAACATACAACGTGTAACGTTAAATGCGCAAAACCTGAAAATAGTTTGGTCAGAATAACTAGCAGAATTTATTGAACCACTTTTTAATATAGGTCACATTTTAAAAAAAATCTTCATTAAAAACGTTGCCGTGTCTATTTATTAATAGGTCAAGCAAGCCAATGTCAGCGCGGCGGAGCGGCCCGGTGACGACTCCTCTCTCGATAAAGTGTCGTCGCAGACGCAAGAAACGATCAGAATGGCCAGTAAAACTAAAACAGCACATAAAACCTTTAACATTTTTTTAATGACTTATTTTGTTTCTGAAATAGGTCAATTGAATTAAAAATCAGTTGGGGTGTCTGAGGTTTTGCGCATTTAACGTTACACGTTGTATGCGCGCTTTATGTATTAGTTACCTACATTTCTCACTTGACCAAAGCGTCGGTCTCCACTTATGACCGCAGAAGTGCGTAATTGGGGTTTAAGGGGCCTATGGAATTACATAATTTGTATGGTCAACAGCTGCCACGTATATCGATTCGAGAGTTCTTTTTTTTGTACAGAACTTTTGGTTATGAACTTATGACCCTCGACAAATTCCTTGAAGCAATCATTATTTTTATTTTTGTTGCACATTCAACGGCAAACATCTGCAGGGTACATAGACGTAATTGCTTTGCCGTATTTAACTAACGTAGGTAATAAAATAAATAATAAATAGTACTCTAAAAGTGGATAGGATAGCTTTTTCTCTATAGTCCGGCCGTCGAGAGAATGCGTTCCTGACACCTGTCATTGCGACTATTCTAGTAGCTAATAAAGATCAGATTCGCAAAACAGCGGGGCGATTCTGGTAATTTTAAGAACGTTCAGTTTGATCCCAGTCTCAATCATTGTCGTGTCAACCAAAGCACCTGCCCTCTAATCTCGTCACCACCCTTGCTTCACTGGTAGAGAATGCCTAAGGCATTAAGTCCGCCTTTGTATCTTTTGTGCGAAAAGTTTAAATAAATAAATAAATACCTCTAATTTCCCCACATTTATGACAAGTTTTTGACATTGATTGCGACTAGATTTTCAACATTTTTAATTACAGAAATTGGCCTTCAAGTGCAAGGATATGTTAATTATTAATAAACCTTAGACAGTAAAGAGCAAGTAGGTATATCTTCCTATACCCGTCAGTCAAAGTTTGCGCTTACAATTTGAAGGCTCTGCATATTCATAAGTACAATCTCTAAAACTTTCTGCGGTGCACTGCTGTGCGAGTTTCATTGGCGTTAAGTATATTATTTTATTAAATATGACGGTGTGCTCAAAGATTTTACCTACCATTAGTTATTTCTTGACTGGTGAAGCTGCTAGGAGCAGTGGTGGCCCAGTGGTAACGGCCGGGACTTACGGCTTGTAGGTCGTGGGTTGGAACCCACTCAGGCGCTTTACTTTGTGTAAATTATTTCATCACCACTACTCTCGGTGAAGGAAAACATTGTGAGGAAACTTGCCAGTTTCCTCAAGATGTTTTCCATGTTTTTGGCATGTCGTAGAATCAAAAATTCGAAGACAATTGACCTCTGCAACCCGCACTGGGCTCGCGTGGTGGATTGCTGCCCATTCTCTCTTACTGATAGGAGACCTGCGTCCCAGCAGTGGGAACATAGGACATAGACTGAAAATGCTAAAGCTGCGAGTATGATAATAGCATATAAAATACCATTTTATGCGACCGGCAACCAGCGGTAGTCTTCCGACAGCTAAAACATTCTTGTCTGTTCAAACGTAGTAGGCAAATTTTTGAAACCACCTTTTCTACTGGAGACGGCGTAATATGAAGGCCTAAAATATACTTCAAGCTCGTCACTATATAAATCTGTTCTCTATAAAATACTAGTTTAGATAAAAAAACAAATTATCCTTCATAAGATAAGTATTAAAGTTTCAAAACACCCAGTAAAATCGACGCAACCCGACCCCGTCACGGGGGCACCAAAACTTAAGAACAAATGGATATGAGAAAGTTTAAGCATGAGTAAAGGGTATTCAATTTCTTTAACGACCATCATTTTTGCCGGGGCTTGCCATGAATCTCCAAGATAAGCGTTTAATGGAAATAACAGCTCGCCAAAGAACATTATGGTCATACGCGAACCATCCCCAGGCCATAACCTTAAAAGGGTAATATTTCTGCATAAACAAACTATTTGTTTCTTCTACGTGTTTTTATGAAATCCATTATGACTATGTTTATGACTTGTCTTTGTGCCACGTAATGTACTTGGAATGTATGAAGTAGATAAGCATTGCAAGGTTGGGACTGGTAGAAAAGGTTTGATTTAATACCTATGGAATAAGCTTGTCATATTCTTGTACAATCCTTGCTTACAACTTACCTACATTACACAAAATAACTATGTTTTTTAATTGTTTGACTAAAATAGTCTAGTTTTACAATGTCTGAAAAAGTGGTTGTTTATTTCAATTTCGAAATCAATGCATAGGTTACGGGAAACCAATCGGCATTACGATTTAGCAAAAATAGAATACTTTCATGTTTACTGTTTCTACGAGCGATTGGAAAAGTTTTGGTATTGCCCACAGGTATTTGTTGAAAGCATGGGTGTTAGTGTATGTGGATTTGTTTGCTAAACAGACCCACAAAAAGAATTGCTATTGCAGATTGCCTCACAGGCAAATGTTGGACTATGAGTACCAGTGTGGTAATCCTACACCTATGTTTTCATTGCATCTCCATTTTTACCCGACTATGGCAAAGCCAACAGAAAGGGTTATTTATGATTTTATTGTGCACATGGAAGGAGTACGGTTAACTGAGAGTCATGATATTTTTGTTTTCACTTATTACGTAAGTACCAACTAGGACTTACCTATACATATAATAAAATCGCAGTGAAGGCAAAACTGTATGTTGAATATTATTGAATAAAATTATTTCTACATGGTCTGGGAACGATTCTAATGCCGAAAATATAGTTTTTAGAATTTTTTTCTGGTTGTCTTAATGTATGTTCCAGCATCCCGCAAATACTACGAGATAGATTATATTATAATTTTGCATATACATTCCCTATACGTCTGGTTAGCCTGTAGGATATAAACTATCACGCTATTTGTAATGCGGGATGAACAATGTTGCATTATGTTCATATTTTTTTGCAATTCTAAAAAGACGGCTATTTTAGTCAACTTTTAACTTTTAGTTAAAAGTTGACTAAAATAGTTCGTCTATTATGTCATGATGATAACCATTTAAAAGGTTAAATCTATCCCATATTCGTTTCCTATTCAGCCCAATGAAATAATAGAATAATCCGACTGTTGTCATACACTGGTATTTTGTGTTCATCTCAGTCTCGTCCTTAGAAATTTATGGGAAGTCAGTGTATTAGTCTTGTGCCATTAGGTAGTACATATATAAAGTAAAGTTTTGTATGAATGTAAGAAAGCTATAACTGAGTGGCTAAAAACTTTAACTTACGAGGAAACTGAGCACATTTTAGAACGAATTTGCTAACTTGACACATACATACAATATTACAATATATTTAATTTATATATATTTAATTTATATACACTTAACAACACGCACACACTCACTCACACGCACACACACACGCGCACATACACACACAAACACGCATGAATTAGAATAAGTTCATAGAAACTATAATAATCACATATTTTTACTTTACTTTTTAGCTGGGTTTTGTTTTGTTTCATTTTGCATTGTCTTATTTTGTTTTATTTTATTTTGTATTCTTTTCTACTAATTTAGTCTCAATATTGTATTAAATAAGGGAAGTAGCGAGGCAACCCCAACACAAGTGTCTCTGATTACTTACTGGGGCTGTCTCAACTTATGTATAGAATGTAGCATTTGAGACACTATAAACATTTGAAACATTTGAAACATTGAAACATATATGAAAAAACGCAGGTGTACTTTAACTAAAAATGAAAATCTTCGCAAGCAAAAGGAAATTACAACTGAAGGTTGTGGAGTGTCGACCTCAGGACGAGCTGCTTCTCACACGGACAACAGCCGGTCGATTCTGGAAAAATCTCACCGTGATAACTAAGGTGAAGTGAGCTTAGAGTGAGCTCTGAGTCATACTGTTGCTAGGGATTGACACTATTGACGACTCACTCCACGCTCACTTCACCCTAGTTTTCACGGTGAGATTGTTACAGAATCGCACGGCTGTACGTCGCTGCTCCCGCGTCACCTCCTGACTCTCTTCATATTTTGGTTGCTAAGACCAAAGCTACAAACGTAGTATACAGGAAAGTTTTATAAGAAATTGGCTGTTATTTTAGCATGTCTTACGACTTCCGTGCGAACGAAGTCAGGAGCAGAAGCTAGTAAGCATTAAAATGCATAAATAGAACCCACAAAACCACAGTTAAGAGTAAATCTGACGCATAATAAAAGAAACAGTTAATGTCCCATTAATGTGGTTCTCTGTATCGGGTAGTAACGTCTGTTTACAAACAAACAAACAAGGAGAGCCCGCGCAGAACAAATAATAATAAATATTAAACGTTTTTTTATAAACGCTCGGAATAGCCTTGAAACAGAGGTTCCGTGTTCGTTCATAATTTTTATTCCAGGAACTTTAGCGAACGTTCTTTGAAAAAGTATCGCACAAATATATCGTTAATTGCGGAAAATAAAAAGCTGTTTGTTTTTTTGTTAATAAAGTATAATAAGTTGTATTTCATAAATTCGTGTCCTTCACCACACAATCCTCACATTTGAAAACTTCATGAAGATCAATTTTGAGAACGCCAAAAAATAGTCATAAATAGTCACTAAGGTAAAAAAAAACACATTATAATTCCGAAGTTCTAGCTATAAGTTGCTGAGGATTGTGTGGTGAACGTCTCCACACAATGCTCACCTCTAGTTCCAAAAAAATGTCAAGAAATAATCATTACCTATAATGATGTCTAGGAAAGAAATATTCATTCGGCCTTCACACTCATTCGGTACTATTGCTTTGGATCAAAATTTACTTTAGCCGTCGCTCTCTCATCTATGGAAGCATCCACAACTTTTAGAAAAAGTAGATCAAATTATTAGAAACACACTAACTTCCATCCTAAATGTGGCCCTGGACGACCGAGCGTGGCAGGAAGCCACACTGCCCATTCGCCTGGGCGGTCTCAGCGTCTGCAAAATTTCAAGTATAAGTTTATCGGCCTTCCTCTCCTCGGTCCACAGTACCAATAAATTAACCAGGAACATTTTATCTTCCTCACTGCTCGATTTTGAAGTACCGTGTTTGACCAATGCATTGAATGCCTGGAAAATGGCTTGTGCCAATACGGTTTTGCCCGATAACCCGTCTTCCCAGAGACGGTGGGACGTGCCGCTCTGCAGTATTATACGGAATACCCTTGTAAACACGTCACGTAATACTGTTGGGCGTGGCCGCCTGCTGGCTGTGGGAGAATGGGAGTCAGGCTTGTGGCTTCAGGCGTTCCCGTCGTCATTCACTTCACTTGGGTGCACCTTGTGTTGCTCCGCATCAGTGTCACTGCGGTGAAGCTGTTGACAGTCTAGGGCACCATGGCCTGTCGTGCTGCAGGAGCGCAGGTTGAATAGCACGGCACGCCAGCATCACCGATATTATTCGTCGAGCCCTTATCACCGCCGGCATACCAGCGGTGTTAGAACCAAATGGCTTAGTACGTGAGAATAAGAAGAGACCAGACGGCATGACGTTGTTGCCTTGAAAGGTGGGTAGGCCTCTGGTGTGGGACGCAACGTGTGTCGATACCCTTGCGCCATCTCATGTTCCTAGTACTTACGTCGGGCTGTGCTGGCGCCGCTGCTATGTCTGCTGAGACCCTCAAGCGGCGCAAATACTGTAACCTCATGGGTAACTACAGCTTTGAGCCATTTGGGGTCGAAACACTCGGGTCATGGGGCCCGAGTGGGCGTCTCCTTTTTAAGGAAATTTCTCGCCGGCTGATCGACACTTCACGTGACCAGAGGGCTGGCTCGTTCTTTGGCCAAAGAATTAGCATTGCCATTCAACGTGGCGATGCTGCCAGTCTTCTGGGCACGTTTTCGGATAAAAGCGATGCGGACGAGTAATTCGACGCCTAAGTGCCGGTTTTTTGACCCGTAGTTTCAACCAATTGTTAAAAATAATAACTAATGGTTAAATTTTGGCAAAATGTGTTTGTTAATCTAAAAAATTATTATACGGTGTTGTTTGATTACGGATAAAAAAGTGTCCTTTGTTTTTGTATTTATTTGTATAGTAAGTTAGTTACTTATTTAATTTAGTACCTAGTAAAGAGTTAGTTATCTATACAAACATAAATTAAAATCATTTATTATGTATCTTTTGACAAAATTGTATTTTAAGATCCTTTCCTTTACAAGACAAATTCCATTTAAACGCATTTCATAGAAATATATTTCATGTTTTCATTCTTAATTTTGTTGCCTCAGAAAAAACACAAACAAAAGTCAAACGCAACTAAAAGGATTCCAGTGTAAACAATGTCGAATCAACACGATGAATTTATCTAAAGGGAAATCTCTTCAGCGAAAAGCAAACACGTCTCGAGCAAAAGAGTACGGAGGGATGAGTGATTCACTGGGCTAGAAAATGTTAGTTGATTTTTGAATTTCACACTTCAATACCCGCTTTAACGTGGGGACGGCGCAATTGTGTTTACATGTTTTCCAGTGATCATCCACGGTAAAAAAATGTATGCGGAATATATTTTTAACAATAGAACGAAACAACCCTTTTATTCAGGTAAATGCGTTCAAATGTGTAGATATGAAACAAATGCTGGAGTGATCAAACGTTTTGTGAACAAGCGACGCACACGTGATGATACCTTTAATGTTTACTCAAATATTAGTAGCATGTACTTATGTTTCAGTAAGTACGCACACGGGATTTTTATGTAAATATTATAATTCATTCGAAAGTGTTAAGGTTGTTTGTTTTACATAGGTTATTTTTGCATTCAAAGTACAGACAAACTTTGCCAATTAACCTTGAACCTTATGCTTTGGCGATAAAGTTGAAAATCTATTGAAGAAATTTGACAGATTGTAGTAGCTTGATGTGCTGACGTCTGTACATATTTTATTTAAGAATGTGAATAATGTTTTATTCGATTGTTGTGATAAATATCAAACAGTTTAATTTTAGTATACCAATGCGGTACTTAATGTTGACATTAATATTCATTTTGTGTCCCTAAACATGTTAAGTGTTACGACAGCGCAAAACAAATCTTTCTGCACTTTGGCATGAAACCAAAAAACTTAGTATTTTGTGTTAAAGACGGCGTATTATTACTGAGAGCTCATAAACATAACGGGCAAAGTGGAGTTTTAACAAAAGCTAAATGCCTACATTGTTGTTATAGTTAGCACCCGCTATTAAAGGCGGCGAGAAAAAAGCGGATAATTGGAGTAAAGCCAATTTCTGTAGATGACAGGAAACTTTGTTAAATGTTATAACAGCGGAATTTATGATTAGAAGTTGGAGTAGTGCAGCAGGCTTCCAACAGTTCCAAGTTTAGAATTCAATTAGGTACCGACGATTATGGAAACTCTTTTTTTCATGCCTCACTTTGTTCTAAACTTTGTGCCTGTCGAGTCTTTATCTGAACGCCTGTGTAATCTTTTTGCATATTTTTCCATTGCTTGATTAAATCGGTGGTAAGATTACTTAATCCAGAAGCGAAGTTTAGAAAGCCTTATACAATTAAATTATAGCATGATTGGAGCTTCTTCTTTAGAGTTTCTTGTCTCCGGGACAAGACAAGTCTTGCCTAAGAGATAAAATAAATTGATGGGTTCAACAACCTCTAATACTACTTTCGGTTTGAATCCAAAGATGCAGATGAAGAATGAAGTTATGGTTGTGTGGGTAGCTACAGTGGCCTCCAAAAGTTAGCTGACATTTTCCCACTTCAGCCGTGCGATTCTGTAACCATCTCACCGTGATAACTTGTGTGCAGTGAGCGTGGAGTGAGTCGCCAATAGTTTCAATCCCTAGCTTCAGCACGACTCACAGCTCATTCTAAGCTCACTTCACATTAGTTATCACGGTGAGATTTTTCCAGAATCGACCGGCAGTTGTGATGCCTCATTACGATTTGAAATAAAAAAATAATAAGGTACTCCTAAGGGATTATTTGATATTTTTTTATGATAAGCCAAAGGTAGTAGAATTAGTCAGTAAAAACGTTATATTTGTTAACATACGTTACGTTTGTTAACATACGTTTTGTTAATATACGTGTTATATTTGTTAACGTACGTTATGTTTGTTTTGTTATGTGTTTGTTTGTTACATTTGTATCACTAGAATTTTAAATCATAAGGTGGTGTGTAAAAGCTGAAGTGGAATAATGTCAACTAACTTTTGGAGGCCATTGTACTCCGTATCCGTATCCACATACGCAGTCGTGGCCTACAGTTCCATAGCCTTAGTCTTAATTTCAACCTAACCTAGTTTTAACTTAGATATTAATAATGTTTAGTATTGTTTAGTTAAGCAAAGGTTCCACGAGAATCTACTGCCGACAAATTGCAGTTTGGCAGATGTAATATTTAAGTAAATTTGTATAATGGATTAGATAAACTTTGTAATAGTAAGTATATAATCTGATGTCTCTGTTCTGTCATCACTTTTCTTATCGATAAGGCGGTATAGCTCACTACTTATTAGCTACACTTACTAGCTTGTTACTTATGTGTGGTATATCTGATAACTACAATCTATTCTTGTGTCTTTCCTTTGTTCTGATTTCACTTGACTAGATTGTTTTTTTATACATTAAGTAAGTTTAAGTATAGGATAGCATTTTCCTAATGTATTTCAGTAACTTTTCTTTCCATAAACCATGTTCTCGAACACACGAAGGACAAAGCAAGTTATTCAAACTGCAATCAACATGCTCATTAGGGTATTTGGAAGCGGTCAAGTCAAGCACTTGACCGCTACCAAATATCCTAAAGATTGAGGTAGGAAACCCTAAATTGAAGTGAAGTTTTCTCATTAATTTGATTACGTCGATCCCAGGGCCCGACCCGTGTCACAAGTTACTTCATTAGTTACGCAACTTGCTGAAAGTAATCCGACCGAATTAGGTTTTGTAAGACACGAATCATCAAAATTATACCGACGTTAGCATACTTTTTGTGTGTCATATATAATTGTAACGAACGTTCACTGCGCCCCGAGCACACATGCGAGATTTGTTTATTATAAATTAGAAGACATTAATAAGGGAGGGGTTACACATTCGTGTCGTTTTAACCAAAATATGCTGCGATATGCAAACTAGACGATTCATAAAATTAGAATTTAAAATCAAACCTCCGTTTCAGAGGTGTTTTTGTCTGTGAACAGCGCGACACAGCGCACATAAGTTACGCCGAATATTTATGTTGGGTGATGCCACCTACAGGCCCACGCTCGTATTTACCGCCAAGATCTCGTTTACTGCACTCTCATATTTGCATTTTACATGTATTATTTTTGTTAACAGTATTTTATGTTCCAAACAAGTCAAGTGGAACGTTTTCCGACTTAGCTTCATGGGTTGTCCTTGATTATACTTTAAAATATGCGGAATATGACTGAATATTCATAGATACACTTCAAAAGGGAAGGAATCCTCAGGTGGGATACGGAAGGCATGCTCGTGTACCTCACAGTAAACAGAGGTCAGTCGAAAAAGGTGTCAGTAGGTATCTTTTTCTCGTGATTTATTTGCGTATAAATAATTTTGATTTTTTTAATTTTTAATTTGCGTAATTATAGTCCGAGGACTCGTAGAGTGCGATGAAGATTGCATTAGTTAGACGTGTTATCCTTGCGCAAGGAACATTACGTGGCAGGCCAAGCCCGGGTTTAATTGATCTAGGCAGGATGATGGATTGTAGCCAGTAGATGCGGTGAGCTACGGGTGGTTTGCGGTGGATAAAGACGAATCTGAGTGCCGCTTCCGCCAAAACGCTTTTGGGGTACATAAACCACACTATATAATTTATAAAGTAGTTCAAATATATTATGATTTAGATATAACAGAAGTATGATCAACGTTTTTTTGCGGTTAGGAGGGATGTAAGAACTTCATACACCGCCGGTAAACATGTGATTGGTCGATTTTTTGTACCAAAAACATTTCTTCAATACATTTTAGAAGTTAGATACTATAGAAATATGGATACAAGTCAATTACGTTGTTGCTCTGTTATACTTACAACTAATTAGTTTACATTTGGATTAACACGCCCATGCCTTAGTAACATTAGAGATGTTCTCATAGTTTAGAAGTCCGTACCCATTTATTACTTGTACTATGTAGCCGTCTATTCAACCTTCTCTCAATTAGTACAAAATATATCAAAATGGGTGTAAGCCTCCTGGCTTTTAATCCCCGTCTAAAGTGGTTTCTCATTCATAAAATATTGTCTCTAAACTTAATTAATGTTAATAACTGGCCCGGGTTTTTACTGAATCGCCATTAATTAAATTTGAAATAAGCTCTCTAAAAGAGCTCGTTAAGAGGATATAATACAGTGTAGTGTTGTAGTTTGCGTTTTAAGAGCTTAAAGTATTAAGCAACGAGGCTGCGTTGCCGGTGACAAGCGACTTAATTAACTTAGTACAAACATAATAAAATAGTGTCAAAAAGTTGTCGGTGTCCGTGCACTGACGTGCAAGTCTGTTCACTACTGTAAACATAGTTGATTACTGTTAATTACAGGTGGATGAGCACGACGAGCACGACTAATCAGCACGACTAATCAGCACGCTCTGTTTGTTATTTCCAAAAGTTTCATGCACCCTTTATTATATTATCATTAGCTTTAACAGATTATTCATATTCAGTGGAGTCTATAATTTTAAAATCATGCTTTTGTATTTGAAGCATTTTGACATTATAAAACGAAAAGAATGACGTGTCTCCGGTGAATGATTTTTTAAATTTCTACCTACCAACCAACGTCGTTTGTAGGGTTGGGAAGCGAGTCGATAATAAAAGGTTGCTCTACAATTTAGTTTCAGCCGTCGCTTCGCTGCAACGTCTAAGGAATTTAAATTTTTTCTTTGCGCTCCATCGAAGATAATCAAACAGCTGCCGGGCACTCCATGTTTTGAATATTAATGATATTAATCACGCTTCGCGTATTATTATTGTGCTGCCACAAACACTGCAGAAAAAAGTTTTGTCAAATCGCTTCTATCCTCGTTCTTCGTACAACTTTGCTAGTTTCAATTCTATCTCTTAAGTGTATTGAGTTATTCAAATTTCATTTTCTTAAGCTCTAGTATTGATCGAAGATTCTAGTTGTACTGAATTCCCACTTTCGTCTTGTTATTTTGTGGTCGGTACCGCAATTCCTATAGTAAGAAGTAAGAACGTTGGTGAACATAAACATCACTTTGTATTTACCACGAAATTGCACAGTTGAACCGCTAACACTGAACTAACCCTGTAATAAATTAGTTGTTTTAGCGGAAATGGCATCGTCTTAGCGTGGGCCATAAAGACATTTAGGATTGAGTTCTACTGTGGCTGAGCGGGGCCCGTAGGTACGTAAACCGTTATAATAATGCGCATAAAATTCTCCGCCGAGAGCAGTGAGCGAGCGAAGTTGCCGGCATTACAGCTGTGAGTTATTCAACGTCACGTACCCCGAGACTGGTCGCAGTTGCGCCCGTGTCCTCGTCGCTAGTCTGTGTAAAGTCAGGCGTCCCAGCGAAACCGGTACAACTTACAACTCGCTACGATTTCGAAAGTTATGACAGAAACAATCGAACGTCGCGAGCAGTTTTGCTGGTTTGTTTTTCCGAGGGCTAGTGTTAAGGAACTGTCCCGATTTAATTAAATGTCGGTTGTGTAGGCTTTTTTTTCTAAGTACATGCACGAAAACCTCAATCATATCTTAAGTAACTGTTAGTATGTAACAGTGTACAATTTTTAAACAAGCATTTTTTTTTCATATTTTTCGATTTTAATATTGTATTTATTATATGCGAAATGTACTTACCTAATGTTTGCAGAAAATACTGTGCGGAATAAAATTTGACTGAGGTTTTACTCAAAAGAAGTGAATGAAAAGTTTTATTTTAAAGTTCTTTTATTTCACGAAATTTTTATTTTCAGTACAGTCAAAATTCGTCACATAGAGGGCCGTGGTTGCGACAACGTGTTGCTTGTTGACTTTTTATACTTTTTTGCTTTTGGATCAAATATGTTCTCTTATGACGTTGAAGTATTTCACTGCAATGTTTGTTGATATGAGCATTCTGATTGAAATATTTTTGTGAAGTCTTATTCTGTGCTTTTAACGTATAATTGAATTTAATATTCTTGTATATCGCCTTGTATTTCAAGTGAAGTAGGAGACACAAAGTATTGCAGCGTATTCAAATACGTGTTATTTGTGTTTCGGCGCGGATGCCGAGCGGGTCTTGCTCGATATTTCAGTTGGCCCACTAGTATGCGTAGACACGTACTTACACATTGTTCTCGTTGCAGTTATAAGTTAGTTGACACAGTGAATACACTCCCTCGCTCTTCTTTAATTTCTGCGTCAAGCAAACACTGCTTTAATTGAAATTTTCTCGTTTCAACAAGTTTTACGCGGAGTTCTTTACATAACAAGATAATAAGGTCGAGTGCCGGATTTTTATACGGAATTAATGAAATGATGTATAATAATTAATAAAAAAATTAATGCGCCATACGTTCCCGGAACCTGCTCCAAATATTCTTGGAAAAGGTAGGGTGATGTCAAAAAATGTTGTACCCTTAGAGAAAAGAGCAAAATGTCAGCGTTGCTACACGTCAATTAGGTACCTTTACCGTCACTCGCTTTGCGTCAAACCCACTTACACTGTGCGTGGGCCCGAGGGTAACAGCTAACAAGATAACAATACAAAGGAGGCAAAATATACCTGGAATAAAGTCCTCGAACCAAAAAGACACAACGTGTCATCAGGAAGCTACGTCAATGTCCGATCCGTCTTTTCTCTCTAAAGTATGCTCTGTGTCTATGCGACACCGAGTCGCACTGACGTTACACACATTTCAAACATGATGATGCTTTTCTTTGCAGACTAATCTAGCTTTAGCCTACAAATGCTTCTAAAGATATATTTTCAGTATTTCTTTCCTAAAAGATATTACATTTACTGGAACTGACTTGTGGACATTATAAATACAAAGGAGGCGAAATATATCTGGAACAGGGTCCTCGAACCAAAATGGACACAACTCGTCATCAGGAAGTTACGTCAATGTCCGATCCTTCTTATGCTCTGTATCTATGCGACGCGGAATCTCACTGACGTCACCAAAAACATATAAAACATGATCTAAATGCTTTTACTTTGCAAAGACTATTTTTTCTCCTTAAAGATATTAAATTTAGTGGAACTGACATTAAAGTAGGGTGAGAATAACAATTGACATCCGTTATACCTACACACCTACACCAATTTCCTGCATATCAATGTTTTACAAAACAAAATAACATCGTCAAATATATAACATATACGTACATGTGCGCATGTGGGCGTTTCCACAAAGCCAAAGCCATACTCTGTTTGAATGCGTCGTTTGTTTTACTATACGAGGAAAGTTTAAATGTACCACATCTTCTAATTACGTCCGATCATTTCTGAACCCTTGTGGGTAAGCCGAGGCTTAAAAGTTGTGTTTGTTATATATACGACCCGAATTTGCTGCGACGTTGACATTAAGGCGCCACCACACTTGCTTTCTACCCAAGTTTGATACGTTAATTTTATATAGTTAACTCCACTGCATGAAATGAACGTACGGAAGTTCGGTCTTAAAATAACTCTTTGAAGGAATTTCAGATGTAGATTTAAGAAATTGCTTGCGAATTAATTTAGCATCTCTGTTGAACAAAAATGTTTAATTTTTGTTCAACAGAGATGGTAAATTAATTCACTTGTCTAGATTAGAATGTAGAACTCGAAAGAAGAAAATATTATCTACTTACATAAACCAAAATAAAATTTAGTTAAAAAGGCTTCGAGGAAGATTCCATCTTTTATCTTTGGAATCTTTGCGGAAAAACAAAATCTGTTTATCAACCGCTTTTTACCCGACTGACAGCCCCAGAAGGAAGGCAATGTTTTTTACTTTCTCTCTTTACTAAGTTATTTACAACCCCACATAGTTTCTTTATCTTCATAATCGTCGCCACGATTTAGAATTCTGCTTATCCCTCTGGGAGACATGAGCGCGAACGCAAGTACTTGGGGGTTATACAAATCCTTCGCCATTTTCATCTTTATAGTACCTGATCCTATGGGATCGTAATGTTACCTAATGGCTGTAATATCATCACGTCTATAACCTGGCACATACTCGCAGTTTGTAGTGAACTTATTACTACTCCTGCATTTTTTCACGAGGTATGTGGAATTACTTGTTGGGTAAGGACATATTTGGAACATTAAAAAAAAAAAAAAATACACACATATAAAGTAGCCAAAAGCCTCGTACTCGCGTAATAAAAAGTTGACAAATTGGGTAAGTCTTTGGAAAATTTGGAAAGTTCTTATAATTCAAATCCAGATGAGCTCCATCTGTCATATACTAAACTTAACTTAACTTGATTTTTATAAATCAAAATGAAAAAAAAAAAAAACACTCCATAGGTTTTTAACACAGAAAGCATATTATTAATAATGCACTATTCATGAATATTTAGAAGAAAATTAAAACCGTAGTGCCTTATGCTCAGATTTATTAATTATCACCAACTTATTTTAGTTAGTAAGTTTACCTAGCTATTAATAATTGTTACCTAATTTGTATTGTTTTATTTATTACTTCAAGAACATAAATTTACAGAGGCAGACTTAATGCCATAGGTATTTTCTGCCAGTCAACCTTTGGGTGATGCAGAGACAAACAGTAGTAGGTGCAATCATGAAAATTGAGGAATTCATATTTTAAATATAAATATAATACATATACCTAATTGCATATAAATATACATAAGTACATGAATATACTAAAAAGAAATAAGTCAAACAATGAGAAAATATTAGCGTTGTAATGGTACTGCCAGCTTTTTGCGAATGTGTCGCGAACCTTAACTTTAAAGGATAATCGGTTGGTTGCCATCCTGATTTCCTGGGGGAGCGCATTCCTCAGAGAGTTAGACTGAACGAAGAAGGAAGTGTGAATGAAGTCTGTGCGCTAAGTGGGACATTGGAGAAGACCATTGTGTGATGAACGTACGTTTCTATTGTCGTTGGCGCAAATGTACTGAAAGTGGGGGGCCTGATAACCAGGGAAGAGGGAGAATCGAGAAATGAAAACAAGGTGGTCAGCGCCCTTAGCTCTCTGCGCTGGCGAATGGGCAACCACTTTAGTATTATTTTTTTTATTCCTAATGATTTAAAATGGCTACTTAGCAGTGTTTTTATAGGCTATACTACTTGTACAAATATTACTGTGTAGGCCATATTTGTAGACAGCACATAGTGGTACAAGTTTTGTTTTATTTTATATCATCATGTGCCAATGTGTCACAAATAAATAATTTTGAATTTGAAAAAGTATCTTGGCTTTACACTGGATTTGATACAAAAGCATTTCAAGTGCTTTTATTTTTAATGGCAGTCTGATTACTTAAGCTTTTAAATTAAAAGCTTAAGTTAAAAAGCTTTAAGTTCTTTGTAATCGGCAGATACTTGCCGTACTGCCGCACCTCAGATAAAATTTTCGAGTAGTGGTGATCCAGTGGTAATGGCCGTGACTTACGAGTTGCAGGTCGTGAGTTCGAACCACAAGCAGGCACTTTTTTTGCCTATTCTGTCCCAGTGCTGGGCAAAGGCTTCCCCCAAATCCTTCCAGGACTTTATTCTTTTTTGCCCTCGCGGTACGCGTCCAGGTAATCTCGCCCTCTCTTTCTGGGCCGGCCTCGCCAGCGCCGTCCACCGTCCATCAGGCACTCACTTAACAGGCACTTTACTTTGTGTACATTATTTCATCACTACTGCTCTCAAAACGGTGAAGGAAAACATCGTGAGCCAACCGGCATGTCCTAGAGTCAAAAAATCGAAGACACGAGACATCTACCAACCCGCACAGGGTCCACGTGGTGGATTATGGCTCTCTCCCTTTCACAGAGTTGAGGCCTGTGTCCCAGTAGTGGGAACATTATAGGCTGATTATGCGCAAATACTTTCTTGTCGAGTCTTGATGACGTCACTGAATAAAAGTAAAACTTAAACGCATTTACTTAAAAATTTTAATTCTGTTTCTGATGTTTTGATGTTTAATATTGAACTAGATTAAAATACAAAATCACTTTTTCCTTTCAAATGGTTAATTTCAATTAAGGTTTCTGGGAAATGGATATTGTCCTGGTATTGGAAAACAGCAGAGGAAAGTGCTAGTTTTTTGTTTTGTTTGCTTCTGTCAGTTCAAATATTAGTTCGCAAAAGCTGTGCCTGAACTCTTTAGTTGTTAGTTAATTAATAAACATGGCTACCCTTTGCGCGTATACTGTGTGTAAAAAAAATATTGTGTAAAATGCCAGTCACTATCAAGGATGAGCTGAATAAGCATAAAATTATTAAAAACTCTTTGGTAGACAGTTTGCTGACGCAGCTTGCTCCAAAATATTTAAGTGTACGCTGCTTCATCTATATATTGTCATATTGTATTATTACAAAGGCGTCTACATATAAAATATTAACCATGATTTCATACATCATTCCGTAGCTGCTACAAGCGCAAGTTGCATTTAATCTTTCTAATATTGTGCTAGGCACTCACGCAGCGTGCAGGGTTCGTGGTTAAATAATAACAGCCGAACGGGTCGATTGATCAGGTTAAGCTTGCTAATGTTGGTCCTTGGATAGGTGATCTTTACATATGAAGACCCCTCCGTGCCTCGGAAAGCACGTTAAGCCGCTGGTCCCGGCTGTAATTAGTAGATTTTTGACAGTCGTTACGGGTAGTCAAAAACCCAAAAGTCTGACGACCAGTCTTGTCAAGGGCTATCGTGTTATCCAGTAACTGGGTTGTGGAGGTCAGATAGCCAGTCGCTCCTTGTAAAATATGGTTATTTAGCTCCATCTTGCGTGAAACTAGAAGCTAAAAAAGGCTAGGCTGATTTATTATTTCAAATAATCATCATCTCCGAAGAGACGTCACATGACGATGTCAGCCAGCAGATTTCGAGAATCAGTCATCACCATCAGCTCAGCCCTACTTCTGAAAAAAGCCCTGATACAGAGCGAGACGTTAAACCAGCTCAGCTCGTAGACTAGGTCGCACAGTTTCATACACATAGCCTTGCCATGAAAGCTATCTGTTGGATATTTAGTCTCTGTTACAGCTCTGGGAACTGTACACAAGTTCTATTCAAGTAACTACGATTCACACATGAAATCATGCCAATATTATAAATGTGAAAATTTGAATGTTTGTTACTTAACTGCGCAAAAACGGCCATATGGATTTGGATAAAATTTGGCATGCAGTTAGTTTATAACCTGGATTACATAGCATACTTTTTATCTCGGTAATAAGTTCCCCTAGGGTATATTTCCGACCTCCTCGCAGGTAAAACCGCAGGCGAATGCTAGTCCTCTATAACAAGACTGCAGTGCTTTGTATTTAGTTTAAGTAGACGGTTGTTAGCATAGGAGACAGTTCAGCGAGGGTAATGGAATTGAAGTGCGAGTTGTACATCATACCTAATTGATTCTGTAGGCGAGTTTTTATGAGGCGCTGATGCTGATGATCGCTAATATTCTGAGTGTGAATTTGAATGAATGAAAGTATTTTGAATGGAGCTTTTTTTTTTTTTTTTTGCTGATCGAGGTCGAGAGTGGGCCCCCACTCTCGACCTCGATCACGCCTGATGGAAAGCGATGGCTGAAGTCTATGGTGGAACGACTACGCATCAACAAAGCGCTGCAGGCTGCTTGACGCCGGACCCCGGTGGGAGGGTGGTCGCAAACCAGGCAGGCGATATCCCTATCACTGCAAGGGAAGAATTTGCCAGTCAAATAAGATGATGGGTGTGAGTGTCCAGGATGCGCCGAGCGCTCGGTTCAGATTGTGTAACTGGCGGAACAAACGGCGCTACAGAAGGAGGCTTCTTCATGCATCCCAAAACCCGCTCCTTTTAATACTCGTATCGCCGCGCGCTGGCGGCAGTAAGCTAGGGGTGCGGGGACAGCAGAGAATCACCCGGCCGATGGCCGAGCGCTGGTCTCCGCACTATACAGTCAAAACAGTCGCTGCTGGCGCACTTCCACGCAGGGCTGCGCAGGCGCGTTTAGCAACGTCTATATTTTCATGTATTCATTTTAAACCGACCTTTTAACGTTGTAATTTCATTTCTTTTCTCTTCTTATAATACATGTTACATAGTCCAGTCATCTTTTATTTTGCTCCACCACGATCTATCGTCGCGACCAGAGATACTGATGTAGGACCGTTAAGGATGATTTTATTATTTACGCTGTATGTACCGACGCCAGCACATCCAGCTACTACAATCTGTCAAATTTCTTTAATAGATTTTCAACTATATCGCTAAAGTATAAGGTTCGAAGTTGATTGGGAAAATTTGACAGTTTCGGGTAGCTTGATGTGCTGGTGTCTGTACAAGGACGCTTTCTGCCGAGATTTTACGATCCTTTTGTAGTAACTTTTCGGCTAATGCGTTTTACGCGGGCCGTGGCGTTAGTGTGCAAAAAGCGCTAGATTGACATGAAGTCAAATGGCCTGTTCGTATGAAGTTCATGCCATCGGCTGAACACATTTTTCAATCGACAATCAGGAAAAAACGTCCTTTAAAACTTTGGTATCTTAGCAGTGACGTTATTAGGGTCAATGTCAATATAGCATCGATACTGGTTATTTACACAAAGGGTATTATCAATTTGTCTAATCTGTCAGCAATGGCCAGAAGGAAACGCAGCTAAATCACATTAATTGATACCACTCCATGAATAGCTCTTCATCATCAAATTCATTCAAAGGCGAGTAAGGAGAACGTAATTGAATCGAAGTACGAGTTGAATTCGTGTTTAAACTCGATAGTGGAGTTAAACTTGATGAAGCGGTCACGTCGGCTAATTCTTCGAAATATTAATGTAGTTCACGTGGGTATAATCGGGAGTCGCGGCACGTTGCGGGCATTCCGCCTTTGAAATCACTTCCCGGCCCCACTCTCCTCTCTGACAGTGACGTATTGTTGCTCTTCTTTAACATTAATGTAATGGATTTTGTTTCATGTTGCGGAAGTTATCGCATATTTTACGATCTGCTTAATTTATCCATTAAATTTTTGTTGTTTGTCGGGGTTTGATTACTTGTTTTTGATGGACCGCGAAGTGGTTGTGCATTTAGAATGGGTAATCAGCTGACCTTTCGGCTTTATTTTATGTTACATTAATAGAATGTGAATTTTAAGGGTTATTATATTTTAATAAACAAGTAATAACGGGATTGTTTGCGAGAGATTTATGGCTCGAAAGGGTGTTAAAGTAAAACTGACGAATTAATCTACTTCGCACATAACGAAGTTAAAAATAAAATGTCCTTTTTCCTCAATTTACCGACTATAATCCAAACACATTGTCATGATTAAGTTGGTTCGAATAGCCAGCTATAATATAGAGTACCTTCGAGTGACCGCAAACGGTGTAAGAGGCAATAAAGCGTTTAATATTACTGACTACCACGTCGCACTTGACGTAGCAGCGCTACGCCGTAGCACATCCGTAGCACATTCGTAGCACACTGGCGGTAATGTGCCAAATTCGTGTATAGAATTATGATAATGGTTTGGAAGTGCACATTACAATATGTATAGACTGTCTACGCATAATGTGTTTATTGATTGAGACCTATTGTGTAAAATAATTTCAGAAGCTCAATTATGGGTCGAAACAATTTAAGACACGCGAAAACGAAGAAAATACAGATTTTATTCCTATTCTTCACTTTCGAGTAAAATGAAACCAGTATAAATCAGAAGTTACCAATCTTAAGATTTTTCTAGAGCTGTGCAACAATAATAACATTATTCTGAAGAAGAACACTTTTCCAGAAAGACAAGGTTGAGGTGTGTATAAACACAAAGCTTTTGAGTAAAACTTTAAATTCACGTGTTTCCTGAAACACCTCAACATAATAGCTGGGGTGCTTGAACAGTAATTCCATTGTGAAGTTACGTTGTGTGCAGGTGGACGTCAGAATGCTTCTTGCTTTGTGTTACACACCACCTGAAAATCTTAAGCTGAGTGTTTCTAAGAGGTGCCTTGTGCACATACTGGCTAATGCCTTATGTACATGTACACACAGGTTCTCATATACTCAAAGGCTTTATGCATGCCTTCACTTGTATATTTTAAGAAAGAATGAAAGAAAAAACATGTTTATTATTATAATATTTATTTTACATAGTAATATTGTCCAAGAGTACGTATTTTAAGTAATCGTGGTTGTTAAGGAAACACGGTTAGTTAAAATGAGTACACGGATACACTTTCAAAGCTATTTTAGGTTGTTATAATAACAACAGTCAACTCCAACACGCAATGAGAACAAAAACCATATCAGCTTTCGTAACAATTCACTTTAATAAGCTCGGGAGGCAAATTACACTTCTTGAACGTGTGTACAAATTGTGCGGAGGGGAAATGAGAGGTAAATCCGTTTTAAACCACAGTAGACGGGGCAGGACGCGTAGAGCTCTCGATCCGTCACACGTCGCGCAAACTTAATCCCTCATCAAATCCAGATTAATTAAAGTGGAGCCGACCACGATCCCGGCAAGCCACTCACGCATATTGTAACACATGTGTAACCGAGCCGGCGCCGGCGCCACGACACTCTTGCCGTACTCATTATGTACTTCCTACGCCATATCGTCTTGTTAACACACTCCATCATGAAGGTGTTTGACTACTGAGTGACTGAGTGGACGAGAACTAACTGTTTGGAGTAGATGTTTTGTTATAAAATAAATACAAGGTACAATGTACAAGGTAGAATGAAAGAAAGAAAGAATAACGTTTATTTAGACACTGTTCGTGAAACACAAATAACAAAATTAAAATAAAGTTTTAAACTACAATAGTTTGTGCCTCATGGCATAAATTGTTTACTCACCTGTAAAATATGACCACTTCATTCATATTTCATGAAAGGTATTTAAAATACTTTTAAAACTTCCTCCAAGTTTGTTGCGGCTAACACGTCAAAAGATTGTATAAAAAAGGATACACCAAAAGCGGCACCGAAAGATTAACAAGCATTCGGGGCGGAGTGTACGTAATACAATCAAAAGTTTTGATGAATTTCTCGAAAACTGTCTTTGTTTCCCCTTTCTGTCCAAGTTAAATAATAAAATCCACGGACTCTCCATCTGAGTCTTGTAAGAACTTGGTCTGGAAAAGTAACGTGAACAAAAAGTTATATTTTTAAACACCGAACCTGGTTCGAACGACGTGTTAACTGATCCCTACATCGAATTTTACTTAGCCAATTCCTGCGTCTAGACTGTCAAAGTTCTTTTTAGGAATCATTTCATACAGATACGCAGGTCTTAATAAAACTTTAAGACCTATTATTTATTTAATGGCAACGGTCCTAGCCCAGAAAGTAATATAACTGAATAGAATAAAATATATAAAATTATCCTGCTCAATCATTGATGAACGATTGGAGCGATTGGCATGAAGTAGCTCAATTTGAAGCACTTATACATGAAGGCCACAAGATCGACGAACTAGCAACAAACTTTGACAGCGGTAACTTACACTGAATTAGTTATTAGTTTCATACATCAAAGTAAAAGTAAAAACACTTTTAAAGGTTGTTTAGTTGAGGATTTATGTGAGTCATTTTTTAAGGTTGCAATAAAATGAAGTTCATGTCTGGTGATTTATACGGTGGCAGTGAGCGATGCTGCGACCGACTGCGGAGACAGCGGGCGGCCGCGTCGACGCGCGCCGGCCGCCCGGCCGCTACCGCTACCGGCCCCCGGCGAGAACGAATCACGGATCCTTCCCGAACACACGACACGTACTCTAAACCCCTATTTTCATACGTTACAAGGGTTCATCCTCGGATCAACGTGAAGAATTTATTGAGACTGTTTACGCAAGAAAGGAAATAAGCGATGTCGGATTCTTTTCTATAATATACGAGTATTTCATTTTTGAATTCACTTCGTGATACATTGGATCTTGTGACAGTGTCGCTTTGAGACGGATTGCCATTATGATTGAAATTTTTTCGTTCCCCGGTGTTTTGACCTTTACCTTGAGCTTTCATTTATATTAGTAACGTCTACCCACGAACGAAAACGCCAGTTACAAAAAGCCTTAACAATTTTATGTTCCAAGATCTGAGTAAGTTATAATAAAACATTTATGAAATTTGCCTCTACCCTCAATATACTATTTATGAATTCAATTAGATACAGTTATAAAGATAGAAAAGTTACTATAATAACTAATATCAATCTACATATATATGTAGATATCTACCTCACTGATCGAGCAATCAAAGCTTATGGAAGATTCCACATAAAATTTTATGACAGGCGTTATAGAGCTGGAATAAGCTGGATATTACGTACTGTAACAAACCATAATATCTGTAATTCTGCGATGTACCTACTCGTATTACGTACGTAGATATGAATAATAATGTGGGTACTTAGTATTTTGTCGTAATCGTAAAGATGTTGGTGCTTGCGTATGTAGAATTGTAAATACTGTCATCATATCTGTTAGTCTGTATCATCCCATAGCTGGGCAAAGGACCCATGATTTCCAGCTCTGTCGATCCAGGGCTAAAGTGGACCACTGGACTTCGCAACGTAATTAAGAGTTTTAATAGACAAACAAAGATGATTGAGCCATGTTTTGGTTGGAGTCAGCAGAGTAACATAATCTTAGAACTTGTGTGGCTTTCTCGTGAAAGTGTAGTATCAGCTGAATGGCGGCCAGTGGGGATCCGGGATCTTTCTAGAGAACAAATTAAACCCTATTCAGTCGCTCGCCTCCTTAGGTGAAGATGTGAGATACGATCGTGCGTATAGTGAACATTCCACGGTTTCAGCTTTATCAAATAATATTTTTCAACTTCACCACTACAGCGAATAATTTATGTTCATTGCTGTACGGAGGAAATCATGAGATAAGTTTCTGTGGAGTTTAACAACCTCTTACGTAAATCATATTTGTATTAGAAAACTTTTTAAAATGAATGAGATCGTTTGTATTCATATTATAGTTTGAATATTAGGTAGAAAGAATAAGTAAAGTTAGTCTTCATTGTTAATACACCTAATAGAAGAAAAAGCTCCTTCAATATTAAGTGTAGGTAGGTACTTTGGTTTACTTATTATATGTATTTTCAATGTGATATTATTGAAAAAAAAATATAATTGTTGTTGTAGTCATTATTAATTATTATTCATTCATTTCTGTTGTTGTATGTACGTATATTATTGTTATTATATTAGGTCTTTACCTATGAAATTGGCGTTCTGCAGTACTGGCCATTTCAAATCAAAATAATTTTTGTTTGGCTAAGAATTCTAATTTCAAATTAATTTTATTTAAAAAACATGGAATTTTGTTTCCAAAAGTAGTCATTTGTTTATTGATTAGTGTTACATTTTCATCGCATTTCAATTTTTTTCGTAATCATGGATACGTTAAAAATTCGAGTAATTATGGAATATGAGTACCGTCGTGGCAGCAACGCGGCACAAGCGGCACGCAACATCAACGACCTTTACGGAGCTAACACTACAAACCAACGCACCACCTGTTATTGGTTTGCTCGCTTCCGTTCTGGAAATTTCGACCTGAAAAATGAACCTCGCGGTCGTCCGAAGACTTTAGTCGACAGTGACGAATTAAAGGCGATTGTGGAAGCTGATGATACACAATCTACGGCTGAATTAGCAGCAGCTTTCGACGTTAGCGTCAAAACAATATTGTTCCATTTGCGTCAAATTGGCAAGGTAAAAAAGCTTGACAAATGGGTGCCCCACGAACTCAATGATCGCCAGCGCGAAGTACGCGTCGAGACGTGCCTTGCACTGCTCAACAGACACACAAATGTGTAGAAAAGTGATGGTCACTGTTTGGTGGTCTAGCGCCGGTGTGATTCATCACAGCTTCTTACCAAACGGGGTGAGCATTACTGCAGATGTGTACTGTGAAGAACTGAACACAATGATGGAGAAGCTGGCACATCTCCAACCAGCATTGGTCAATCGCTCGTCTCCGCTGCTCCTGCACGACAACGCGCGACCTCATACTGCACAGCAGACGGTCTCCAAATTGTAAGAACTGGGGTTGGAAGCTCACCGTCATCCGCCCTACTCACCAGACCTTGCGCCTACAGACTACTACTTTTTCCAGAATTTGGCTAACTTCTTGGCGGGAAAAAAATTCAATACCCGAGAGGCAGTACAAAATGCCTTTGAAGAATTTTTTGCCTCCCGTCCAGCTGATTTCTTTAAGAAGGGCATCATTAAACTGCCACTGCGTTGGCAAAGATGCATTGATTGCATGGGTGATTACTTCGATTCATCATCTGCCTAGCCTTTTCCCAACTATGTTAGGGTCGGCTTCCAGTCTAACCGGATGCGGCTGAATACCAGTATTTTACATGGAGCGACTGCCTATCTGTTCTGGGTGATTACTTCGATTAATACAAATAAAAAATACATGAAAAAAATTCGTTTCAATTTTTTCATACAAAACGGCAATTTCATAGGGAAAGACCTATTATTACCTATTTTTAATAAAAAATGCATGGATAATTAAAATATCTGAAATAAATGAACTGAATTGAAAAAAAAAAAATTAAGTTGAATTATGAGTAAAATATTTTTGTTTGTTTAAAAAACTTTAATCATGTAACTAATTAAAAAGGATATAGTACAGACGCCAGCACATCAAGCTACTACAATCTGTCTTTCTTTAATAGATTTTCAACTTTATCGTCAAAGCATAAGGTTCAAAGTTGATTGGGAAAATTTGTCAGATTCGGGTAGCTTGATGTGCTGGCGTCTGTATATTCTATACACATTCATATTATCATTTTCCAGATTTACAAACACACATTATTTCACATAAATTATATTGTTTGGGATTACATAAATATTTTACGAAAAATGTTTCCTGTATCAAATCCGAGAGTTTCAAACAGTACACATAGTTATGATCCTAACTACTCGTATCATGGAAGGTAAAGATTTTTTTAATTCAAGGAAAGAAAGTGATCTAGTTTTCGGACGGGCCGGACGTATCGCGTGTCTATTTTTGAAATTAGACACAATTTTCTTGGGCAAAACAAAGCCGAAAACTAATGAATGCAAGTAGAGCACGAAGAAAAAACCTCCTAGATGTATTAACGGAACGGTGAGAATTGAGTTAGCTTGTAGATTCCTACCACGTTCGTTCGCCTTCATTCACGCGACTCTAACGGCGTAGATAATAGAGACTTACTGCGCACTTCGCTCCGCCATGCCTAGAGCAATAACTCTCCCGGAGTAGTTTTCACGCGAAAAGTAAAAGACGAGATCGAGGGAATCGACCTGTGGACGATACCAAAAAAGTTTTGACGGGGCTTTTTATGAACTTTCATAACGGAACATTTAACGAGGGCAGGCGATGACGGCAGTCCTTTGCCCCACCTTCCCTAAAGACGTAAAAAGTTAAACTTTGCGATTATTGTTTAAGTTGAGCGCACTGCCCATTGAGGCGTGTCCTCACAGACCGCGTTATATCAAACGCTTGAACGCGGAAGCCGAGCCACTCCTTCATCTCCTCTTTGTTGTAACATGTTTTATGATTTTTTCCTTTAAAATAAGTATTCTTTTCACATCATACTTTTGTGTAGTCCTTTTGGAAATCCAGTCTTATTCAGAGTATTAGAGCTTTTGTTGTTCTCAGTTTTATTTAAAAGAGCTTAGCCTTTTAGCTTTACCATTTCAAATTATCGTTGGTATAATATCTGTACTTTTGTATGAATAAGAAAACAAAATAGGTTAAGGTTCGTGAAACCGCCTTGATTTCTTTGAACAGGAAACAGTTCACAGGCGCTATTTTTATTTTTCGTTAATCGAAAGATTTGAGAATAAAATTAAATCTAACAATGAAAAAATATATCAAGCGAAACCTATTAACCTGTCGTAAGGTATATTCAACACTAAACGTAATCAAGATGGAGGCGGACTTGAGAAATGAAACGAAACCTCTATTTCCCGAGAAGGTATTTTTAATGACTATAATATAATACGTTCCAGTAGGTGTGGGTGTCTGTTCCATGAACAGCATACCGAGATCCATCACCAAACCGCGGCTCAGATTGGCCTGTCAATTACGTCACTGCTTTCCCACCCTTAATCTGTCATCTAGACACCAATTAAGGGGAAACTGCCGCCACGAGGAGTAGTAATAATTTATCTTTCAGAAGATAAACCTTAATACGAAAAATGTACCCCACACCAGAAATAATATTGAATACAAAGTTCAGAGGCAAGCGCAATATACCAAACATATCGCAATTATTATACTAACATAATTATTATTGCTCGTTTGTTACGACCACATTATGGTTGCCAGTATCATTACTAAAACACGACCAATATTTCTGCTATTTTTCTGATATTCATTGTGATACGAGGCACGAGTATGAACCGGTATGTATGTATGGCACATTTGTTACTGTCATAGTAAATATAACGTAAATAAAGAGATATGTTACCTTTCCTCAGTCGTTTGGGATTAAGCCAAGTCGAGTCCGTTGACAAAGACACGACTGTTGTGTTGTCACGCAGCCCTCGCGTTCACGAATAACCGTACCTATTGGTAGGTAGGGAAGCGTGAAATTCTGGAATCGAATGTACGTTGTGTCGTGTTTCAGAGCGTTTGGGAAAGTACGGGACTTCATGTCCACCTTCAGTGCAGATTGCACTTATTCTTTAGCTGTCCTTCTAAAATCGCTTACAATGTGAAGAGTTACTGATATTTTGGTTAACACAGTCATAAGTGAATGTATTCAAGCGCTTGCAACACTAGATGTGGCGCATTGCCAATTTCTCTCACGTCCTCTCTAACCCGTTACTGTGGCAATTACTGTTCATGTCTTTAATTTTTATTTATTTGTTGACAGTTATGTTATTCATAGTTTTAAGTATTCTGTAATTGTTACTGTAGAGTCTCCGGACTACATAACAACGGAAACTAAAATTAATTGACAATTACCAAACATTAATGATTTGTCATTGTTGTATTAAATAAATGTAAACTATGATTATGAATACAACAAAAGCAAATAATTTTTAAATGCTTTAACGAGCGTTTGTATAACTAACGGATTACACGCGGAAGTATAAATCACATGTAAAGCTTTATGGACACTTACAAAAAGTGCAGGAATGCAAATTTGTTTATAATGCAGCGCTGTGCTGGGTGATTGGATGGTGAGCGAAACAAAAGTTCCCCAGCTTTGTTTTGTTTGCTTTTTAACTTAATTAATTCGCTTGCTCCCAACAGCAACGCGCCGGCAATATTATTATATTATAATAACTTACGGACACATTTGCATGATTTAATCAGCCATTGTTTTAATACAGCGTAAATTTAATTGACTCCAAACGTTGATTCCATTTGCATTTTGCGTTCACCTGTTAGCGTCAAAACACGGGTTTGTATCAACACAAAAAGGACGTGTATCGGCAATATAATCATAGTACCCACAGATTTTCTTTTTTACTGTCTAATAAAACTCGGACAACGTTTACGAAGACAATACCATAAAAATTGGCATAAAATCACGGCGCCGACAATTTTATATCGCGATACTATTACGTTCATAAACCGTGTAGAGGAAATGATTGGATGAATGCGGCGATTTTAACGAACATCTGTCTTCGTTGAAGTTAAAATTTATTATTCGAATGAATTTAACTGTAATGGCATTGAACGATGTTTATATTTTATCGGCATTCATTCAAACAGAACGAAAAAAGAAATGGAATTGTACACAGCAATGGAATGGAATTTGATTACGATTTCATATTTCTGTTGTAAGCAAATAATTTACCTGTTTGTTTTAAGGTTACGTAATTTTTCTTATTGTATACGGTAAGCAAATAATCGGATGCTTAAATATACGTACTCAAACATATACAACAATAAAAATACCATAGAAACACCAAACGCAACGGAAAGTTGTCGTTGGAACCGAAAAATATATCCGTAAATCATATGTTTATTTGTACGTGAAAGGCGGTACCTGGCAATACCGACTCCAGGTGGTTTTATTGAAAACTCCGGACAATTCTATGACACAAAGACCTTAATTTATTCTTGAATTGGATTTATTCTTTCCATGTGTTGGGAGCTGGTGACAGAGGGCCCTCAAGGTTAATGTAGGTCCCGTCATCGGAAATTGGAGCGGCCAAAACCGTGTGATTTGTCAGCTGTCATGTGGAATTGAATCCTAAAGGTGTGTATAGGAAAATGTACTCGAACGGGCGTGCGGAAAATTAATTTTTAAGCGGTATGAAATATAAACCTATGGAGTTTGTGTATATTAGTAAATATAACATTATAACAAAAGCGTGAAAAACTCATCTCCCAAAGTTAGTCGATGTATTTATTTGTGACGTTCAGAAGTTATAAAGCAAGCAATTGTTCAGGGTAGGATATTATTTTCTCCAATAAAAGACGTAAGCAATATCAAAGATAGCGGTGTGACACTTTGTCTTAAACGAGCCCTTTGATGGTTCGACTTCCTCAACAATTTTCATTTCCCCGTTGAAGTCCTCTGCTCAAGTAAAGTTCCCAGCATGCCAATTTTAACTCGAAATCTGTTTCTAAGACTGTTTCCAATGAGTTCACATCATACAATTCCATCGTATTTTGTTATGGATAACCTTTTGTTGGAATCCACTTGATCTTAATTAAACTTTATATTCGGTTTCAATGTACTTCGTAATATTTAGGTAAGAGAATGTTTTTGAAGGAGTATGATGATTTACTTTGAATGAGTGTGTTTTTCTCTCGTTCCAACTCGTTTATTGTGACGGTAAACCGTAGAAAATAAGAAACGCGCAGTAATTAATATTCGTAGCAGTTAAAAGTGTTCAAGTCTCGACGATTCACGCCCGCTTCGGAAAACATTCACAGCGAGAGAGTTCACTAGCAAAATAACAACGTCCATTTGTAACAAAAAGTCCATTCATCAAACGAGATAACAATGTCACAGCGTTATCAAAACATGACCCGTGAAGCGATCACAATGTTTTGCTACGCGAATTCCGGCCCGCAGCAAAAAGTTAACACAATGGAAAAGTTCGCGCTTCCCAAATAAATCGTTTCAGTTATACGTATTTATTATTACCTCCATTTGGTTTATTATGGCCACATTTAAGACAAATGATTTGTGTATAGAAGTAGCTGACCCGACAGAGATTGAAATTTGGACAAGACAACTGTGAAAATTTCAATAATTCATAAAACTGTGAAAAAAGGACATGCAGATTTTCCGAATTTGACAATTTTCCGGAAAACCTTTCCAATTTTTCTTTCCATAAAAACCTAATTTGGACTATTACAAATATAAAGATAAAATTGCCAAATCGGTCCAACCGTTCTCAGCTTACCAATGACCAGCATTTTTATTTTTATAGATTTGATATTTGATCAATAGATAAAAATTGCACTAGGTATATGCAACATCGTGTGATCTCCTGTTTAGAAGAAACCTACGCCATCACATCTCAGAGGTGTCGTAAGAGATCACTATGGGTTTAAATCAGGTGAGTGCATTGAAGCATTAACCCGTACATAAATAACACCGTTCTGCCAAATATGATTCCCCAGAGAATTGAGAAGGTGATGAAGCAAATGTTATTCTGAATATCGAAAAAATATATAAAAGGGAGAGACGTTTATAAAATAATAAAAGTTAGATACTTATAGTGGTAGTATTGTACATGGTAAAAATGTATTAAATTATGCTCTACGGTACTCCAAACGTACGTTATTGAAACGTAAAGCACAATCGAACGCAGCATTTGTCGCGGTGCCACGTAGCAATAAGACGGTCGCGTGTGTACTCTATAAATCGGTGCGAAGTTCAGCGGCAGCACTGCAGCGCGGCAGAGCGAGCGGTATCGGGGAGACTGTAACAAGTGCAATACAAAACAATATTCCGGAGTAATTTCCTCAGAGGAGGAAGGGACCGCCCGCCGCTCGGCGCTCGGCGCTAGACGCCACCCGCTTGCTGTTGCACTCATAGACAACGCTTTGTCATTGTATTTTTCTTTACTTCAACCAATTTGAGGTCATTAATCCCATACAATGAATCGTCCATTTTAGTGTTTGACTGAATAATTGAACGTCTATGGAGAAATAAAAATTCGGGATTGTTCAAAAAAACGGCACAACATATTTTGCATTTTCAATTTGTCTGATTGCTTTTCGAAAATAATAATGCAGATAAAAATAAAAACGAGCAGCCAGAATCCTTGCCAGGTCATCTTTTCATTAAACAGAAATCTATGAATGAATATGCTGCAGAAGCTTCCAATAAGTGTAAGTACGGTAAACAAATCAAAGCTGAACGCGCATTAAATTTTTTAAAGTGTTTGAATTAAGGTGCCTTTTCCTGATACTAGTAGTTGGCACAGCGCCAAGTGCACGACTGCAATTAGCCAAAATTATGCTCAAAAACAAGTTCGGAAGCAATTAGCAGATGTAGACTCAACTTAAGGACCAGCTAAACCAGTTTACTGAAGTCCGACACCGGATGAGATTTGTTTTACTAGTTTATCGGTTTCAAAAAAAAAAAAAAAAACTTTTCTTGTACTTTTGAACTGTGGATTTTCTGGCTTTATTTTTCTTTACACATCAAGTCTCTAGGGATCAAGTCCATTTTTAACTATAAAAAATTATAAAATTAATATGTACCAAATCTTGTCTTCCAGACTGTCTTCTTACATTAATTCCTATGTTTAAGTTAACAACTTATATTATATAGGGGTATTTTGTAAAAATTAAGAAAAATGGCAATTTTTGCAAATTGTGGGAAATTGACCCAAGTTAATTGCGTCAATTAAATGGCAAAAAGGTAACAATTAGGATTTTTTTAAATTTTATTGTAAAGATAAATAAAATAATAATACCTGTTTCAACCATTGACACGAATCACACAATCACAGCGATTTGGCATGCCTAAAATCAGTTCATCAAAATCATTTTGAGTAATGGCCGCCCACGTTCTTTCTAACAAGTCAAAAAGTTGTTGTGGGGTGTGCACGCCATCCATACTCAGCTCTTCTTTGGAGCAAATTCCATGCATGTTCAATTGGGTTGAGGTCTGGCGATTGAGCAGGCCACGGCAGAACGTTGATGCGAGCATCGGCGAGAGTGCGTGTTTCGACTCTAGGCGTGTATGAACGTGAATTGTCGTGCATTAGTCGAAACGAATCACCCAACTGGCTTCGCAAAGGGATGATCACGTCTGAAATAATTCTCTCCGCATAAATCTGAGTATTGTGGTTGCCCCTGATCCAAATGAGATTGGTTATCCACCGATCCAAATACCGGCCCAAACCATTATTGTTCCCCTCCATATGAATGAACTTCCTGACAAAATTTCAAACATTCTTGACGTCCAAAGGTCCTCCAAATTCGAGTACGTCTTGTATCTGACCTCATACCGACACGAGATTCATCGGAAAAGCAAACACTACGCCAGTCTTCTTCCTCCCAATTTCTGTGATCGCGAGCCTATTGTAAACGGGCCCTAAGATTGCGGGGTGCTATAGGTGGAACTTTCAGCGGCCTTCGGGAACTCAGACTACCACTTCACGTAAACGATTTCGAATAGTTTGTTCGCTTATCAGCAAGCCTGAAGAGCTGTGGAGCCTCGTAGCCAACATCACGGCGGTCATGGTACGATTCCGTCGAACAGTATTTTGGATGTACCGGTCCTGTCTGTGAGTGGTGATGCGAGATCGTCCTCCATGTCGCTCGGCCACGCTGCCCATGATACGATAAAGTATCCAGAGGCGGCTTATGACGCTCTGTGTAGTGCCAAGAGCGACTGCCACAGTACGTTGCCTGGAACCAGCTTGCAACATTCTGACGGTTCTCATCATCTCTCGTGTCAAATGATGTCGTAGCTCCATACTTATCGATGCAATTTTTTTCAGTTCCGATGTAGAAATTGTAATACTCGTAGTTTTGTAAGAACGCTGGTACATGCTTTTATAGAAATCCTGTTTCACAGTTGATTTTTAATTTTTAATCAAAATTTAAAGTAAATACTTTATTCAAAGAGTGAAATGAACGAAAAAGAATCAATAACTATCCAAAAAAGTTAAAATAATAATCCTCAATTGCGGCGATACTCTAAAACGTACTTTGATCCCTAGACACTTTTGATGTGTGTATTTTGGAAGAATATTAAAATTGATATAACTGAACTGAACGGAACAGCAAATTATATCACGCTATGAGTATATCGATGTTTCACAAACACTTGATTGTCGTACCTCTGATATCGATTTAAGTATGCGATACATAAATGTGGAAGTAAACAGAGCAGTAAATATCTATTGTCTGCACCATTAGGGTGACTAAATAAATGAGCCGGACCGGACGCGCAGGCGACGCGAAACGCGACTAGACGGCATAGTCCTAGTCCAGTAACGTACACAAAATCTCACCATGTCCATATAAAATACTAGCTTCTGATCGCAACTTTGTCCGCCTGATTTTTCCTGCTCCCCGACTCACCCAGTCGCATCGCATCGCCCGCCCACCAATTACTTCGTTTTTGCTTAACGTTATTTTTGACATTTTTCTTTTTGCTCGGCTCTTAAGGATCGCAGTCTATAACCTTCCTCGAGAATTGGGCTATTAAATGCATAAAAAAATTTCCGATTCCGACTGGTACGTAAATCCAAAGATTAGCGCATTCAAACAAACAAACTCGTCAGCTTTATTATCAGTATAGATAGATTAGTCTGTCCTAAAAACCCCAAATGCTCGCCAAGGGGTTGTGATTCTACAAGGAACATCATAATCAGATCAACATAAGAGTGAAAATCATGGAAAAAAATTAAATAAAAAGCATCATCTTTATATTCACAAATCAGTTTCAAAGCGCAGAATTAAAAATTTATTCACAAGAATAGCCAAAGTCAGTGTGATAAAACGTTCGTGTCTTAAAGGGGCTTCAATTCTAAACACGATTTATCAAACACAATCAATATTCACGAACAATTCAAGTGACGAAGCTATTCGAATGTCTAATCCATGCAGCGTGTGCACCACTCAAAGCCAGTGTATAGCAATAGTGTTCCTAAACATACACACACTACACTACAACATAGGTAGCACACGGACAAGCAAGGCTACCCAGAGTAGGCTGTCCTTACTAAAGCGATGGTCTGTGACCGCCACATTAACCCATTTTCCTAGTCGATACTTACAAGTAGTGATGGATGACAAACAACAGTCGCGAGTCGCGTATACATGAATAACACGCATAATATATCGTTTATATTCGTTTTATATCTGCAAGTAAGACAGTCGAAAAAGCTTTCATCTTTCCACTATACTGCCAATATTCATTTTATTACGTAATACGTACATTTTTTAGCTTGTTACAGACTTGACTATTTATTATACCACTCATTATTAATTATTAAAATCATTATTTAAGGTGCAGTAAGAAGCAAATTTTTAGGTAATTTATAAAAACGCATCGCGGCAACAAATAAGGTTCACAACAGTGATGCATTTGGTGTTAGTTGAAACGAATGAACACTAAAGTAAAAGTAATTTAGCAGTTTTAATTCAATCAAAAAAATATACGCACGGCACAGTGGAATACTTTTAGAGATTTCTTTAGTTGATTAAATTCCCTTTATTATCATTACACAAAATATGATAGTTTATTTTTTAATCAGTCTTTTCTTTCAACATTTGACAGTAGACTTAATTTGGTTTGTAATATGTACCAATTCGGCTAACTCGGCGATAAAAACTGAGCGTTTTACGGTGTCCTACGCTTGGGTAGTGTCTTAAAAGCAGTTGCAAGTTAGCTGCTTGTATTCCAATTCACTTGTTAGAGTGTACATAATGTTTCCTATCCACCGATAACATATATTAGTTTTGAAACTCTTTTTATCATAAGGTCGGGGCTAAATGAAAGATTTTTTCTCTCTGAACTCTCAGCTATTATCGAGGGACAGTTTTACGTCAAAACTTTTGCACTCATGTTTGAATACTTTTATTTTATGCTCTTTTTGTGCATGCAGTACCTACTTTTTTGTGAACAAGTGACGATAATGTTGAGCTTACTTTTTATTTATTTATGCAATACGCGTTCTTTATTAGCCCTAGTCTTTCAAAGGTGATGTCAAAACAAAACATGGTAACAAAATCTTACTTTCTGTGTTATATGTCAAAGTCAAATCTTTTAAATAGGCACTTCTGAACGTCAACATTTACAAAAATAGATTTGATTGTAGTCACCCGTTCCCAAAGGTAGTTTTCGTATGGAGAAGAATGGGTCAGAAGCTCCACCGTTACTTTTTTAAAATGTTTGACAATATTTTGCGTACATAATTATTATATAATTATATGTGAAAACGATGCACCTAGAATAAAATTACTATACCACAATAGGTAAAAGATTTAAAATGAAACCGTGTCAGATAAATTAATTCTGTGGTAGATACATGGTGCTCACATATTTACAAACATTGTAAAAGTAGACGATTTTCATTAAAACAACACAACACACTGACAAGCAATACTTGTCAGTGTGTGAGATAATATAATTATTCTATCGTTGTAATATCCAGAACTTAAATTGGAACAATTAGATCTAGTAACTACTCGTTCATAGTGTATTATTAAGTAACGTTGTTAGTTCAGACTTCAAACGTGAATTAACAATCGACAGGCCTGTGCTGGGATATCAGGCACTAGAACTAAAGTCAAACACTCAGCTTCATCTATTTGTTTTATACTTATCTATCAATCAACAGCTACTTCGAACTTGTAATATTATGGATTAATCGAGAACCCTTGATGAACACAGTATGAGTAATACTCGTATAAAGGATTATGAATTTTTAAGTTAAAATAATTTCAAGTATATTTTTGTCACTTCTACTTTTTCGCTGGAGTCTCATTTAATAGGTAAAAAAGAAAGTTAGTAACAGAAACCAGCTTTTATTATTAACAATTTTTATCTTCATGGCTAAAATATATGAGGCTTCTTGTAGCTTCCCTTTACCTTTATTTGTCGCAAAGTTATATGTGAAAATTAGGATGGGTAACATGTGTCAATAATAACCACACAATAAGGTACCTGCGGTAAATAAGGGCCAGCGGCTATCAAGGACCATCAGAGAAACAACACACATTCAATAGTTTTATAGTATGGATCTCTCGCATACATAAAAAGGACCAATAGTATTGCTATGTCACGCGCGCGCATTGCCGTGCCCGCCGCCATTTCGTCAATAGCCCCGAGTAACTCACGGGGGATGGTCGTCGTCACAGTTTTAAAAAAATATAACGATGCAAGAACTTTCATTAAAAAGAAAATAGTGTGTTTTTAAACAAGGGAACAGCGAATTACTGTAAAGTGGACATTAGAGCTATCGAATCAAGGTAATTTCGTTCATTTTGCTGATATTTGCCAACTATCAAATCAAGTTTTGTAAAAAGTGACACCATTGCTATTAAGGGCCACCTAGAAGGAAGTGAATAAGGGCCGGCCCTTATTGGCCTGTCTAAATATATTTTTTTTTGTTTGGGTTTCTTTTTATGTAGATAAATAGCTTTATCTTTTTACTAACATTGATGTTATTGTGAGTTATATCTATTTGAAACATTTTTACAAGCTTTTTAACATGCTATGTGTGTGGGTTTGTATGTGCTCCCGATTTAAAACTTTGCATGCTTTCGACGAAAATATAATATTATAGTAAGAACGAGCTGATCTTATAATGGAGGCAGAAGGTAGTCAACGGGAATCCTTAGCGAATAACAATAGATTTATGGTTTTTGGAAAATTTTGGTCAGCGTACAGTACACAGTACGAGTTTTATAAAATTTATCACAGACTGGAATAATGGAACCTCCTGTTAAGAAACGTCGTGCACTTTGGTCAGTCAACCAATTGGCAGCTGCAATGTCAGCCGTGCAATATGGACTACTATCAGAGCCTGCAACAGCTATTCAGCACGGGATACCGAGAAGAACCCTGAAAAACCATTTAAATTCAGGTAGAAACACAATTTTAACAGAGGAGCAAGAAAATGATTTGGCGTCCAGAATTAAAAGGCTTGCCTCGGTAGGCGTTCCATGGAATCCAAAAGCCATACGTTTGCAAGCGTATGTTTTTTGTGAAAATAATAATATTAGACATTGTTTTAATGAAAGAACACATGAAGCCGGAAAAGATTGGTTGACATTATTTTTGAAAAGGCATCCAGATAACAGCTAATACTAACTCCAAATTATGCAGTGGTTAAGCAAAATAAACCAAGACGGAAAGCTATTAACTACTAAGGCCAGCGGGTTACTAGAGACTTATTTATGGAAAGAGAGAACAAAAACAAAAGACAAAAGAGACACCAAATTCCTAAAGGGGGCAAACACACAGAGAAAATAAAAAAAAACAAGGGGAACCCTGATGATACGTGGTACTGCTACGCATGTCATACGACGGAAAGGATCCAAGATATGCGACAGTGTCAAGTGTATCAGAAATGGTACCACGACCAATGTGTTGGCCTAACGAAAGATGATATCAATTTTGTTTGCCTCGAATGCAATTAAATGATAAGTAGCTTTAGTTTGCAGGCCAAAACCGAGGTTAAAATTAAGGATCTCATTTCATAATAGTTGATTACCTATGTTAACAATTAATAATAATAATACTGCGGATCCAATGACCATTGATATTGTTGATCTCATAAATCTATTTAGATTTTTCGTGCTTGTTACTATTTCATTATTTTAATAAAGGCCAGGGAATTTTCCGGGCAAAAAATAGCATTAATTTTTAAATTTTTGATAAAGCTATATTTTCGGTTAAGAGGTTTTTATCTAAAAATAGTATAAATTTGTTTATTTTACTTAAATAACATCTTTTTTTACAAAATAATTATTCCTTAAGTTTTACAAGGACCGATTTATGTTTTTTTTTATATGATTAATGGTAAACTGTTAAATATTTTGTCTGAAAATATTAATTATGTTGAGTTATAGAGGAAAACCATTTATTTTATGTTTTATAAGCTTAGTTTCTTTTAATTTTGTCTCGGACCTTAATAGACTACCTGAGTTTATTAAGGTCCATAGTAAAGGATTTTTTAAAGTTCATTTTTGTTCACAAAATGATTAAAACCTAGCCATATAGGTATATTTTTTAGATCTCAAATAAATAATGTTCAATAATATTCCTGATTTTTATTTCAAAGTCACCTATTTTTCTCAATATTCTATTTTTAATTATGGTGGCTCTTATTTACCGCCAGTACCTTATGTGTAATACGATCGCAAATCCGTCTGCAAAGCGTAGTGAGCTAGTGTTAAGCGTTCCGTACGATTTCATTATTGCAATCACTAGCAATACAATCTCTAATCAGGAAACAAAGGGAGGGTATCGAATACAGAGTAAAAAATCCTTTCATAATGCAACTGTCCGTCGACGATTTTTTCATAAATTTATTTTTAAATATCACTGCATCATGTCACGTACAGGACTTTCTGTTTTTATTTTCATTTTACTTCATTTGTATCATTAGTTTGTCATTTAATTTAGTACCAAGTGTAAATAGTTAGTTGTGTGAAATATTATAAAAGTAACAAATAAAATAATACTATGTTTTTACTTTTGTTTATTTTTTTATGATTCTACACATCGCGCCACATGAATAAGACCAGAATATTTTTTTTTGCTATTTAGGATATGAGACAAAATAAATATATAAGAAGGATAAGTATCAACGTCTTTAGCCACAAAAAGTTTAATCGAACTTCTTAAATACTCAGTGATCAGTTTTGACAATTTTGGTGGCAATTATGATGTGCCACTTGAATAAGACCATTAAATAAAACATAAAAACATCAGTTATGAATATTATTATTAAAAAAAAAAATTGATTAGTAATTAAGGTTTTTCCACTTCTGTAGAGTTAAATTAAAAATCCGAGATGGCATTGAATCATAAAGACTTTGCCATTCTTATAAAGTTCGCGTGACAGCCATCCCCACACATTTTCTATGGTGTTTAAGCCAGGGGAAAGCGATGGCCAGTCAAGAACATCATCATGGTCTTATTCATTACATATTATGCCTGTAGGGGGGAGTCCCTGGTGACCTGAAATACAAGTCACGGCTTAGTTTAGGCACCAGTCTCCCACAAATGAACATTGTCCTAAATCATAATTATTGTTATTATTATTATTATTTTTTCTCTCATTTTTTTTTTAAAGTTTTAGTTAATAAGTGTTATTTGTGGAAGAAAAATAAACATTTTTATTTATTATTTTTATTATTCATGTGACGCGGTGTGTATGAGTGTGTTTACTTTAGTTTGTGATATATTTTTGTGCGAGTCCCTATAAATACATTTCTTTCTAAAAAAAATAAAACGAACAATTTTCTTTAAGGCACTCCAAGACAGCTAGAGACACTTCTAGTTCTGGATTTCTAGTATAACTATATGTCTACGTATGTTTCTTGATTGCATCTGTTCCTAGATCGATATGACGAACTAGTTGACTGTAGACTAACTGCGACAAACGAAGATAGGACCTCATCCTTTAGATTGGTTACGTAGTGTGGGCTTCAATAATTTTGAACTGAATTTGCAGTAGGTATATTCCGCTTTTATAGGGCTGTGTTGGTAACTGAGTGGGCCTAGTCTTTTTATTTATTTATTTAGTTTTTTTTTTTTTTTTTTTTTTTTTATTGAGATAAAGGATATAGAAAAGTAATAGATACCAGTATCTATCTGCAACAGCAACCTGCACACAAGATGGAACCTCAATCTTTAGATTGGATAGGTATTGCTAGCTTCATTAATTTTGAACTGGATTTGCTTTAGGTATATTCCGCTTTTATAGGGCTGTGTTGGTAACTGAGTGGCCCTAGTCTGATTATTCGTTTTTAGTCAGACAATAGCTAATATAAAGAAAACCCGTCGCTAATAGGACCAGTATCTATCTGCAACAGAAACCTGCGGTTACTAATGCGCCGTGTGTTCTAGCATCATCCTCATCATCATCACCTGCCTACCCTTTTCCCAACTATTTTGGGTTCAGCTTCCACTCTAAACGGATGCAGCTGAATACCAGTATTTTACATGGAGCGACTGCCTATCTGACCTCCACAACCCAGCGGAGTCTCAGTATGTAAAGATGGTCAGTCCCCCATCCACAGACCAACCTCGGCAAGCGTAGCTGAACCTGATCGATCGACCTGTGCGGCTGTTATTATTTAGCCACGGGCCCCTCTCTCCCCTCATGTGTCCTAGCATCACAGGCCTTTTTAAAAAACGAATCCCAACCATATTCCAAGCTGAAGCCTTCGAGCCTGTTCTTGTACGAATATTGTGAACTTTGTTTCAAGGAAGGTAAAATTCTTAACACAAAACTGACATCTTAGACTCGATCTCAACGTCAATTTTTGTAATTATAACTTTAGCTTTGTTGAAATGATGTTCCAAATTAAACAATGGCTCGTTGGTTTAAACTTGGGTCTAAACATAAACTCATTTTTGTAATAAGGCCGAAAGTATACAGTGTCCCTGGAAGTATGGATCAAATCGAATAGGGGCGTAGGCAAAGTCATTTCCAAACTTTTTAACCCTGACATTGTCAGTGAACTTTTTTGCGGTTCAAAAATTATGATCAATTTTTTTTTCAATCACTTCACATAGTGCTCAAAGAAAATAAAAATCGTAAAAAAAAACTATCAGGGCTATAAATTATTTTTTTTTTCAGGTCGTTGTAGAAGAGTGGACCTTTTCTGTAGTAATACTTTTACGCAGCTAGAAAACATGTGTTCAATAAGAAAAAAAACAAACATTTACTGCAAAGGCTACTTTCTACCAAAACTTCTATTCAATTATTTATCGAGCAAAAATTTTATTCAATTGCACCGACTTTCTCACGGTTAAAACGTTTGGAAATGACCTTGCCCACGCCCCTATTCGATTTGATACATAATTCTAGAGACACCATGTATTGACCATCCTCCCAAAAGTTCTTGTTACTTTTTTAAGTTCATAAATAGATTTTACTACGAACTATGACTTGCTGCCAAAGCATTGAATCAACATTTCATGGAGCATCATACGCGGAATATGTACGACTGTCGTACTACATGCTGTATTCACATGTACCTACACACAATGTCATGTGCGTGGCCGATCAGTAATTGTGTTAATTATAAATGCACAAGTGAACAATAAAATATTAAAGTCGAAAATATCACATAACTCACGGCCCCATTCACGCGAGTGAGCTTTAAAATGCACAATTATTTTGAAATTCTGTTGTGAAAGTTCATTGATAAGTGCCGGGGCATTAGGTTCATTGCCTTTACGTCATTCATAATCGTTCGAGTGAAATAAATCTTTTGGAGCGTTTAGAAGATAAAACAATAATTAATCACTGTTAGATAAGTGTGTCTGGAGGAGGCATAATGTAAGGTCGGAGTAGCTTGCCTCCGGGGATACATCCTGTACCTCCGGGTTGCCTATAAAATTTTACGAGCACGCCGTATGAGCCATTATAGCTCTTGTCGATGTCACTTATGAGTGTCTGACGTGGTTTGTAACTCGAATTTAGTTTTAAAATGAAAATTCCAACCCGAACCGTTTTCACGTATGAATTTTGAATTGGAAACGTAATAACAATAATTTGTTGCATGGTCGAGCGTCGAGAACAATGTTTTATTAAAATAAAATACCCACCGATGTGTAGGCATTGGATTAAATATTTTGAGAAAATTCAATTAAGTATAAAGATAAAAATAATTTCATATTTTTTCCACGAATTGTTTCGTTTACTTGCGGAATCATGAATGAATAATTAGGCAACACGGATTAACATATTCTGGGAGCCTATCAATTAAACTTTATAACGAAGGAAAACAATCTAGAATTTCGTCAAACTAATCTTGAATATTAGTTTCCACTATTTAGCATAATTGATTAATAATGTACTACATGTAACTAACAATATAAGGTACCTACAACACATACATGTTCGCTTCAGAAACGCGTTTGCCTCAGGGTAATCATTGCGAGCAGAGTTAACGAACTCGGAATACAAATCGAATATAGGCGACATGTAGTATTACCCACATACGTACCTGTCTTCGAAGACGTCGTCTGATACATTCCATCTACATATACAACAATGTTTATTGATATTCGATGTACGTTACTTGCGTATGTTACTCTGATAATAAAATGTGCGGCCAAAGTATGTGTTTAAAGGGCTGTTTATTAGGTATGGCTCAGTTTTTCGGCAAGGTGCGTGTGTTTATGTGGGTACGGCAATAGAATAGGCTGTGTACACATAAAACACCCTTGTTTCAGTCATCATGACACCTTCGTGAACAGTAAGTTTTATTATCTCTTTGTTCTTGGTTATTACCTTGGTTATTACATGACCAGATCATAATTACAGTTTATTTAGAATGTGAAGAGAAAAACATGTTTCTTTTTACTTTGTGTTTACATACATATTGCTGTTATGTAGTCATAGAGAAGGACAGTTTCTAAATATAATTAAAAAAAAAGTAGGTAGGTACCATGGAATAATCGAGATCTCTCATCACCACAAATGTTCTTAAAAAGTGGAAAATAGTTGAATAAAGTAGCAGCAATCATTCAAATACATAACTACAGCAATTTCTTACAATAATAAAAGGTCAGTCAAGGATAATCTATCTTAATTAACACTTCATTCTACCTAAGAACACGGTGATCACATAAAGTATAATCATCTGCCTAGCCTATTCCCAACTATGCTGGGGTCGGCTTCCAGTCTAACCGGATGCAGCTGAATACCAGTATTTTACATGGAGCGACTGCTTATCTGACCTCCACAACCCAGTTACTGGATAATACGATACCCATAGTAAGACTAGTTGTCAGACTTTCGGGCTTCTGACGACCCGTAACGACTTTCAAAGATCCACGAATGACAGAAGGGACCAACGGCTTAACGTGTTTTCCGAAGTATGGAGGGGTCTCGGCATGTAAAGGTGGTCACCCATCCACAGACCTACTGCGGCAAGCGTGGCTTAACCTGATCGATCGACCTGTGTGGCTGTTATTATTTAGCCATGGACCCCCCCTCCTCCTGTTTACATAAAATATGTTCTAGCAAATTATTTCCTATGTACGAATAAAATACTTGAAAAATGAACTCCGTCGGTGTACACTGAAAATGCCGTTCAGTAGCAATTAAAACTTTCTTACTGATCAAACTTTTACAGTCACATCTTCACGAGGACAAGTTGTCCGTGAGTCTGAAGGAGCGTAAATGTGACTACAGTTACCTACCTCGCAAAATGGTTCCTGCACTAACATAACTTGCCTGACGTCTCGACACATACGACTGTAGACTTGCCAGGCTATGGAGTGTTTAGTTTCGTATCGTAACGTGAGAAGTAAATAAGTTGTTTTTATGTACGCAGCGCATTCTATTTGTATTTGCAGTGATTGAGAGAAATAATTTGGACATAATCTAGCCTTTAAATTATACTGTTCGTTTCCAAATGTATTTACTTAATATTTCTTTTTATGACAGAAACATATAATTTTAATGCAAATTTATTTACACAAACCCCTAAAGCACTATTGAACTATACAAAATATACATGATTATGGATTGAACTGCGACGAATAATCAAAATCAACACTTTTAAAAAAATCGTGCGTAGTTTTAATAATTGGAACATTCTAAATGTCACAACATCGCATTTTTGAAATGCCAACACGAAGTGTCGCAAAAATATCGTAGGTGTATACTGGTTATTTAGCGTGGAATAGTTTTGATATTATTTTATATAACAGTCACGGTCTATATGAATCCCTGATCCGTTGATTTGCGAAATATGTTTAAAGCTAAGTGATAAAACATCCGTAATATGACTACTAGAACTAGAAGACGAAGTTCAGTTTTACGAACTTCTTTATGTTTTATACATACGTGAATTCGGGGCATACACTAAACTCATGCGTGTATTCCAGTGAAAATAAACACTTCTTCATGCATGAGAATTCACTGAAGATAATGGAGTCACATAAAATGCTCGGATTTTACGGCTGCGTTGTTTTCAAATCATGTTTTATTTGCTGATACGTGGGCTCGTTAAAACTTTATATAAAATATTTGAATTATATCCTTTGAGGTAAGAAATTGTTATGAATGTTTGAAAGGACCTCCTTGACTGTATTATATTCTTGAGATGACCGCAGCGGTTTCAAGATGAAATATATAATATACTTATACCTCTTTGATGTCAAAAAAGATAATGTTCTGTCGTATTGGTTTTGGGATGATTACTTTTCAGAATCTAGTCTCGCTTGTTAGTAAAAGTCTAGACAAGTATATAGTAAGCCTGAATTCGTGAGAAGTCATAATCGTCCGTTCATTTGAAATATATTTAAAGTTGAAATTCACCTAGCGAGATTAAGGTTCTAATTTTATACTCAAAGTGGATAAGTTAATTATCTGAGTTTTACCACAAAAATAATGCATTAGCAATGTGACATCCAGGTTTCGTTCAGAACAATCCCCAAGGCAAAAACGACAAGATCTTGTCACATCGTGACAGTTAAAAAGTCTAAGTAATATCGTGAAAGAAATAGCATCACGTTAATCGGCGAGTCACCGACTTAATTAAACGGTAGAAGAAATGTGGCCGAGGATGGCGCATCAGTCAAGTGAGCCAGGGACGGTTACCCCCTCAAATCCGTGTAAGCCGACGTCGCTCCTAAGACAGGGAGGCAGCCACTGACAGATCACTACTCACTGTCCCTGTACACTCGCTGCAATAACAATCCCATCTTTTATGCAATCGTTTTGATTCTTTTCTGCATTATTCATTGTTATTACCACTGATGGAATATAGTCTGTTTCATAAGAAAGAAAGTCGTCGTATTTGCTTATTGGTTGAATAGAAAATAGGTAAGAGTCCCTCCCCATCAATCCAATTTTCGTAAACAAAATCAAAATCAACATAAGGTGGTAAATATTCATTAATAGAATTAACAATAATCCAATGCAATGGTGCCTGCTATCGATTCAGGTTATGCAGTATCAAGGCTGTTAATTAAGCAGTCTGCATGCAATTTGCATCTAGGCGGATTGGAGTCGCGAACTTCTGATTATTTGAATAAGATTTCGCAGAGCAATATTAAGGAAATTATTCGTGCCACGGAGCACCAAGTAGAGACTGCGCAGAATAAAGTAAGGTGCCTACTGTAGGAACGATTTAACAAAGACGTTAAGTACTCCGTTGTCGGAAATGTATTAAGGAAATATGTTTAATTGCATATTATCACATTTCATGGAATTACATTTCGGGCGAAGTTTCTGAACGTCTTGGAATTGGAACCGTAGTTAGAATAGTTAGGATTCACATCTTCTACATTGATATAATCATATTCGCTTAGAAATGCTATTCTGTATGAATAATAAACAAAATAAATATTGGAGACGTAGTACAAAACCGCCCAAAACAAAATACATATTATCCGCTTACAATCAAATGCTTATCTTTGTTACGAGTGGCCCCGCCGACCTCGCCACCGCGGTCGTTCCTATGTTTCATGTGTGATGTGCGCTCTCGTCTCATTTTGCTTAGCCTGACATTTTGAGTACCCCTGACCACCCTCTCCTTAGATATAGGTCGTCATAAATATAATCTTACTTAGGGTGACATTGTGTGTTCTTTTTTCACTTAATATTTTTCCTGCTAAAGGTCCCCGACGGCGATTACATAAACAGGATTCAACCGCGACCTTAATGCGCCTAATAAAGTTTTACGACGGACCCTTGGCAAAAACGTGAACGTTTCAAGGCGACAATGCTTTTATCTTTTCTGTTTTACTGATTGTTTTGTTCTTTACAATTAGGATTAGACATTGTGTATTAAAGTTATAACTTAATGTGGACGACCAGCATTATTGACTTGCCAATGAAAAGCAAAAAAATTCGCAAGTTTCGCTTTATTTGTTCTGTGTGTTAAGGCTTTTATAGCGCTCCTTTTTTCTCAAGTTTAAAGAAACGTTTTATTTAATGTGAGTCACACCAAGCCTAAAATCTCAATCAAAATTATTAACAACCTTACTTCTTTGTAATTGTGTCACGAAGTCTACTAACATTCTTCAGATTAATTATCATAAGTATATTTTTTGCCGAGACGGAAAGCTCTGATAATCTGGCTTTTAGGACGTATATGAAAGAATTTAGCAATGCTTTTTAGGTTAATAGATGAATATGTATGTGCGATGATTATGTATGTATGTGTGAGTTGGCAAGACACCTGGTAAGGCGGAGGTGGACTAAGGCTGTAACAGAGTGGCGTGCAAGGACTGGAAGACGTGATGTCGGTCGTCTGGCGGCGAGATGGGCCGACGAAATTGTTGCCATCGCGGGTAAAACCTGAGGCTGGCACAGGAGTGTGGGGATCGGCACAAGAAAAAAGAGACCTGTGCCCAGTATTGGGTGAAGTCGGGCTGTGAATATTGACGATGTTGAATAATTTATCCACCTAAAACATCACATTTTAGATGAACTTTTCCGGTCTCCATACTTCTGTTTTACAATCCAAATAGCCACTTAAAAAGTGTAGAGCTTTCGTGAAGGATGTAATAAATTAAGGAAAAATCTCAAAGGAGTTCCCCCTTTTGTAGTACTCTAATAATATAAAACATTACAAAAGCAATTTTGCAGTATTACGTTCCTCGCAGTAATTAGCTGGAACGTCTTCGATGTTAGCTCGCACGAAGTCTCTCCCGGAATCGCTTAACATTCTTGAACGTCGAGGTTCGTTTGGAAATCACTTCTTAGCTTCGTGCGACCTGACGTTGATGTATCGTCTACTTTTTTAGGCAAACTTAATGCTGTCGACTTATTAAGTACGTTTTTTTTATTTTTTTCTTGATTCTGCTTAATTCTGCACTTTCGTTAATTTATGAGTTAAAAAACCATTCTGAAAGAGCACCCAGTCTATTATCATGAAGCAAATAAGTCTATTAAGACCAAATTTACGACCTGAAAAATTCTCATAGTGTAATAAAATACTAATAATACGCGCTTAAAAAATAAAATGAAGTAATTTGATCCCATAATTTCTGAATTATTATGGAATTTAGTGGATGCCGTGCTCAAATACTCTTTGCAAATGAGACGGCTACGCATTTTATAAACATTTGTTACAGTTTATACCTTGTTTATGCAATACACAGCGGTAAACAATTTTATTTACTTAAATGATTTATGTAAACACTTGTTTCTAAATGATTATGGCCTGGAGTCTGGAATTAATGCAATAAATCAATGTCAGGACATGTTTACGAGCTAACAGAGTTAATTCCAGTGTGACATGACGTTTATATTCGTGAATAATTGTTGATTGCTTGCACCGTGAGTCCGCATCTAATGCAATAAACTGAATATAATATAATTGTCATAATTATGTTTATCAGTACACAGCCAGCAATGCTGGCCTTGTTATTAATTCTGTGATATACGTGGGTGGATCAAATATAAAGCGGACTTAAGTAAAAAAAAATACGCACGTATTGTTATACTCGTAAAAAAATGGAATATATATTATTTTTCTACATAATCTCCCCTTCTATTAACACATTTTCCCAGCGCAGGGGATGTTTCTTGATGCCAGTATCGAAGAATGTAGTCGGTCGTGCCTTTAGCCAATTGCACACAAATGATTCAACTATCTGGTCAGTGTGAAAACGGCGTCCTCCACTTGAATTTTTTTTGTGCCATTCCTACACTTGAGTTCTTGAAAGCGTATTCTTATCGAACTGTAGAGTCAACGAATGCAAAATTTCGGAAGGTTTTTGTGCCCTCCCGTGTTAAAAAAATTATGATAAGTCGTTGCTCAACAAACTTATATACCTCCTGCTCATACATGATGCTACTGGCGCGCAATAAACTAAAGTGAGCCGGAGCAGTATACCCCCCTCCCCTAGATGATCCCCCCTAACACATACAACAGCACCAAGCGCGTCACTTCACTCAGCGACCAGTAATAAAAAAAGTCCTGTTTATATTTGATTCACATAATATATGCTGAATCTGTTGTTATAATATTTTTTATTTTTGTGATATTGTCGGCCTATAGCATTATTCTTGAGAGTCATAACCTTGCTTTTAGAAAACAGATCTTTTGCGTAATCAGCGTATTATCTTTCCACTGCTGGGACACAGGCCTCCTTTCTGTAAGAGGGAGTGGGCAGCAACCCACCACACGGGCCCAGTGCGGATTAGTAGTTGTCTAATGTCTTCGAATTTTTGATTCTAGGTCATGCCGGTTTTCACACGATGTTTTCTTTGACCGTTTTGAGAGCAGCGGTGATGAAGTAAAGTAAAGTAAAGCGCCCGACTGGGTTCGAACCCACGACCTACAACCACTACTACTAGCCGTGCGATTCTGTAACCATCTCACCGTGAAAACTTGGGTGAAGTGAGCGTGGAGTGAGCTGTCATTAGGGATTAACACTATTGACACTGCTCACTTCAATTATGATTTCACGGCAGATCCTTTATATTCTTTAATCTATATTCGCCTATAAAACATGTCCCAGAATTAACGTATAACCTCTTAAAGGGTCATTGTACTCATCAGTTACAACTTTAACTATGGGAACAAATCTGAAATCGCGAAAATAAAATCACTTTTCCCTACATTTTGACGAGTTATGCGAACATAAATGTAGGGAACAGCTGATTTTTTTTGCGATTTCAGGTTTGGTCCCATAGTAAAATTTGTTCATAATTGTGAGTACAATGACCCTTTAAGAGGCTGTGTGATAATTCAGGGACACGTTGTATTCTGAACGTACGCGAAGTTACATACGTAATATCTTGGCTACGAATATGTGAGTTAGTTAGGACAACCTTATAACAGTATCAAAATGCTAATCACCAATCTGTTCAATGCCGATCAGTTTTATCCAACGTGGCGATTATGCTTCCATCTCTACCACAACCCACCCTTACCGTTTTCCTACCCACAACCTTAAATTGATGGTCCACATGATGAGCATTGCCACTAATTGTAATGCCTCCATATATAATACGCGATTCCTGTATGCATCACAAACACAATAAACTTAAAAATTCATAAAACTTTCGCGTGTATTAATATTTAATCGAATGAATGTCATCGATATGGATTGAAATTAAATTAATTAGGGTGATTACTGGACGGGGAATGGCTACAGACGCAGGGGACCGGAGAGCGCTGGAAACGACTGAAAATGCAATATTATTATGTTAAATAAGCCGCGGAACGATTACTCGTAAAAATGGTGCAATTTTCATGCATTATTTTCTTGTAAATATCGAAAAATGTTGTGGTGATTGTTTTTGTCTCTCGATAATTTCAATAAACTGTTTGTTTTTGGCCGTAGAGGATTTTAGCTGCATTTCACATTAAGGCTGCGTTTCTTGCCCGTTCTTCTCCTTAGGAACCTACTAAGCTTTGGAACGGGCGACTAGATTCATCTCTGGAAATGACCAACCCCTTGACAAAACAAATGTGTTTTTTTTTAAACAGGCTTTCTGTTGCAGTTGCTTACTAGCCAGACTTGATAGACATGGTACAAATTTGAATGGAAAGCAATAATGATCATGTAAAGTTGATTGCACTGTACTAGATTCGTACCTAATTGGTGGCAAATCTCCAAAGAGCACCTGCCATCTATTCTGATCTTAGGAAGGAAAGTAACTGAGTGACTGGAAATACCAGGAGACCAATTCTCGTAATTAAAAACGTTCAAAATGAAGTCGCAATCTTATCTCAGCCTGATGTCAAAAACTAGTGAAAAATGTGGGGAAATTAGTCAAGATTTTGATAGATTGTTACTAAGATCTTAGTCTGTTTAGTTTTTTATACGATAAATGACGTTACACGCCATTCACTCAAACAAAGGTTGTGAATTCAAATAAAACAGCTAACAACAAGCAAAAAACTTTTGCAGCGGGATTATTGAAAATTGCTTGGATTTAAAGGATAACAAAGTCTTGTTCACAGGTTTCACCGACTTACACGTTTTAGTTTTCTAGTACAGCGACCTTAATCCGGTTTTTATTGAGTATGTGAAAAGTACCTTCATTTATAAGAAGGCTTACGTTCACGAAACCTTATTCTAGATATAAAGTGAATATGATTAAGTGATTAAGTATATCTTAAAACATGAAGATATTTAAAAGCCAATGTACGGATTTGTACACGTGTTTTTTTTGACAGATTTCCCTATTATTGGTCTCTGGTTGACTTCAAAACTAGTCGAATTATCCCCATTTAACAATACAGTGTGAGTCTTTATAAAGTGCACATACTAAAAAGGGATATCGACGGAAAAAATGTCAAAAAAAAACTATAAAAAAAAATATAAATTTTTAATTTTTTTTACTCTCGTCTGGGTACCCCATGCAAACAAACTGTTACTACTTTTAAACTAAATGTCATATTAAAACAAAACAAAATTAATAATGATCTCTAATAATAGGCCAAGCTAATAAAGCCATAATTTTTTTGAAAAAAAACCACATAAATTAATTATTCATGATTTTTTAAAGAAAATTTACCATTTTTACCATTAAAAAAAAAAATGTCATTTTTTCCGTCGATAAAATTGTTTATATTTTCACCCTTTTTAATATGTGCACTTTATAAAGACTCACACTGTATATAAATTTAACACACAGGTACTACGTACAAGCAATTTTACTATGATAACATGCAGAAAATGATTGCAGAAGCAGTCATGCCAAGAGAAAACACTCAGAAATAAAAGCATTCACATTCAAACATTAATATTTTCCAAAGCTATAAATTATGGAACTATCAGGTTAAAAATTCTAAAGGAATTTAGTTTAACTAATAAGGTAGGTGCGTGTACGGGGCTACATGTGAACTGTAATTCCGGCTACATCACTAAGTTGTCGGTTTTCATTTTGCGAGATAATGAAGACTCAGTATTGTGTTACCGCCTGACCTCTGCAACCCTTAGCAAGAGCGGATTATGGGAGGAAGACGTTAAGATGTTATCAACTAAATGCCCGTATTAATACAAGTTGACTTTTTAGCTGTTGTGTACACTACTTGTGTTATTAAAAGTATTACCTTTTGGTATAATACCTTGTCTAAATAAGTCGTTATTAATGTATGAGATGAAATAAAATAAAAATACTTTAATTCAGACCTTGATCCATATGATGTTAGTAATACATACTTATAAACTATGTTAGTAAGTAAAAAATGCGGGTAATACGATATGTATATTTTTTTAATTCATGTATCTCTTGCACTCACCTGACGCACCGAGTGCATGCACATGCACATGTACCCAATGTACCATAATGGCGCAACATGGCTTCTCACTGATGACCTTCAGAATGCTGGTGACGCTCCCACGCACTCTGCGCATCATGGACGCCATACTTTTTTGATGTTAATTATTTATTCTGTAAATAGGACATAAGAATCACTTTTACACGTCAATTTTATTACAAAACAAAAAAAAAATAAGCTAGGCGTTTCCTATCTGACTGTATAGTAGCAAAAAAAAGAAATTGAACCAATGGTGATTGGTACACACATACCAATACACATCACTTAGTACGTAATGGATAAATCAATAGAGAAAAAAACTATTTGAATAAAATAGCTATAATGCACATCATGTTAAGTTACATCTAATGACAGGTGCGAACGGCACAAAACATTATTTTAACAACAAATGTTTGTTTGTTGAATAATTATTCTTGGGTCATCCAGGATGGTTTTAGGAGATATATAAAGATGTAAAAATTAATGAGATTCTCTCATTAATTTTTGAGTTCTGAGAATGCCTTAACATACAGGCTCGCACGCCAAGGGTTCCGGATCACAAGGCAAAAAACCCGAAATACACACGTTTCTTGTATGGTGACTCCCTTTAATTTTTAGTAACTTTATTTTATTTTTATTATTTATTACTATAGCGGCAATAGATATACACTCTTTGTGAAAATTTAAACTGTCTACCTATTACGGTTCATGAGATACAGCCCGCTGACAGACAGGCGGACGGACGGACAGCGGAGGTTTAGTATTAGGGTTGTCACTCTTTGGGTACTGAAACCTAAAATGAAGGACGACGTTGCAAAAGTTTATAAATAAGAATTTATTTTTTTGGAAAGATAGGTACCTAGGTCTGCTTTATCTTTGACTGAAATGTAGTATACAGTAATAATTAGACTTAATTCAGTTTATTAGTGTACATTCCACTCTCCCTTTTAAAAAGAGGCCTGAAAACGTCGCTTTATGTTTGCAGATACAAAATGAGATTTCAGTGATGTTTGAAGGTACCGTTTAATTAATGTAATAAACGTTGTACCTAACGGCTCTGTTGAAGATTCAATTAAGTTTTAAACTTAAATACTTAAATTGAATTAATACAATCTAATTACACGGTGTTAGGGCTGAGACACATTCATCAAACGATACTTTGGTCATCTGTAGACTTTAAGCAGGCTATTTACTAGAAAATTGGCCATTTTGTTTTTTCAACTGTACTAGTAGTATACACAGTCTCAATCAGACTAGGACATTTTTTGTTGTTTTTAATATTACCAAAGAGTCTGGGAATTATAACAGATTACTGAACTTTTCATCAAGGAAAATAGAAGGTACCATGCACGATAAGTGCTTACCTCTGCAGCTACAAAGATAATATATCATATAATAACCCCATTTTACATGAACTCTAATAAGTCACTATTAAAAGCTGATTCAAATTGGAAGTACGAAGTGGTTATTAATATATTATTTACTAGCGACCCACTCCTGCTTCGCACGGATTTTACGACTTCACGAAACATCGAGATATCTTTATCATATGTATGTTTAATATCATTTTTTTATACACATGAACCTTTCGGAATAAATTCTATAAATTATGGTGAAAACCACATCAAAATCCGTTGCGTAGTTTAGAAGAACAACGCGGTCACACAGACAGACACGAAAAGCTACTTCATTTTATAATACAAATGTGTGGCTGATGTCCATATATCCGCACAGAATATGTTTTTATTATCACTTTCCGTTCAAGAGGGGCCCGTGGCTAAATAATAACAGCCGCACAGGTCGATCGATCAGGTTAAGCTACGCTTGCCGCAGTTGGTCTGTGGATGGGTGACCATCTTTACGTACTGAGACCCCTCCGTGCCTCGGAAAGCACGTTAAGCCGTTGGTCCCGGCTGTCATTCGTAGATCTTTGACAGTCGTTACGGGTACTCAGAAGCCCAAAAGTCTGACAACCAGTCTTACCTAGGGGTATCGTATTACCCAGTAACTGGGTTGTGGAGGTCAGATGGGCAGTCGCTCCATGTAAAATACTGGTATTCAACTGCATCCGGTTAGACTGGAAGCCGACCCCAACATAGTTGGGAAAAGGCTAGGCAGATGATCACTTTCCGTTCAACGGTTAATAACGAACCCTGGGCTCCTTTTTTTTTTTTTTTTTTTTGTTTCGGGGTGGAAAATCCTCATGGATGTCCGCCGCCCTGGGGCGGGCGGCGGGGTCTGTCAGACTCTTACTGACTAAAAACCACCCCGGTGTTCCCTCTCTCACCTACGCCGGGGGTCGCGGGAACGAACGATACTTCCGCAACCCCCGGCTGGTGCTGGCCCGCTCCAGCGGGCCTCTCCTCGTGTCAGGGGGGGAGTGAGGTGTTAAACTCCCCCCGCGACGTCTAAGAGGGGCGCGCGTGGAACACTACGCACCGCCGCCTCGGGTCCAGATGTGTGGGGGGCGACGGACGTCCCCAAGTCCGTCGCCCCTGGACCCATTTAGGGGGGCTGGAAGAGGGCGTTGTCCGCCCTCCGCCGACGCCCGGTGCGCCTGCTGCGGGCGGGGTGAGGGGACGAGATCTCCCTCTCCCTTTCCGCAGCCTCCTTCTGCGAGACGACTGTTTCGCAGAAGGAAACCACCGCGTCCCAGGACTCCTCGCCGCCGACCATAGACTCGACCACGGCCGACAGCGATAGGTCACTGCCTACTCCTGAGATGAGGGCACGGCGCGGCTCCTCCCAAGCGGCACACTCTGCCAGCGTGTGCCGCGCCGTGTCCTCCCGGTAGTCGACGCAGTGGTTACACCGGGCGTCCGGCTCCCTGTTTATGCGACACAGGTACTTCCCGAAGCAACCATGCCCCGAGAGCACCTGCGTCGCACGAAACGACAGGGAGCCGTGCCTCCTCCCGAGCGAGCGCTCAAGCACCGGCCGGACCGCCTCGATGGTGACGAGGCCGGCGGTAGGGCGCAAAAGCCTGTCCCGTCATTCCGCCACCAGGACCTCGCGGAGCTGAGACCGACGCAGCTCCCAGTGTCGCTGCATCGGTCGCTCGCTCCGCGCCCTCATTTCCTCGCGCCACCGATACAGTGACGCGAGTACTTTCGCCTCGAGGTCCCAGGGCGGGGAACCCTGGGCTCCTCAGCTAACATTGTTATTACGAGACTAAAATTATTGTATATTTGAAATGCAATAGTGAACATGTTTTGTTTGCTATCCAATTTAGAAATTGTAATTGGTAGTTTGTAAACGTGTTTATTTGAAATATCATCTAATTATTGGTATCAGCACTGTTAGGCAAAAGTTAGTTGCACGTTCAAAATATACAATGAAACATGCTCATTATTTTTCATGCCAATGCAAAATGGTAATACGAGATGTTATTACACTGCGAACAGACCAATAATATTGAATTAAAAGGTTGACAAAATAATATAATCAAGTCAGCCAGCCGGTCGATACTGTTAGAATCTCACCGTGAGAAGTTAGGTGAAGTGAGCTGTTATTCCATCGGATGCTAGAGATTGACTCTAATGTCTGCTCACTTTAAGCTCACTTCACCCGACTTATCACAGTGAGATTTTTACAGAATAGCACCACATAAAATGTAAGACTTAGGAATTACTATACTGAGTTAAAAGGTATTTCATTGTGTAATTGATCCAACATAAACCATCCTAATCTACATAAAGCTGACATTATTACAGTACAAAGTAGTGTAACCATACCTTAAACGGTACAAACACTCGATTACGGCGCGAACCTATTTTCGTGAGGTAAAACAGTTAGTGGATAATCCCGTTTTCTAGGCGCTCCGTCTAATTCGTTTGTAGAAGTTTACGTAGCGCCGCCCCGGGCTCGGTAGGGATCAGGTGCTTCTTAAGGACCAGTCTTGATCCGCCCGAGACGGCCTCTGTCACGATTACCAGTCTCGTTATTGCCTCGCATATAAAACTATCCGCAGACTGTATAATTTGATTACTTATGGGATTTCTTCTTTGTGCAGTCTTTTGTTTTTAATTCATGATGTTTTGAAGACGCTCTTCATGTGTTTACAGCATAGATTAATTGATTTGAAATGCATTTTTGTGCAATTTCATTATTAATTTTAAGTACACCTTGTTTCAAGCTCAAACATGAGAAAACAAGTATTTTATCTTATAAATCTTTTGTACCTACTTAGTTATTTCACTTGAAAAACTTGCACGTAATTGAATCACAAAGTAAAAGTCTGTAATACTTTAAACAAACTTAATATAATAATGTCTGTTGCAGAACATTTACGACATGATACGTTGAGAAATTGATAAGTAAACAAGTCAATGGCATGGATTGGATAGCTGTGAAAGTATTTTATCGAACCAGGAATGTTAAAAAGTACTCCTCTATGGCTTGATTGCTATCAATTTCAAAAGAGTGACTGTAGGTTTATATTATTTAAACACATTTTATAGAACACTACCAACCAATACAAACACATCAAATTCATGACCCATCTGTCTATCTAAGTATTGATATTCTTGCTATCTCGCCTGTTTGACCGTAATAAGTAGAAACAAGTAGCAACTTCATACAAAACTGCTACATTTTAAAATAGTTATACACAGCTTCACGTACAAAAAACTATTTTATTTCTCTTACGCTGCTACTGAAACTTCAGTGGCGCTGTATACGAGCATTTTCTCAATTTCAGTTTGCAACAAAATCAGTTTATTTTCCAACTGACAAATTGCATTGAAGTAACAAAGTACAATTTTCCTTTGAGAATAACCTGACAAAGTTTGGGAGTACACGATAAATAATGTTTGGATGTGTAACTGATGGTTGGGTTATCCTGGGGGGGTTGTTGAAAATTATTCGTGTAATAAGTATTTAAGTTAATTTCCGTTGTACGTAATCGTTTTCCGTGCAGTAATTTAGGCGTGCCCGTCGGGCCGCGGTGTTTCAATTGCGGAGGCGGCCGGCCGGACGTCATTATTTCCTGTGCATAGTGGACCGTGTGCCTGCCACCACCGGCAAACATGCAGCTATTTTCTACATACTCATATAGACTCACCGTCGTCCCAAAAATTTTGGACCCAGGAATAAAATTGGCTGTTAAAATTCCATGCTGGTAACTTGGTTTCGAATTATTTCAGAAAATATTTGGTGTGACTTATTTTTAATTTAAAAAAGAATGGTATATTTATAGCATTTGTATAGAAATCAATACAAATAGAGAGAAAACAGAGAGAATGTTTTAACAAAGATTTAAGATTCGATTTGTTAGTTTACATAAACAAAATTACCTGTATAACACCTAGAATATAATCTTTCTCCAATTTCTGCTTATTCTTTAATGTCTATATAATATATGTTTGTTTGAAAGCACTTTATACGAAAAATTTGTGAGCAGCGATGAGGTTCTTCAAGTCACGTTTAAAATACAAAACCGTAAAAGCATTGCAAATTGAGAGAGCTACTTATTTATTCTTTTCAGTCGTTCAAAATTTTCTAACATTCATAAACTTTTAGATTCTTGAAGTACCTAAGTGTTTCAAAGGGGTAACTATTCTCTTTGTAACCTAAAAAAAAATATCAAAATGGAAGCACATTTTTCTTTACAGAACAGCTAAAATACTTCAAACAATTAAAGTGGGTACTTTTGTTGGGAGAAATTAAAAAATAAAAGGGCCGGCAAAGGCAGTGACGAGTCACTAGCTATAATACCGCCCGTTCCAATTACAGAGCGGCAGTCATTATTTCCGGTGCCATGCGATGCCTCCTCCGGCGGCCCTCGGCGCTGCTTCGCTGACCTGCCGAAATTCACCACCTACATAACCATCATAACATGACCCCTTGGCGATAGCTGCTCTCAAAAAGAATCTAGTGGCCCTCTCAAGGCACTAGAGCTCTACGTAATTTTGTAAAGCCTCGTATATTCTTACTGTTGAGTGCTATTTAATTCTTTTGATTTGACGGAAATAACTTTTATCAATTTTGTTTAGACCAGAATTTGTATTGCAATTGGGTTTAATCTTTTTACAGTCCTGCCACATTAATAGCTAAACTACAATGTTTATAAATAGGTTAAGTTTTAAAACTTTAATATTTTATTTATTATATGACACACGTTGTATCTACCTTATATTTTTATATATTTAATAAGGGCCGATTTTTCAACGTCAGATAAGTTTATCGCAGGAATAATTTTGAATTTTTGACAGTTCTTCCGTATAAAAAAGTGTCAGACGTAAATTTTATTCCACGAATAAAAATTATCGGTCGGTTCAAAAATCAGTTCTTAAGTGTATATTTATATCCTAACGAATATAATGGTCTCGGTTACAAACCAAATCTAATTAATTAAATAATTGGTGATTCATAATTGGGCATTTAGTTACGGAGGAAATATCAGTAGCAAACTGAAGTTATGACGTACATATTCGAAAACCAAATAAATAAAGGTAAAATAAGTACCACAAGCGCGGTTAGTGCATGAATGTATAATATAGTACATATTTTTATAGCGTTACTCATTAGACAGCTGCGGTGAAAAATTTATAATGACGTCGCTGGCGTAAAACAAAAGAGTCACAATACGAGTTCACACACGCCATTGTTGCCGCTTTTATTGAATTCGATGCTCATTAAAAACTTTATTTTCGAATATTATGATTTTAACGCTCATCTGGTTTTCAGAGAAAGCCTCTACGGTTGAATGGTTGAAACGAATATAACTAAATGAGCTCCTGTTTAATGGATGCGTCAGTTGTGCATTATTTTTCATTACGGAAAATGGACTCAAATTGGTGATCACTATTTGTATTACACGAAAGTTCAGGATTATTGAAATATTAAACTTGGCTGTGAAAGCAATAGTTCTGCGATTGAATTTGAAAATGGTCGTGAATATAGTGTTTAATCCATTGCAAACCAAACATAAAGACAATAATAATTTGTTTAACCCTTTCCAACCGAGTTAAAGTGATCGTGAGTTTCGACTTTGCAAAATTGTGAGCAAGCAAAAATGTAAACAAATTTAGCGGACGCAACCGGCGTCGATCTATCGTGACTCTGTCTAAGAATGAGACAAAAATAATTTTGCACTCTGGCCGCACGTTTCGTCCTGCCAGTTCGTTGAAACCCGGAAGAGGGATGGCTGCGTTTTTTGATCCCGGCGCCTCAACACATATACTCACGATCGTGCGACTAGCAAATTATTCCTGAACCTCACGTATGTGAGGGCCTGACTGCTGACGACCAGCTTGCATGAGACTTTTTTCAGTATTTTTTTCCAGGACCTCTGAACACTTTCCAAACGATTACTAAGTTTTTACTGATCTATGCGAGGTTTTTACTCCCGCTTGCAAAGGGTTATATCAATTTAAATTAATAAGGATTATCGTTGGTAAATCGCAAACATTTAACTATATTGTTATACAGTGGTTGAATAAGAATAAAACAAATAGGCTAGGATAGACGATACAATTGTCGCTGGCCAATTGTTAATTAAAACTAAAAAATATTTACGACGCGTTCGAAAAAGAAAAACTGCGATTGTGTTTTGTTTCTTTTTCGGAGAAGCTAAGCTCGTGGAAGATGAATGTTTGAACGTACTTACTTTTTCCATTGAAACTGAGCTTTAAAAGCGTGATTTTATTTATTTATTTACTTACGTGGTTCAAGTGATTTTGAAATTATTAAGCTTATTATCAGTGCAGTGTTCACGTCTCTATCCTTGACATGATACCCAAGAGTTTAAAACAATCCTGCTTCCACATATTGTCTAAGCTGGTAAGTTAAGTTGAGGTCACGTACATTTAGGCGAGGTGCGCGTGAGGTGGGGTCGTTATGCGGTCATGAGCCACCATGAGCGGTGCACATCGACACTCGTTCCGCCTGCTCTGCTCCGGACGGCTCATTAGACCGACCGCGGTCCCAGATCCAAGAACATTTGACGTTGGCACAATAATGTCAACAACTAACCCGTGAAATTGCGACCTTTGTACTTTATAAAAATAAATAGGGCAAATTGTGAAGTACACCGTGTGATTGCGCCAAATAGAAACTACGCCACCATATTTTATTCGATTCGCTTGTCATCGGAATGTCATTTTAAATTTGTGGCGTATATTATTGCAGTTTAACATGACGTGTTTGAGGAATTTGTTGTTGTTAATGTTCAACAGCCTGAATAATTTATATTTTTCAGATATCTATAATATTATATTCACATTAATTAATTCTGTGTTCGTGTTCAGATGTTAGACTAAACGCTAACAGCAGCTGCTTTGTCTAAACATAACCTTCGTTAGTTTTCAACAAAAATAGGGTAGGTAAGATCATCTAAAGTCTTCTGAAGCGAGGGTGAAAAGGTTGCATCGTGAAGGGTCCAGACGGGGATTATAAGCTGTTTCTCGTCGCCTCACAAAATCAACCCCTGTTGCGTCGCGCACTCCTCAAATACTTTGACGTGTTACGCCTACGTAATTAGAGCTCACTTCTTTTCAAATGTTCCACTTTAAAAGTGCGCAAACGATGGTGTATGGGAGTTTGTAGCGTGTCGACATGGCCTTAAAGAGTCTATTCGATTTTATTTCTACGACGCGAGGTCTTGATAAGATTTTACACTTCACCTCATAAATGGGTTTACGGTGGTTTCTAGCCAGTTTTTATCGTTAATTGTGAAGGTTTTATAATAAATTAAGAGAACTCTTTGGCAGTTCTCCATTAGTAGGTTCTATTTCCGTCAGTTACGAACAATGAATCGTGTAATGTTGCAATTTTGTTTAAGGTGAATATACGTAATGGCATTCAATGCTAAGTTATGTATCAACCTAATACAAAAACATATTTGTATACTATAGGGAGTAGTCGTAAATTATAAAATCTGTCAGTACACGGAGAGAATTTTTTATTAAAAAATTACCGTGCTCGTCACTATAAAGTAATTGCAAGTGACATCTACAGAAAATTTTCTAAGGGAGATTGGGAAAAATTCACTATTGGTCCAATAAATTTTACTGTGCAGCATAGAAATTTTTACCTTGCTAGCATGATAATTTTTCCCTTAGGTACCACTCAAATGCACTCAGATTATGAGACAGCACAGTAATTTTTCTAAGAATTTTCTCTCCGTGTAGTTAGTACCGCCGTCTACGCCTGTTTTACAAGACTTTTATTCTGAGTGATTACTAGAAGAAGGAGTTCAATATTGTATCGTAAACATAACATAACATCACGCTTTGTTGCCCCAAAGGTTGGGCATAGGTGTACTTATAGTGCATGTGGGCGCCAAACCATTATTTAATTCTAAGCTTGTATCGATTATTTTGTACTTGATCTGACTTCCATGTTATTTATTGAATGAATACTTGTATTTCCTAATGTTAAGTATATGTTAAGTTTTTATTTTGATATATTTAAAATATTACGGTTTCCAGTTGAATTTGTATCTACAAAGGTTCTATTTTGTTACTTCTTTTTTATTTATTTTAAATATTGTAGTTTCCGGTTGACTTTATACTGTTTCTATGTTGGTTATAAGGATTTATCTTGACACATTCGCTTAAATTACTTAAAATGTAATCTAGAATTAATTTGACATATCCGCTTGATTTATATTTGCCGGCAAATTTTCGCGGTAAAGTTTGGCGGCAAGTTTTGGCGGTAATTTTGTGTATAAAAACTATTGTAATGCGAATGGAAGGACATTCTCGTTTCGCTGCTCGTGGAATAAATACCCTGAATTGAAGTGAGGTATTTTGTTTGTACTCTTTAAACATTTTCCAGCCATTTTCTCTTGCTGTGTATTTGAGTGATATATTTGTGCAAATCAATAATATGTCTTACTCCGACAACGACGGCGATGTTGCGCCGACATACACTTACATTTCACCAAGTAAGTCCTATGTAACCTACTACCTCACCTCCTTACCCTCTTTTTTCTTTTTGGTCTCGGGGTGGAAGATCCTCATAGATGACCGCCGCCCTGGGGCGGACGGCGGGGTCAGTCAGACTTTTACTGACTAAAAACCACCCCGGTGTTCCATCTCACACCTACGGGGGTCGCGGGAATGTACGATACTTCCGCAACCCCCGGCTGGTGCCAGCCCGCCACTGTGCCCATCAACTTGGGCGCCAGTCACCGAAAGTGGGGGCCGAAGTCCCACCGGCTGTCGAACACCAATCTTAGGCACTTCATGGTAGACTCGACAGCAATTCGGGCCCCCTCGACCACAATGTGTGATCCCGGGGGCGGCGCCCGCTGGGGGTCATGAAACACTATAGCCTCCGACTTGTTGAGGGCCACCTCCAGGCCCAGGCACCGTATGCGGCCCACAACTTGTGAGACCGCTGCTGTCGCCAGCAACGTTGCCTCCCTGTGCGAGTTCCCCGGGCCGTGACCAGCGTGTCGTCTGCGTAACACGTCAGGTCCACTCCCGGTTGACACCCCCCCTCGTGTGAGCCTATCGTCATCAACCGGGCACATATCATATTATATAATATTTTGTACATTATTACGACAGTCAGAATGTGATCCAAGCTGATACGCTTTTTTTTTTTTTTCAATTTAATTGAATTCGGCAACCTGCGCAAGCATTGTCATTGTCAGTATGGCTATTACCTGCTTATAAAAGATAAACGTTTCGAGATTAGTCTTTTCCACACAATTTTTAAAGACATTCAACGACAGCTTACAGGATGCGGGAGATAAACGAAAAAAAAAACGCTCTCTCTTTACAAGTAGGGAGCGACCCCAATTTTTAAGAGTTTATTTCATTATGTAGTAGATGTTATAAAGCTAATATCTGGTTTAGTTGTAGATACCTATTTAAACGTTTTACTTCAAGGGAAAAAGCTGCGAGGGAAACGTACAGATGGACATAGCTCAACTATTAGAGTTCTCTCCTTTGATTAGTGAACCATAAAAATGTGGGGTTTCCGCTGTAGCCATACAAAGCATGGTAATATTACTGATAACATACAATAACGGCTAAACGCAAGACTACACACATTACGTATTCAAAGGAATTAAATATAAACGCGACAACAGCGTTATGTTTCCTGCCAAACGTTGGCCCATTTCTGTTGCAAGCTCTTCTATAGTTAACAAAGTCAGAAACGCATAAAGGGGCGTTGAATTTAATGACGGAGGCTTTGGGGGTACGGTAGACATGTGCAGCTAAACACAGGGCAGGCTTTGTTCTTTGCTCTGCGCTCGTTAAATATTTTAGCTTTAAAATGCTACGCGGATGCGAGAGCTCTCTCCCGTAACCACTGTAGGCACCGCCAGCTGACAGTCCATGTATTTTATAAATACACTAAAATAATGGCCTATCTCCACCTTTTAGACAGCGGCTTAACCAACCGAGATGTTTACAAGTTTATTATTATTAGTGGTTTGTATTCTCTTGTTGCACGGATACTGATTGCTGGGTTGAGGGGCACTCGTCCCTCGTCTAATCTCTCTTATCGTATCTTGCAATCAATAAAGGTACACTTTTGTTATAACTGATAAATGATATTATATGTTTGTTATTACGTATAGTACTCGTACCTACGTAGGCAGGGGAAGTTCGTGTTGTGTGGACTCTCCGTATCTTTCGTTGATCTCGTGAGACGCGAAGAGATGATTGTATCAGGTTGGGCCGCAGCATCCCATAATTTTATGTTTAAAGGTCTGTTTTGTATAAAGTCAGATAACAATGAGTAAAAATCAAAGTAAAAGAAGCATTCATAAAGAAAAATAATAATGATATGCTCTGGCTAATGAGTCCGCCGTCCGAAAATGTCACGAAGAATAAATCTTCGCTTGTCAACGATAATTACTAATTCCATTATGTAAATTCTTCGGAGTTACAAAATCACAAATCAAGTAAGGTTCGAAAAAATAATGCTCGTATATTTTTGAGATTTCAATTTATTCAGCGTGGCATTTTACATGTTGTTTGTGTTGTGGTCGTGTGGAAAACCGCGTTAACGTTTACATAAAAGAATGCGGTACAGATTGTAACCAGTGACGTACAGCGGGCTGGTGTCCATTACAATCGGCATGCGGGCGCGCTGCTGATGGCGACGGCGCCCTACTCACTCAGCTCGCGACGGACAGATTATCTTTTTCATCTCCGTGGCATTTCGTTGCCCTTAATGAAATCCTGCCAAAGGAAAGAAAGAATTTAATTTAAGACGAATCAGAAAATATTCAGCTGCCGCTCGCTAGTTATAAATCATTTGAATGCTAATAAATTCGACCAGCCCCCGAGCCCCAGGTGGGAACAGACTTTCTTCCTGCTACATCTTTGTTTTCAGGAAAAATTGAATAATATTCTACTCCTTATTATTAAATTCTTTCATAAAGCCACCGACGGCTTTGGGGATTTTCTTTAATATCGTAATGGAATTTCATTTGTCTTGCGGTTCAACCTCACGACGAAGATGAACATAGTCATATTTCCATTTGTTCGAAGTTATTACCTTTACATCCCTTCATAATTGCCTATCGATCTCGTGTAGGTAAACATTGTGACAGCGGTTCAAATTCTATGTGGAATCGATTCGGCTTTTATCGAAAACTTAAAATCTGTTAACTTAAATAGTGAATGGATGCAACGTAAAATTGTTGCATACGGCCGACGGGAATCGGATTTGTTAACATTCGTTAATCTGATTGCGCAGCGATTGTTTATGTCCCTTAATTCATCTTCTGTACACACAAATTCAATTTATTATTTTCATTTTGAGATGGGAGATAAACGTACAGAAAACGAGTAAGAAGTGTTGAATAGTTAAAATTAAGTTCACGAATTAGTTCAATAAGCCAATTTTTTTTGATAATGAACATTTCTATGGCAAAAAGAAAATAAAATGACGCATACATAAACGATCGTGCTAGTTAGTAAGAATCAAAAAGGATATCGGAACACGCTTGCACCCGGGCGCCAAGCGAGCGGTGCAGCGGCCGCCCTCAGTTGTTCTCGGGATCTCGCTACGCTCGCCCGTCTACGCACTACGCCGCCTACGCCGTAGCGCGAGTGCTACGAGCCGCACTAGTGTTTATTGAACTTGGTATTTAGCAAATAAGTGCCTCGACTGTTGCGTGCGAAATAAAAATCATTGTGCAAATAAAGTACTGAACAAGATTGTGTTTACGTACACTACAGTTTTATTGGATTATTTATGTTCGAGGTAAGTTTTCTATTTATTGATCCTTAAAGTATATTCTTTTAAAGTTGTCTGTTTATTTTTTAGGTTGGACTTAGAGATTTGTTTTACTTTTTTTCTTTGTTGTTCGTTTATGTTATTACAACGAGCGACCTTTCTACGCGGGCCAGTTGATATCATCATATGAGGGAAACGTAATCTAAACCGACCTATCCACGAGTGTCAAATAAGCATAAGTTATTTTTATAAGCAACCCTTTACTGTGTATTTAAATCTAAATCTGAAAATGCCCATTACACAGAAAATTAAGCGGTATTATTAAACAAAGATTGAAGGTTTATACTTTAATATTACTATATTACAGAGTGAGTGAAAGTTCTACCCATTCATAACATAAATGGGGCTTGTTGTATTGTAAGTAATATGAACGAATGAATATGAAGTGCGGTATTGTGCGTAGGTACTCTTATACACATTCAAATTAGAAAAAAGTCGGAATGGAGCGCGTCAATGTTCGGGAATTTTCTCACATATTATGTCGTAGATATACAGTTTTAATTCAAATGTTTTTTTATTTTCTATTACATTAATATACTGACCGCAGAGTTACACTTTACTTTTACTATTGCCTATTATATCTCACATATTGTAATAATAATAAGAAACAAAAGCTATAAGATCAAATAAATTCATTTGTAATCAAATTATTTAAAAGTTTGTTATGATTAGGGGCTTGTGGCTAAGTAATAACAGCCGCACGGGGCGATCGATCAGGTTAAGGTACGCTTTCCGCGGTTGGTCCGTGAATGGGTGACCATCTTTACATATCAAGACCCCTCCGTGCCTCGGAACGCACGTTAATAAGCCGTTGGTCTCGGCTGTCATTCACAGATCTTTGGCAGTTGATACGGGTCATCTGAAGCCCGAAAGTCTAACAACCAGTCTTAACTGGCTGTCAGACTTTCGGGCTTCTTCCAGTTACTGGGTAATACGATACCCCTTGGCTTACCAAGGGGTATCGTATTACCCAGTAACTCGGTTGTGGAGGTCAGATAGGCCGTCACTTCATGTAAACTACTGGTATTCAGCTGTATTCGGTTAGACTGGATGCCAACCCCAACATAGTTGGGAAAAGGCTAGGCAGATTATATGATAATTCATAATCACCACAAAAGTAATACCTACTTTCGAAACCACATTACTTTAAAGTACATTTACTCACAACAATATAATAACGGAAACGAATTCGAATGCATAGGTGGTTGAGTGGCTCACCCAACAGGTTATCAAGTTAATGGTGCGTATTCGTCAAGTTCGGCCATGTTGGGCTAGGCTGGGCCTCCCCGGGACCCTTACAAGGAGAACTTGGATCGAAAGTAATGCCCATTAATTGACATAAAATAAATCTCCTGTAGAGGTGAAATTGTTCTTATTAGGTACCAATTTTTTACCCAAATTTTATAGATAATGTATTGAAATTCATAAAGAAATGTTGTTATGGATGAATGAAAATACTTACACTAGGAAAATACCAGCTTCTTTACTACAAAACTTGGTTTAACGATGGGTAAATTGAGTTGTCTTGGTTAGTGACAGTTAAAAAAAAATCATAAGAAGTCGTGACGAGGCAATTAATACTTAGCCATGTATGTATAAATGAACGCAATTTAAATTTAATAACCTCACGCCTTGCTCAAACGAATACGTAAGCAAAGGTGTATTATTGTTCGCCCACATTTCGACTGTATTCAATTCCATATTAATAGAGAGCGACCCCATTGGAATGGCTCAATACCAATTTGGGGGAAATTTCTTAATAGGAAAACCCATTCACCCTCTGATTCCTCTTAAGACCCCATGCTCTAAAGCCGTGCTCGCTGGTAGCTGATAGTAAGACTTATATGGCTGTTACATCATGTATGCAGGTTGACAGGGACTTCGACGTGCAACCTGGTACCAGCCCTCTAGCTGTCCCCAGTGAAAGCACTAGGAAGTGGTGAAGGACGGGCGTTTTGGGGGACTGTCTTTTGTAATTTTGATATTCGAAAAGTGCTGATTCTCAGCCTAGTTTGAATAAATGACTTTTGATTTTGATTTCGACCATGGATTCAGTAAATCGTTCTGATACCCCTTGAGTTGAAAATTATCGTATGTTATTAAAAAAAAAAAACTGTTCAATACATTTTGACCATGTAGGTATTGCACGTTTCTATGAAACAGTCGATTTTTTTTTTATAATCCGCGTAAAGTTTCTACGCTCATGATTCTACGTTCATGGTTTTTCATAAATTTTATAAAGTAAGTATAATTGAATAGAATAGTTTTTATTACGTACACCATAAGAATTACAGATATACATAAATGTAGAAATAACTATTTTAGGAGGTGATTCTATTAACATTCCCAGAAACAATAAAGATATAGGTAATACCCAAGAACTAATCGAACATAGATCAACCGTTTAGATAAATAAATAAATAATAATTACACGTACTTAAATTTTAAATATTTACCGGTTACGTTCCCTTTCATCATAAGGTAAATAATAACAAGTTCAATTAGTACTTACACTGGGCACCGGGCTTGTGGAGACCAGTATTTAATGAGTATTTATGAGGAGCTTCTTCATTGAAATACTTTCACGTATAAATGACTTGAAAAACATTTGTGTCAAAATATATATACTATTTTTGTGGATCTAAAATACATATAATTTACTAGCTGATGTCCAAGGTTTATTTAATCTTAGGGAATCGATACAAGCACATAAAATATATATAATTATGTCATTCGGCAGTTAAAGCTTGACTGAGGAACAAACATCCCAATCATAGTCATACGAATCTTCGATCAAGAAAATGTCATTAAAAATCAATTCAAATCATCTATTACTTTGCAAACATAAGTAGCTAGTTAGTACACACGTCCACAAACATTCAACTTTCATTTACTTTCATTCAACGTACATTCTAGTACTCATAGCACAAGCTCCGCTTAGTTTGGGATTAGATGGCGTTGTGTGAAAGTTGTGGAATATTATTATTATTATTATTATATATTTATAAAATTAGTAGGATTTCTACATATATACATATATACATAGTGGCTTTCAAATTCGTATCGCAGTGGTTCACAATCAATAATACAATAAATAAATAATACAATTTTACACCCATATTAAATTGAATAACGATGCATATTTTATTGAAGCAAGAAATTAAAAATTATAAACTCCACCAACATCATTAACAGCGTACTCAAATGACCTTTATGTCAATAGTTGCACTGTTTCCGAAATAAGCAAATTAACAATGAAATAAGCAATATAAATATTAATTTTTTGTATATATATTTATTGCACTCAATGTAGGTAAGAAACGCGATATGATTGTGAAGTTGTTCCGATTGCAGAATTTACATGGCAATATCTGTATTGAATACACCAATACTCAGTAATTTTGCACACTTAAAAAAAAATCAAACTCGGTTTGACTAAGTGAAAAAAAAAAAAATAATAAATTAGCTTAGCCTTATCCCACCTATAGGGTCGGCTTTCAGTTTAACTGAATGTAACTGAATAGCAGTATTTTACATGGAGCGACTGTCTATCTGACCACCACAACCCAGCTACTGAGTAATACACCCCTTGGTAAGAGTGGTTGTTAGACTTTTGGGCTTCTGACTACCCGTAACGACTGTCAAAGACAACTGTCTGTCCGACCGTGAATGACAGCCGGAACCAAGAGCTTAACGTGCTTTCCGAGGCATGGAGGGGTCTTGGTATGTTATGATGGTCACCCATCCACGGACCAACCGCGGCAAGCGTAGTGGCTGTTTTTACTTGGCCACAGACTCCTCTAAATAATACATTCGCTAGTGTTTTACTAAAAGTACACGGAAAATACTAACTGATAATTAGTTTGCTTTGTATTTATTTGTAGCGCATGGCCTTTTGAACATAATAAAATAACAAAAGTAATTCACCAGTAACTGCCTATCCGGTGTTCATAACCCAGTTACTGGGTAACGCAATAAGAATGACAAGACTGAAGACTGGGTAAGACTGGTTGTCAGACTTGTGGGCTTCTACTACCCGTAACGACTGTCAAAGATCTACGAATGACAGCCGGGACCAGCGGCTTAACGTGTTTTCTGAGGCATGGATGGATCTCGACATATAATTGATGGTCACCCGTCCACAAACCGACCGCGGTAAGCGTAGCTGTTGTTATTTAACTACGAGCCCCTTCATTTATTTTCAAGTAGTGCATTCTAGATAAAAATCCATCAATGTCTTCATTAAGTTCCCACCCGACCGGCATGTTTTCTGTTCTTATATCAAATAATTGCTTTTAGTATAAAAAAAACCAATGAATAAATAAACAAGGGTACAAAGCAAGCAAGTACTCCCACAGGAAATAAATCAACGACGGGCTTGAAAGCAAATGGAGTAACAGCAATTTGATTACTGCACTCCTAAGGTTTCCCCACCTTTCGCTCGCACAAGCAATGAGTTTTAATGTCATGCATCTTACCCAAAGGAATGCCTTTACATGGTGGAACCTTAATAAAAACGGTTCACTGGCTCCCTCGATTAGCTGGCATACCGTAAAGACAGTGAGTAACGATTATTTCTTTATATTCTTTACAACTTTTATTCCTGGCATTTTAACTTTTTGTTGAATATACCGAATGAATAGATTAATATTCTACGAGTTAACATACCTACTAATTTGCGGGTAGATTAACTGCAATTCTGGTTTCAGGTCGGCCACAATGAATGCGCGTTATGCTGGTGTACGTATTCGTATTATCATTTAGTATTTTCGACAATATAATTCGAATATACAACGTGTAACATTAAATGCGCAAAACCTGAAAATAGTATGATCAGAATAACGAGCAGAATTAATTGAACCACTTTTTAATATAGGTCACATATTTCAAAAAATCTTCATTAAAAACTTTGCCGTGTCTATTTATTAATAGGTCAAGCAACAATGTCAGCGCGGCGCAGCGGCCCGCTGACGACTCCTCCCTCGATAAAGCGTCGTCGCAGACGCAAGAAACGACCAGAATGGCCAGTAAAACTAAAACAGCACATAAAACCTTTACAATTTTTTTAATGACTTATTTTCTCTGTGAAATAGGTCAATTGAATTAAAAATCAGTTAGGGTGTCTGAGGTTTTGCGCATTTAACGTTACACGTTGTATAGGTATTCTTTTTGAAAATGTATACATTCAAACATTTTATTTTAAACACAAACCGCCATGTAACAAAAACAGTTCTAACTTTAGAACTATCCTAAACCTTCAAGCCAGTTACTGTATTTGAACTTTATTCTTATTTGGATTACAGTTCAAAATTTAAAAACTGCTCGATGGTTTAAACCTGGGTCTAAAAATAAACCTTGTTTAGTAATAAGGCCGAAAATGTGTTATGATATATTTTACAAACTTGACCCCAAACATTATAAGTGATTTTAAAATAGCGCATTTTAACAGCTAATATCTCTACCTACGTCTTTTAATACGTTATTGCAGTGAGAAGACCTGGCAAAGCTTAGTAGTGCAGACAAGAGATATTGATCACGTTATCAGGGCTCTTTGAACCAATCTCAGGTCTGCTGCAATCATGGATTAAGTACAATGACGATACAACCTACCTCTATTCACGATAGCTTCTCAATAGTGGCGGATTGCACGCTATTCAATATTGTGACATATTTCACTTAGCTGATACAATACTTGCGGTACGATAAGTAGGTAGGTAATACGACCTTTCATTGTCTTGCACTTTCCGATCAATAATTTGTTGAATGGGAGCAAGTTTATGCTGAAGTGCATTAATAGTTCAGCTGTGCGATGAAGTCTGGAGTGTAATATGATAGACTAGTGACTTAGTTTTATTTTTATTTTATTTTATTTATTTGGGATAAACAAACAGTTACACATTGTGTCTTATCTACAGAATTACATAACAGTAATTCAAATGTGAAACTCACACCGTTATCCACAGAATACATTTTAGTTTGAATATAATTATTTTTATTAGTTTCGCTCTGTCTTAGCAAGTACGAGGGATAGACCACTGGGTAAGTGCATTGTTAACCGAACATGACTCCTTTGCTCAAGTAGAATGACACAGTAGTCGTCGTGTTCATACGGGTGCCTGAGAATCTGAGATATCTCAAGAGTAGTTCATAACCAGTCTATGATGTTTCCACTGCTGGGATACATAACTCTTCTCTTTGAGAGGGAGTGGGCCGTAATCCACCGCGCGGGCCCAGTGCGGGTTGTTAGATGTAACATGTCTTCGGTTTTTGGTTCTGGGACATGCCGGTTTCCTCACGTTGTTATCCTTGACCGTTTTGAGAGCAGTGGTGAAGAAATAATTTACACAAAGTAAAGCACCTGTCTGGGTTCGAACCTACGACCTACAACTCGTAAGTCGCGGCAGTTACCACTGGACCACCACTGCTGCTGTAGAGTACTCGTAGTTATTATATTCAAACTGTCGGTCTGACTGAACAAGGTGGTGGAAATCAGGTGCCAGTAGAGCGTATCTGCATAGCCTAGGAGCTAACAAAGAAAGGCGAAGGATTAGCAATTTTGATATTTGCTTATTAAAATAATACAAGTTCCCAGATATGATGAAAATATTGTCAGTAGTGCATAGTGCACGATGTGATATAACGCCATTCGAAAATTGTTGCGCGCTCTAACCAACCTCTGACGCGGGCCATCTGTTATCTACGAGAAAGTGTGTCAGTTTGTCGTCATCGCTGCAAAGTTATGCGTCGGCGCATTGGTTGATTTTCGCACTGAGCAATTAATGTTCGTTTGGTTTAATGATAGCCATATCAGTAGTGCTATTCTATATATAAAAACCTCACCATGGGAACTTAGGTGAAGTGAGCGTGAAGTGAGATTCAGTAGACTAATGCTAGGGATTAACACTACTGACTGCTCACTTCAAGCTCACTTCACCTATGATTTCACGGTGAGATTTTTACAGAATCGACCGGCTGATCTCTATGTTTGTACATGTGAAATTTTATTTACTAAAGCATTTACAATACAGAAGCAATCACTAAAGGTATTGGCAACGTTTTACTGAAGTGATAAAAAAAGGTTGGTTTTTGCTAATGTCTATGTCAGATTTTTTATGCATTCAAATTCGAAGAAAATAAATATAATAAAATAATGTTAATAAAATGATGAATGATGATGGTAAATAGTATGTATGTTTATAAGTTTATAAATATTTTATTTTGTGATTAAATATTTTTAATAGTTTTTTATTATCATTGTTCGTTTCAACCAAAGCTCCTGCCATCTAATCTCTTCACCAACCTTTGTTGACTGGTAGAGAATGCCTAAGTTTAAGTTGCCTTTGTAACTTAAAGTGCGAAAAAAGAAATGTTTCAGTTTCAACTTCATCTCTACTGCATATGGATAAATTCCTGCATGTAATTACCTTTCTAAGGTTTCATAGTGCGTAAAAATACCCTTAACTGAACGTACTACCCTGAACTAAGTGTACCGATGTATTCTGCAAACATTAGTTGCAGCATCCTACTACCTCACCAACAATAGTCCTCCTCTATATTTGCTTCAACATTTCCTGTATCCGGAGATGCCTCTAATGGAGTTCGTATTTATCTGCCTGATTAACTTACACGCTTGACTGCTGACCTAGCATAGACTACCTACAATCAGGCATTATACGCTTGATAGCTTATAAAATCCTGTAGTTCACATTATTCAAAAAAACTTCAGAGTTTGTATTTAGGGTTCCGTACCAAAATGGTAAAAAGGAACCCATATGGCGCGACTCAGTCTGTCTGTCTGTCTGTCTGTCCGTCTGTCCGTCTGTCACAGCTGGATATCTCTAGAACTACTAATGCTATCAACTTGAGATTTGGATAGCTTTAAATGACGTTTGCCCAACTATTTTGCAAATAAGCAAATAAATAAAATGTATATATTTTTTTTTGCAACAGGGACTTAAAGGGGTCTTAAAAATTCGAAGTGGAGCTCAAAAAAACAGCACTCATTCATATGATACCCCATATGCCCTAGTAGGGGCATATGGGGTATCATATGAATAAGCGCTGTTTGCACATTCACAAAAATAGTTTTTTTCAAGGCCGCATAGTTTTCGACTTTTAATAAAAAATGTAAAAATAAAAACCGTCGTATATCCGAAGTTTGCATAGAGAAAAATCTGAAATTATTCTACGTAATAGAAGTTTATGTAAAAATTACAGGAAAAATAAAACGATGTCTCTAAATAACACACGTTTTTCAGAAATCATCAACAAAAATTACATTAGTTCCAGTATCGGTCAAGAGACGGCGCTGACCTAAGACTGCAATATTCTACACAGCAGTGTTAAAATTCTTCTACGAATGCCTGCAGATGAGAATTTAATATATACGTAGGTAGGTACGGAACCCTCGGTGCGGGAGTCCGACTCGCTCTTGTCCGATTTTTTTTGTCTGTTATTAATCCGCTGTGACATCTTCCACAACGGTTTCAAAATGTTTTACAAAGGTCCTTGGGACCAACTCTTTGTCATGCATTATTAAGTTCTTAAACGATACCCCGCTCACGGCAAATAATAAAAGAAATTATGGGATCCTATACAACATTCGTTTTAGTATATGCGAAACCCGAAACACGTGTAGTATTTTTATGTAAAGAATCTATGTACAATTACAAAACTGTATCATGAAAAAGTTATAAGATGTTTGTTACCTGGATGTCCTAAAAACATACCCATCACAAGGCGCCGCCGTCGCGCCTCCTGCGCCTCGAGGCCGTCTTGCGGTTATTGATAATAATTTGGCAGTAGATACCTAACCGTACGGCGATTGTATTGTAATTAACTGGTGATAACATTTTCCATCACACTTGCAGGCTTTGGACTGTCGTAATGGTCAAGTGTAGGTGGATATTATTATCTACATTATTCGTAAATGCAGCCGTAAGTGTAAAGTATAAAATACAGTAAATGCGATTTGTTGCATCTTAAGCCAACCACTTAAAGTTCAAAGTGGATGAAAAGTGTTAAACATCGGATTACTTAGGTAACCACAACAGGCTGTAGGTACTAATAATAATTTTCTACAATTAATCATCTTGCCGAATTTAAAAGTGTCAGCCATCACTATTTACAATAACTGGCTTAATCACTATTTACAATGTCTTCACTAATCATTCCCTACTTAAAGATAACGTAAAAAATGTTCAAAATGTCCCCCACTTTGGCTTATGCACAGACGGGCGCGCTTGCGCAAATTCCTATTTAATTTACTTGAAACGTAATTATTGTTTTTCACACTGTTAAATGCAGTTTGTTAAATGCACAATGAGGAATACCTATATTTTTATTTAAATCCGCTACGAGAATGATTACCTATTTCTTCATTCAGAGTACACATGATTAATGGATTTATAGGGAAAACTCAATGAGGAGGCACGTAAGGTGCTCAGGAGGGTTGAAGAGAATGAGTTCGTGAAGATGTTCCACAGAGTACTTTTTACTATACTGAGATGCTCATCACAGATAGTGATTATTCAATGTGTTATCCCATGTGTGTTTGTGTGTGTGTCTTATGACGCTAGTTCAGAAGTAAAGAAAAGGTACGTTGTGGCAGTAACACACAAATAATAAGAGTCATTTTTTAGAAATATTATAATTTATTTTGATACGTAATAAAACTACATTTTTGTTCTATATTCATTGTTTTTGTTTTCCAATATTCTTCCTACAAAGACATGGATGCCATTCTTTTCTCATGTCACTATCATTCCTCATATTTTCAGGTAGCATGGTCTCCTCCCTCGCCGTCTTTGCAAGGTTTGAATAGTAGGTATTGGTGCTAGGTGCTAATAGTGACTTAGCAGCAGTCAAACATGTACCTATAAACCAGTATAATAATTGTTATTAAAAAGACATCGAAACCCCATTGAAAAAGCAATAGGAAGTAAAATAAAACAGAGACAAGTACCTACGTATATTTCTAAAAAGCAAATTCATGTTAACAAGCATAAAGGGCATGAAAATAGGTACATAGCTATTATCGTCTACTGCTTTAACATTCATTTGGTTAGTGGATATAAATTCAGAGATAAATACGTTTTTCTGTTTACTTCAACTATTGGAGCTTATTATTTTCATTGCTACCATCGCAATCATAATTAAATAAACTTATTAAATTATTTTATTCATATTCATTTAATTTTCCGATGAAATTTTTGACTTTTATCTGCCAACGTCACGAGGGATATCGAGGGAAATCGCAGTTTTGACAAGCTTATTATAAAAAAAAATCCGTTTTTCAGTCAACTATTTTGATTATAATCTGTGCCGAACGCATAATTTCACCTCTATTACGTTTCGCTACTAATCACCTACTAACTAGCGTTAATAAATAAAGAAAAGTTAACCATTGATTAAGAGCTAACGAAATGGTAAGTTAAACAGTGACTAATCAGTGGTTAGCGAGATTTTTATAAATAAGGCTGTCTGGGTTTTACCCAACTATTTTGATTATAATCTGTGCCGAATGCATAATTTCACCTCTATTTCGTTTCGCTACTTCACCTGCTAACTAGCTTTTATAAATAAAGAAAAGTAAAGCGTTGATTGAGCTAACTAAATGGTAAGCTAATCAGTGATTAGCGAGATTTTTATAAATAAGGCTGATAGTGGTTAGTAACACAGAAATACTTATAATAAATTGATTGAGACTGGGAAAAATCCTAAAGTGTTCTACGAGTATTCAATACTTTTTTCTGACCCGTGGCATTGGTTACAAACAGTCTTATAAACGTCTCTTAAATTTTAATCAGCAAAATTCTTATTCATAAACGCTATTTAGCGCTGAGAGGTGGCTAAGCAATTGATTAGTCACCTGTCAAAATTAAACACGACCGCAGCACTGCTAAGAGCATGTCAAGAGGCAAGATGGCGGATTTTATTTGAATCAGCTGATCGATTCAATAGGATCATTGTGCATCGAGGTTATTTTGTTCATAATATTGATTAGTGCGTAAATATGGATTAATGCAATATTTTAGGTACTGGATTTTCAAAACGACGGAGAAGAGTTAAATAATTTTGAAACGCCCGAAGGATGGACGAACTAAGGAAGAACTACAAAGCTCGTTTAAATCCGCTTCGAAAATGTTTACCTATTACATATTCTTCATTCCGAAGACATGAATTGAAAACATGGATTTATAGGGAAAGCTCAATGAGGTGGCTCAGTAGGCTTGAAGAGAATGGGTTCGTGAATAAGCTCATGACAGATAGTGATAATTCAATGTGCTATCCCATGTGCCCATGCGTTATTTATGACGCTACTTCTAAGATACAGAAAGTAAAGAAAAGTTACCTTGTGGCACACACAAATAATAAGAGACATTTTGTAGAAATAATTTATTTTTATACGTAATAATACTAAATTTTTGTTCTACCTATATTCATTGTTTTTGTTTTCCAATACTCTTCCTCCAAAAACATGGGTGCCATTCTTTTCTCATGCCTTTCTCATTCCTCATCTTTTTTACGAAGCATGGTCTCCTCCCTCACCGTCTTTGCGACGCTTAATATTATTGGTGCTAGATGCAAATAGTGGCTTTCATAGCAGCAGTCAAACTTGCACCCGTAAACAAGTATAATAATTGTTATTAAAAGACACTGATATCCTTGTGTACAACATTTTTAACAATACAAAGTTTTTCTGAGCCGAGGGAAACTAAGCTGGCTCTAAAACTTTAACAAAATGTTGGTTACGACATGGCCGAAATATCACTACATAGTATAAAACAAAGTCGCTTCCCGCTGTCTGTCCCTATGTATGCTTAAATCTTTAAAACTACGCAACGGATTTTGATGCGGTTTTTTTTAGTAGATAGAATTATTCAAGAGGAAGGTTTATATGTATAATACATGCATAATATAGTAGAGAAACACTGATCATTTTAGGGGTTTCTAATGTGATGTCGTAAATAAACACATTTTTTTGCGCTTACATTGCAAACGCTGGCTTAACCCTACGAGATAGATCAAAATAATGTACTACAGTATTGTACACCTTAAAAAGGTCTACAAAAAAATCCGCAATGGCATACGTCTATCTCTTAGGGATAACCCACAATAACCATTTTTTATCCGATACTTTTTAAGAGAAATAATGGCTCTAAAATTATCAGTGTTTCTCTACTATATTATGCATGTATTATATGCATATAAACCTTCCTCTTGAATCACTCTATCTATTAAAAAAAACCGCATCAAAATCCGTTGCTTATTTTTAAAGTTCTAAGCATACATAGAGACAGACAGACAGCGGGAAGCGACTTTGTTTTATACTATGTAGTGATAGTGATCAGCATTGCACCCGTGCGAAGCCGGGGCGGGTCGCTAGTTAATATACAAAAATAACACTACTTTAGGTATGTTCGTACCTTCTCGGCGATAATTAGGTACCTATGCTGACCTTATCATATGGGACAATCTTTATGATTATAATAATCGGATTTACGAGTATTTGAATTAAATTATACACACATGAAAAGTGATTAGGGATCAAGTACATTTTTAACTAAAAAAATTATCCAATGAATATTTACCAAATCTAGTCTTCCAGACTGGCTTCTTACTTTCATTCCTATGTTTAAGTTAACAACTTCTACCCACATTTCGAAAAAATTAACAAAAATTGCAATTTTTGCAAATTGTGAGAAACTAACCTAAGTTAATGTCGTCAATTAAATGGCAAAAAGCAAAACTGAGGATTTTAAAAATTTTTATATAAAAATAAAAAAAACAATCTGTGTTTCCACCATTGACACGAATCACACAATCACAGCGATTTGGCATGCTTAAAATCAGTTCATCAAAATCACTTTGAGGAATGGCCGCCCACGTTCTTTCTGACAAGTCAAAAAGTTGTTGTGGGGTATGCACGGCATCCATACTTGGCAGAGCTTTTCTTTGGAGCATATCCCATGCGTGCCCAATTGGTTTGAGGTCTGGCGATTGAGCAGGCCACGACAGAACGTTGATATGAGCATTGGCAAGAGTGCGTGTTACGACTCTATAACCGTGTGTGGACGTGCACTGTCGTGCATTAGTCGAAACGAATCACCAACCGGCTTCGCAAAGGGATGATCACGTCTGAAACAATCCTCTCCGCATAAATCTGAGCATTGAGTTTGCTCCTGATCCAAATGAGATCGGTTCTTCCACCGATCCAAATACCGGCCCAAACCATTATTGTTCCCCCTCCATATGAATGAAATTTCAAACGTTCTTGACGTCCAGAGGTCCTCCCAACTTGAGTATATCTTGTATCCGGCCTCATACCGGAACGAGATTCATCGGAAAAGCAAACACAACGCCAGTCTTCCTCCCAGTTTCTGTGTTTGCGAGCCCATTGTAAACGGGCCCTACGATTGCGGGGTGCTATAGGTGGAACTCTCAACGGCCTTCGGGAACTTAGACCCACTTCACGTAAACGATTTCGGATGGTTTGTTCGCTTATCAGCAAGCCTGAAGGGCTGTGGAGCCTCGTAGCCAAAATCATGGCGGTCATGGTACGATTCCATCGAGCAGTATTTTGGATGTACCGGTCCTGTCTGGGAGTGGTGATGCGAGATCGTACTCCATGTCGCTCAGCCACGCTGCCCGTGATACGATAGCGTATCCAGAGGCGGTTTATGACGCTCTATGTAGTGCCAAGAGCGACAGCCAATAGTACGTTGCCTGGAACCAGCATGCAACATTCCGACGGCTCTCATCATTTCTTCTCGTGTCAAATGATGTCGTCGCTCCATATCGATGCATTTTTTCAGTCCCGATGCAGAAATTGTAATGGTTTTGTAAAAACGCTATTACACACTTATAGGAATCCTAATTGACAGTTGATTTTCTATTTTTAATCAAAATTTAAAGATTTTTTTTTAATTCAAATAGTGAAATGAACAAAAAAGAATCAATAACGGTCCAAAGAAAAGTTACAAAAATAATCTTCAATTGCGGCGATACTTTAAAACGTACGTGATCCCTAGACAGTTTTGATGTGTGTATACGTAATTATTAATATTTCAGTGATATTCATTTCAGATGTATGTATATTCCCACATTATTTGCTTTATTTTATTCAGTGAATTATTTCTATTGTATGTATTTTATTTTCTCTTTTACACGCGCTGTCTATATCTCTTTATCTACCTTCCTATCGCAGGTATGCTGGAAGAGAATTCTTTAGAAATACGAGTAGGCATCACTTTTGTACCTATTTTTCTGTTCTTTTCTTCTTGTCTGTATAAATATGAGTTTACATAAATGGTTAAATAAATTTAAAACAAATAAGATTTGAATATTTTGTGTAGATAAGGAATATTCTAATTCAAAAGGATTCAAGTGAAAGACGAGTAAGTAAATGCTCCTTTTACCCCATGAGTTGATTGCGGATGTATGTACAGACGCCAGCACACCAAGCTATTACAATCTGTTAAATTTCTTTAATAGATTTTCAACTTTATCGCTAAAGCATTAGGCTCAAAGTTGTTTTGGGAAAATTTGACAGTTTTGGGTAGCTTGATATGCTGGCGTCTGTACATATTAGTCAGCTGACCGAAATGAGAGCACTGACTTTGCAATCTTTAATACCAATACACTTACGTAACTTGAGCTAGCAACGGTTTCAGTATGAGGCATTGGGTACTGTAGGAAACAAGAGTCGCTTAGAAAATGTAATTTTAAATACATAACATAAAATCACGCCCGTATTTCTAGAAGGGTTGACTGAGGTGTACCTTTTAGTACAGCCAGAATTCACCAATTATGTTTGTGTCCTATATAAGAGGAGGTGAGTTTACTGCCATCAATCTTGTAGAAATATGAGGAGCAGGGTGTAAAGTCCACTCATACTCCATAGAAAAGGAAGGATCCTCCGACTCCTCAGAATCCTCTGGTGGGATTGCCACTGCCTGACTGATATCGGCACGTTGTACGTATATATATTCTAGTCGTGCGTTAAACTTCGCTTGCGCGATGCAGGATTTTGCGTGACGTCGGTGTGATGCGTAGTTCACTTGTGGCGATGTAGATGCTGCCACAAACCGAGCACAAAACGAGACTGGGCTGCTACTGAGAAATTCCAGATGGAAGACTGAATATCAATTTGCCCGACCTGAGAATCGTCCCTAGGACCTCATGCTTAGCAGTAGCACTTGCGACCACTGGGCCAACGACCTACGAATGAAATATCTTGACAAATTTTACCAAATACCGTAAAAATTCTTAAAAACTTCGTGTTAATGAAGCTTTTGTGAATAAAGCATGTCCCTGTAGTTTTCAAGGCTAGCAAAATGAGATGCCAGTCTAGTACCTTTTAGTTATAAGTTAGGGTTCTAGACTAAACAACTCAGCAACTTGAACAAGGTATCACTGAGTATAGTAGGAATAACTCATTTTGATACTTACAAAATTATACAATAGCTTCTGTCCGCGGCTTCGCCTGCGTGGTTGTTGGAAATTATGCCACAGGAACGTTCTCGCGGGATAAAACTACTTGTTCACAAACTAGACTGAATTTAAAATACTGTAATATAAATTAAGATACTCCATAGACAAGTTTAGACATGATTAAAAAATTGGCTACTAAAAATACGTCAATTTACGTCAGTCGCGTAGTAATTTGACAGGACTAAACTAATATTTATCTTCTGTCCTTTTCTTAATGAAATTGAAAGAAAAAGATGCACTGAACTTAAACTAAAACTTGGTTTAGTTTGTAAACAAGGGAATTGGCGTCTATGTCATTCTTCCCCAAGATGCTATCTATCTCCTTGCGTAAATTTGATCGAAATCCGTTCAGTCGTTTAAGCGCGAAATGGTAACATACAGGCAGAGTTACTTTCGAATTTATAATATGTATTAAGATTGATATGTATGGATTATGTTAAGACCGGCGTATAAATACAGAAAAATATACTTTTATCTTACTTAAGATTGGTATTTCATGTAGGCGTAGGTTATAAATGAAGAAATAAAGTACGTCCAAAATACGCGGTATACCTAAGCTATCCGGAATGGCCCTTTTAACGGCAGTAGTATCGTCCTGTCCGGGACACATATATTTCAGAGTTAGAACTTAGAACTAGTTAATAGGATTTATAGCTTTGACCAAGTATACCTAGACTTCGTCTTGAGAACTCTTCAACACACTTTATAGGCATCTCTAGCAACGATGATAGTTTTAGTTCAAGGAGGCTGCGATGATAGGAGGTTCCTTCGCGTTTGAGGTCTCACATTATTTCTGATACTCGTAAGCTACTTTAGTGTTGGTTACGTAGTCTTACTAGGAGATGTAGGTTTCTGTTACGTAATTTTTTTTTATAACATGAGATTTTTCCTATGAGAATTTAGCGTTTATGTCAAAATCTTACAATTAGACGTATATGAAAAAAAAACAACCGACTTCCAAAAAAACACTACAAAGTGAAAAATAATTTTAATTTTGGAAGTCGGTGTCGTTGGTTCTGCATTTTGGTTTTTTGACACCGACTTCCGAAATTAAAATTATTTTTCACTTTGTAGTGTTTTTTTGGAAGTCGGTTGTTTTTTTTTATATAAAAATTTTTATTTTTCACTTTTTAGTTATATCTACCCCAATCAAATTCATATAAACACTACTTGCTATGTAAATATCAATGACAGGAAGCTGCATCTGCGTTTATAGGGTACAGACGTGATGTTATGTTGTGCGATTGCGTAAACAATGCATACATATGCGATAGCAGCAATCGCGGTTGTTTTACTGGTATTAATTATTATTATAATAAAAAAATATATAACCTTTGTAGTGAGTACAGGCGTGATATTATGTTGTGTGATGGTGTAAACAATGCTTAGATATGCTATAGCAACAATCGCGGTTAATCTGCTGTTATTTATTGAAGAGTTCCCCCGATTTCTACAAGATCCCATCATCAGATATTGAAATGGTGACAATGAGACCACACGGGAAGCACCAGCTTTCAAATAAAAAAAGAATCATGAAAATCGGTTCACCCAGTCGGTTATTATGAGGTAACAAACATAAAAAAAAAAAAAAAATACAGTCGAATTGATAACCTCCTCCTTTTTTTGAAGTCGGTTAAATAGATAGCAAGTGGCAACACTGGTAACTAAATTGCTAGAAACCAATCTGCCTTGCCTTTTCCCAACTATCTGGGGTCAGCTTCTAATGTAATTGGATGCAGCAGAATAGGAGTATTTTACATGAAGTGACTGCCTATCTGACCTCCACAACCCCGTGACTGGGTAACACGATACCCCATGGTAAGACTGGTTATCAGACTTTTTCAACACAAGCCCCTGCTAAAAACCAAATGGGACTGCTTGAAACCGACTGAGTAAATCTTTAGATTTACTCAATTGGTTTCATGCTGCCATGCCTCAGTTTTGGTAGGATAACAGAAACATAAATATGATAGATACTATTTAAATGATACCAAAAAGCCGAAATTAGATTCACTAGTCACCCGCTCACTCATAGTACGGATGTGCTAGGGCGTGTACACATTTACGACCGAGCACCAAACGCGAATGCCCGTATTTTGTTTGGACAGTCTACAAAATACGACGGTGCCTTGCTTACCCTAAGGGCTAACAAATACTGTAAAAGGGTAGGAAAAAACTGAAATCGATTTCTACGAAACGATACCGGCTAGAGTAACTAATGGAATTTACTCAACTCTTAATAAATAATCACACTAATATTATAAAGGCGAAAGTTCGTGAGTGTGTGTGTGTGTGTGTGTGTTTGTATGTTTGTTACTTCTTCACGCTCAAACGGCTGAATCAATTTTGATGAAATTTGGCAAACAGATAGTTTATAACCAGGATTAACACATAAAATACATTTTTATCCCGATATTCCTACGGGATCGAGACTTATGCGGGTAAAACCGAGGGGCGCAGCTAGTTAATTAATAAAAGTGTTTGGTTGTTGGTCGGTCGTATAGACAGGCAACAACTCAAAGTGATGGGTGACAGTGTGACGTGTGTCCTATGGACCAAACAGTGTTTTTCACTGTCGTATCGGACTGTGGATGCATTTTCATTGATTAAATCTTAGTTTTGATAAAGCAACAACGTGTGTGCACTGTCACAATTTCTAATAATTGATTTCGAGACAAAGCTAAGTAGTTTTACATTGTTTTCAAACAGACTTTGACAATATGTCTGAAACAACAGCGAGTAGGTAAGCAAGTAATTTGGAATATTAAATAAAACTTTTTGCTTTCTCTACTCTAGTTACATAATGTGGAGAGGTCTATGTCCAGAAGTGGACGTCCTTCGGCTGAAATGATGATGATGATGATGTAAAATGGCAATTTCATAGGTAAGGACCTAATACGAATACGAGTAATTATCTAATGAAGTTTCCAGTATGCATACTAAAATTCAATAAAATATATTTATTCGACTTCCACTTTGACTCACTAATACAGTTTAAAAGCGAAGACTTCGAAAAACGATATAGATAAGGATTAATTTACCTTTTTTTTTCTTCTTTGTTCTCTGTGTCGGCCGGTCGATTCTGTAAAAATCTCACCGTGAAATCATAAGTGAAGTGAGCACTTAATAGTGTTAATCCCTAGCGAATGACAGCTCACTCCACGCTCACTTCGTCCAAGCTTTCACGGTGAGGTGGTTATAGAATCGCTCGGCAGGGTCTAAATTACATGTAATAATTTAGATACTAGTAGTTGATATAAATTAAGGTAGCTTTTTTTTAATTTCTTTCTCTATCGTACGTACAACTTTCGTTTTGCATGCGGAGTTTACCTATAAGTGATTGTACACTATTGTTTATCTGTTTTTGCTTGTTTTTTATACCCATAACTAGTATAAATAATCGTTGGTAAACCTCCGGGTCGGGCAAACTGTTATTGAGTTTTTCCATTAGGAATTTCTTAGTAACAGCCCGGAGTTTAGAAGTCGGCAGTGTGATAACCCACGGGGGTATCACACCGCCGACTTCCAAACTCCGGGAACCTCAGAAAGCACGTTAAGCCGTTGGTCCTGCGCCTGATCTCTCTCCGGTCGTGTCGGATTACCGTCCCATCGGACTATGAGAGTGAGGGAAGAGCGGGTGTACCTGTGTCTGCGCGCACACTTGTGCATTATAATATCTCCCGCACCGGAGTCTAGTCTCCGTTGAGATTGGCTGCCATAGCCGAAATACGGTCTGGAGAACTTTATTATTTAGTTTGTTTGAAAAACTCATTTTTTTTCATTTCGATGTTAGGATTTCTTTTATTTCCAAAATAATCGTTTTTTTATTAGTCATTAATGTCCCACTACTGGGCAAAGGCCACCTTGCTCTCCTTCCAACTCTCCAAAATACTCTTATGCATTAGTATTGACAGTGTTTTCATTTATTGTCGTACTAGCTGCGCCCCGCGTTTTCACCCGCATAAGTCTCGATCCCGTAAGAATATCGGGATAAAAAGTATTCTATATCCTAATCCTGATTATAAACTATCTGTGTGCCAAATTTCATCAAAATTGGTTCAGCCGTGTGAGCGTGAAGAAGTAACAAACATGCAAATACACACATACTCACACACTTTCGCCTTTATAATATTAGTGTGATTGTCGTCTCCACATTGTATAACCAGTCTAATAATATCCAGTTCCAGTGTGGTAGTAGGAGATATTGTTATGGTTTAAGACTGCCATGATTAATTTGATTTTAATGAAAACAATTAGCTTGTTTTCATTAAAATAAGTCATTGCTTTTACGGTCCAGGTCATGCCAATATATCTAAAGTCTTTACTTTTTGGTTTAATTGCATCCATTCTCAAAATATCGATAGTGTACCTAGTTGGGAGTGTTTTACTACGACATAAGTACTCTATTAAAACACGGGAATTGGACTGGCTCGAAAATGGCGATAGGGTTTCACTTCATCACATTGGAACCCAATACTATTACTGGCACACGAATCGAATAAACAGATGTAGTTTTAAAGCTGTTACCTATAGAGGTATGTAGCTATATCTATCATACTAGTTAATACACGGATATGTAGCCTACACTTAACCCAAAGTTTTTACGAACTAACATTTTCATTTTGTATTGACAGCCTTGTGAATTAACTTGTGGAAACATGTCCAACATGTTCCGAAGTTAGAAGAAACGTGGCAAGAAAGTCAAGATAGGGGCAAGTTGCGTGAACTTGTAATAAAATAAAGTTAACCGCTGACGTCGATGGCGCGCGGTGGAGCTGTTTAGCGCCTCGGCCTCCTACCCCCAAACTTATGACCCACTGATGGCTCGCTTTTTACCTGTAAATAAACCAGTTTGACAAGACTACCTACCACTCTTACTACGGCGTAATCCTTTCAAAAGTTTTCCCCAACTAACGCTAACTTCACAATTTATTTTATCTTTGTTTCTTAGGTCCCTCGCTGGAGATCGAATACGGCCTGCTTAAAAGTTTCCAAATTCATCTCTTATCCGAGCCCCGGTAGTCAGCGTGAAGATTAGGTTAGTTGATATTGATTTTTGCAATTAATGGTTTACGATTTTTTGTTTATGCTGGGTATTTACAAAACGGTCTATAAGTAAATTGGACCATTGCCGTTATTTAGGTATCTGATGAATCAATTTAGATAAATTAGTATTTAGGTAAACAAAGTAACAGTTCAAATAAGTCGTGTTAATAACGATAGTTTGTGTTATCATTAGCTCCACACAGTCAAACACGAGCAACATCAAACAGTATTGGTCATTAAACAAATATGAACCAATTATACGACGCATCCCGTATGATCATACCCAGTTCAAACTTGCCAACCCTGAAATATCTTGGAACGCTCGCATTTTTCAAGACAATCATCTATTCGCTGAGCCATGAATGGACCAATAAAATGAAGTGTCAAAGGAAAGGTGCGGTGTCGTGCCTGACGTATCGGCGCCGAGTGAGGGGTCGCACTCCCGAGCTATTTCTCCAACACTGACAATCGAACTATTGTGACATACCACGGAAAAGGAGACCATTAATATTAGACGCTCATACTGCCGATGAACACTTCGTGATGTACCGCCTCCGAGCTGAGTGGGCTTGCTGGATTAAATGTTACAAACACGCCTATTAAATCGTTTTACATATATTATTACCAAGTTTACATCGTGGGAAGCCAGTTCCGCCTACACGCGTAATTCCTATCAAAAACAAACCCTTTATGTAAACTAAAATTTAACCATTTATTTTCTATTTACCCAATCATTTAGCAGTAGGTAATTGCTAAAATGAGCGTTAACAGTGAAATAAGATAAACAGTACAAGCTCGAACAAAAAGTTAATGGAAGCTCAACTGGTTTTGAAAGCGGTGGGACAATTTAATTATAAAACTAAGTTAATTTTAAAACGAAACCAACTGTTTAATCGGAATTCCGACCTAGTAAGAGTACCTAACAATAAAATTCAACAAAAGCCTTGGTTTTATTTCAAACTTTTAGAACAGATCGAGTAAAACTTTGTGGGAAAAAGCTGTGGCATTGAATATCTGCAATTCTGCACATTGAACAATGAACGGATTCATAATTCTCTCAAATAATACTATAATAATACAAACAAAACGCATTTATTAAAGTGGAATCTAATTGTACAGCTTAAGCTTAATTTATCGATTCATTAGGGGTCTGCTTGATATAAATTTAGAAATGCCTGTTCTTACAGGCAAGAAATAACATGCAAATATAGTACATCAATGGGTGGACCTAAGCGTGTCTAGTGGATACTAATAATTTTATGAAACATAATTTAATTTCGGTTCCAACGGCATTACTCATACGGGGTGTTTGAGAGAAACTGATAAAACTGCACTTATGCTGCTGATTTTAATGTACGAATAAAAGATAAAGATCGAGAAAAAACACATCTTGCGTAGAATACAAAAAGAGAAGTAACAGTTCTGGCACAGAATCTGAATTACTTACGCCTTTTCTGCTTCATCAAAACCCTACATTTAGGATTGTTTATGTGGTTGGTTATACGAGTAGTATGAGTGACCAAAGAAGTGATGTATGAATTTTGTGAAAGAAAGATGATATTATATTTAACGATAGTTCAAGAACAATGTAAAATTGTCGAAGGATATTACGCATTAAAGTCGCTTTTGGTGTCTGTATGTGTGACCTCGTTGATCTTCTAACTCCGAAACGGATTTTGATGAGGTTTTCAGCTTCATTTAGAGAACTTATTCCGGAAGGTTTATGTTTATGATACCTTCATATGAAGCTTACATAAAACAATGAATATTTTGTACCGTGCGAAGCAGGAGCAGGTCGCTAAGTAAGAAATACAAGATAGTCACCGTAAACATGAATCTCATGCCAGAAAACACACACACGTCCAAGATATATTTAACTACTTTATACACTTTACACAAGTTTCAAACGTTACCAACCTGGATCCCATAAACAACGAGGCGTAGTGTAGCGCCGGTAACGTGGCAATTAGTTAGACAGCTTGCCAAACAACCCGGGCTTGCAGCCTGCCGCTTGGATGTTTGCCTGCATCTCACACGCTCACCGCAATCTATGAATCTAGGTGACTTGAATTGAACCCGTTTATATCTTCACCTCCATTTAATGCGATAAAAGATTGAATGAGACGGTTAAAGAAGGTCAGATGCGATCGTTTATATTTTTTCGTTTTTACCTGTTTCTTTTATAGTAGTTTATGAGACTGTTACATATCTTGGCCCCAATTCTATACGGTAATTATTATTCCCCGCGTAATCTTACCACGTGTCAAGCGTGGTATTTTGACAGTTCAAATCACGCCAACTTCTCGTTCATTTTGCGCGGTTCATTGTATCACAGAGAATACGTTATTTAGCAGATGTCGTTATTAGGTAAGAAATTGACGTGGTTTCGAAGTAAGGAACCATTAGTGGTCAGTTAATTAGGACCCAGGTGTGAATATAATACGAGTGTGAGTTTTTTAACCAAGCCCCAGACGAGGTTAATAATAGTAGTTACTCGTATTTCACGAGTGTTTTAATACCTAGTTATGTGCAGTTTCATACACCACTTTATATAGACTCATACAGTGGAATCAAAAACATAACATCGTAAATATGGCACGCAAATTCAACATTCCATGATTCCACAACAGCAACCGATCAGCTGTTGCGATGATGAGCCGGCATTTTACGTCACAGATAATGTAGAAACACCGGTTGGAGTCTAATAGGTATGCAAATCATTTAACAATATTGAACTTGACCAAATGCAGAAATGATTAATGTTTTTTTTTTTTTTGTAGTACTAATTTTAGTTTTGTATATTAAATTCATATATCTGTCTCATTTTAATATAGTTGTACATATTATTATTCTTATTTAAGACTGATAACTTATATACTTATTACGTAAATATTATCTTGGAAATTGAAATGAAACTTTTTTAAATAAAAATTTTAAAAATACATATACATCAGTGGTCCACATCGGGCTTGTGGCTAAGTAATAACAGCCGCACGGGTCGATCGATCAGGTTAAGCTACGCTTGCCGCGGTTGGCCTGTGGATGGGTGACCATCTTCACATATCAAGACTTCTCTATGCCTCAGAAGGTATGTTAAGCCGTTGGTCCCGCCTGTCATTCGTGGATCTTTGGCAGTCGTTACGGGTGGTCAGAAGCCCGAAACTCTGACAACCAGTATTACCAAAGGGTATCGTACTACCCAGTACCTGGGTTGTGGAGGTCAGATAGGCAGTCGCTCCATGTAAAATACTGGTACTCAGCTGCGTCCGGTTAGACTGGAAGCCGACCCCAAATTAGTTGGGAAAATGCTAGGCAGATGATGAGTGGTCCACATTAGTACTGGTTTTGAATCACTGGAATTCATGACAATAACAGTAACAGTAATTATTACACATTATTTTTAAGTATTATACTACTCCAAAGCGTTCTTTTTTTATTAGCTCGACGGCAACGAAATCCAATGAATTGAGCACCAGCAAGGTAATTGCGTAACACACTATTAGTAGCCATTGCATGGTTTCATTTTGACAGATCAACAACATTCATTGCGTTATTTATGTTGTTGAGCAGACACATTTTTCGAACACATGGAGCAATATGCTTAAAAATGATTAAAATTGAGAGTAATAGTGTGTTACGCAATTAGGGTGCTGGTCGTTCGAGCTGTACTTTAATTAAAAGTGTGATATAAAATAACTTTTAATTTTCTGAAGAAATGTCGTGACCTATAGGTGAACTTCTGCCCATAGATAATAATAATAATAATAATAATAAATCCCTGGACATTTCACACAGCACCATTTGTCCCAAGCTAAGCAACCTAATGCTTGTGTTATGTAACAAGATGGCTGATAAACTACTTATATACATTTTTTTTTTTTTTTTGTAATTACATACATATTATAGATAGAAAAACACCCAGACTCGGAACAAATACATGTAGGTCATACAAATATTTGTTCCGTGCGGGAATCGAACCCGCGACACGCAGCGCAGCAGTCAATCGCTTAACCACTGCGCCAACCGTGCCGTCGTATATTTCTATGCTTCTGTTTAACCCCTTTTTAATGTTATTGGGGTTACACATGGGTACAGTCTGTCCTTAAGGTACGGTTATGACAGTAGAATAAAGGATTTTAGGTTCACAAGCTAGAATGTAAAGATAGTTTTATGCAAGCTTATTTTAGAGCTCTTCCTCTTCTTTGCCTATCTAGTCATGTGGGTATACTTACTCACTTCGTTTCGACAAAAATGATTTGTTTTGATGGAGATGACCCATACTGCAGCCAAAGGATCTTCACGTGAGAATACACTTTACTGATGTGAAGGGCAATTCTCGTAATTTTAAGAACGTTAACAGTCTGATCCATTCGAAATCTGTCAAAAAAACCTGTAATTTCTCTACATTGTTGACAAGTTTTTGACATTGATTGTCGTTGAGATAAGATTGCGACTACATAAATTTAGAACGTTTTTAATTACGGAAATTGGCCTTCTGGTGTCGTCAAGTCTAGCTACACGTTGAGATTGAATAGTAAAACATAGCTTTAATAATGGCCACCAGGATTATTTATAAACTTGATTTTAAAAGTTTCTTAAGGGGTTTATTCATGAGATACCAATATGTTTATAAAGTTTCGTATATTGCCTACCGATACAAGAGGTTTATTTGCGTCGCCCACATCGTTCGTATAATTTTCATATGTTTATCACAGATCCTTGATACAATATTCCTAAACACGTAAGTACCTCTAACAATTTATTGAAGCCGAACATACCCGTGAATAATGTATAATGCATAGTTGGAATTGTAGAACGGTAACGTACCTGATTACATAAATATGCTTAGTGAGATCTTATCTAGAAAAATGAACGTTTACCCACATTTACCTCGATAGGTATTTAAGTACTTACATATTAATCTGTCTGGGATAAAATAATACAATGTAATCTACACGATTACAATTCGTGCAGAATGATTGATACACTTGAGTTAAATAATTAATTGATACAAAAGCAAAATCCATATAAAAATACTTCTTTTGAAAGACCAATCTCATTTTCATTTTATTTCAAATCAGCAGAATGTCAAAAGGTTTAACCAGCTAAAATGTTAGATCGTCCAAAATCCGAGTATTTTGCGGGGTCTTTTAATCAAATTACATGTGGAATTGAAAACGAAAAAGAAAATATATGATGAGGGGAATAGATTAGGCATTTGGTGGCGCGAGCGGGTGCGGGCGGGCGCCGTCGACGGGCGCACGCGGGCCGACTATTTATTGAAAGTCGGAGGCCAGCGCGTGAAGCCATTAGTCCTCTACACGCCTGAAAAAGTGTCGCTTACGCTGAAACATTGTGCCAGGGCGCGCTATTCAATTGGCAAATGTATTTTATTCGGAGCCAATCGATCTCAAGACAACAAAACGCATACCGTGAATGGAGTGTCTCGCGAGGCGATAAATCACCGACGTCTACGATACGTTTAATGAAAAGATGTTTCTGCTATCGCCCTGTTTTATTACTACTGAACGGCACTTTGTTCGTTTCTCAAAGAAATATATACGTATATCTGTATATAAACGTACATAATAACGCCTGTAGGAGTGCCGATTCCGTAGCGCTGCAACTGCAAAACTTTGCTAAGAACATGCCGTTTGATTTGTAGTTCTGTCTGTCGTTTGAGTTCTAAAGAAAATATATTGTAGATAATGGGAAAATATGGTCACCCAGTAATGAGTTGGCCAATTTTGAAACTTTATTGTGTACAAAACCGTCTTTACCGTCATGATTGATTATTTTTTGAATTTTATTGCACACTTTTGCTGCAAGAATTTCATTTAGATTTTTGTATTGTTTCAGAATATTTAATGGTCACTTGAAAGGATGAACTGTACCTTAGAAAACGGTTACCACGTTACGTAGGTAACTCAATTTAGTTGTGTCAAGAAGAGTACAATATTTGGACAGTCAGTTTAAAAATGAAGGAGAATATAAGGAAGGCGCGCAAGAGCCGTCGCGAGGCGGTGGTGACATGACGTGTGGGCGCGTCGCTCGCTGCAACATGGCTACACAGCTCACCACCATCATACTGTGGCTGGGAGGAAGTGAGTACCAACTGTTTACATTATAAATGGACCCCTGTATTAACACTATACATGCATTGACACGTAACCCTTAATAAGGTTATAAGGATTCATTCGCGACATCTGGAAGTGAGAAGTGAATGAATTAGGTAGGTTTACGTATGAAGGCTTTCAGAAAACTGTAAATCTGGGTTATCACTATCGGTAACAGAACTTAACCGACCCTAATCACCCACAAAACTTGCCGATATAACACCTACATACACATGTATATCCTACATAATTAAAACAGAGATAGTTGAAACAAAACCAAACGTTTACACGAGTATTATCTCGTAAACACTTGAAGATGTTTACATTTTAAATCCGTGTCAGTCACCAGCTTCTCGCACTTATAGATAATAACGCGAGGAGAGCGAACATTTAATAATGAATTCTAAACGCGTGTATTGCACTGAGGACGTGGATTGCGCCTTCCGTCGCTAGATATGAAACGTAATATGAATCGGATAATAAGATTAAATATTTGGCTTGTGACGTCAGTTTTGTGTGGGATTAAGTTGGTAGCTACTTGGTTAATTTTGGGAAATCTTTGGTGGAAATGTTAGTGGTTCGTTAAATCTGAAATGCTACAATGTAACTAGGCCTTTTGTTTCTTGCAGTAGCCACGTTGAGTATCCGTATTTGCTATGAAATCAATCAATGATATCTATTTACACAGAACAGATTATTTAAATGAGGAGATGTCTTGTTAGCTGTACAAGATACTTCTTGAGTGGGTTCAAGTCCATCTATCAACTCAGTCTATCGCAGTCCATGGCCAGTCATAGGCCTCTCCCAGACTGCGGAACAACACCCTGTCTTCCGCCATCCGCATACAGTCTGTCCCAGCCAGCTCTTTTAGGTCGTCGGACCATCTAGCTGGGAGACGCCCCACACTACGCTTGCCGATACGCAGTCTCCTCTCCAAGACTCGTCTGCTCCACCGGCCATCGCTTTAAGCCTTTCTTTTTCAAAAGTATCTGACGTAAATGTATATAAATGGATAAGAAAACGTACCTGTGGATGACAATTGTTGGTGCCACTTACAAATTGATTGCTTCGATTTGAATACTTAAACTTACCGTGCGATTCTGTAACCATCTCACCGTGCAAGCTTGGGTGAAGTGAGCGTGGAGTGAGCTGTCATTCGCTAGGGATTAATATATGAAGTGCTCACTTCACTTATGATTTCACGGTGAGATTTTTACAGAATCGACCGGCTGAAATTCAAATTTCAAATCACATTAAAAAAGGCATGTATTTAATCAAACCCTAATAATTCCCATTTTGATATCCTCAAAATATTAATGGACACTAATATAATAAACTAGCTTCTGTCCGCTATTTATTTCACGAGGAAGTCGTAAGTACAACGTGTAACGTTAAATGCGCAAAACCTGAAAGTAGTTTGATCAGAATAACAAGCAGAATTAATTGAACCACTTTTTGATATAGGTCACATTTTTCAAAAAATCTTCATTAAAAACGTTGCCGTGTCTATTTATTACTAGGTCAAGCAAGCCAATGTCAGCGCGGTGCAGCGGCCCGGTGACGACTCCTCCCTCGGTAAAGCGTCGTCACAGACGCAAGAAACGATCAGAATGGCCAGTAAAACTAAAACAGCACATAAAAACTTTACAATTTTTTAAATGACTTATTTTCTAAAAGTCACATTTTTATAAAACTCCCTCACCCGTCTGCGCTGTTACAACGTTATCGCTTGGCGTTCTTTCTAACCTTTTTTCTTTTTGCTTGGCTCCTAAAGATAACAGCGTAATGTTAAGACTATATCCTTCTTCAAGAAATGGGCTATAAAATCAAAAATATTTTTTCAAATCCGGCCGGCAGTTGCAGAGATTAGCGCGTTAGAAAAAAAAAAACGGCCAATTGCGTGTTGAACCATGAATAATGAAGAGTTCTGTAGTAGGGATTAATTAATCCCAAGAACAAACTTAGTATTGTAGTTGAAAAGCATGTTCTCCCGTACACTTCAACTGCAAATCTAAGTTTCTACGCACAATATTGATAGACTTCTTATAGGTTTTCCTGTAATCTATGAGTACACAACTTGTGGGAGGGGAAGAATGGTAAATTTTCTTCTATAACTTTAAAATTATTTATTTTCAATATAAAAAAACACACACAGACAGCACAGGTAGGAAGTAAGAACTTTCATTTGATATTCCACACGGTACAGATCGCATTTATTTATTTTCTTATATTCCTCCCAAAATTGACCCTCATATTCAAAGATAGAATAGAATACTCTTTATTATGTACACTATACAAATTACAGAGATAAATATAGATATTTTACAAAGGGGGACACAATGGGCGGTCTTATCATCCGTGTTTGGGTCACAGAAATTCATATGTCTACCAAATTTCACCTCAATTGCTCTATAGATGGCTGTGACAGAAGAAAAATACTAAATAGCCAATAACTGCGACTAACTAGGATGTAACGCTCACTGGCTGCTGCCCCGACACCGCTCATTCCGCACGCTCGGCTCGCGCTCGGTTGTTCATACTTTTAACCATTTTTTTGAAGTGAAAACTTCTTTAGCGGCGTTGTACACTTTTTTGTAATGGGTAAAAAATGTTAAACTCGCGTCAAGACACGTGACCTGATCGAAAATTCGTAAGACGGATGGAGAGTAGACAGCCGGCGTGGAGTAGGAGAGGAAGTATCCCCCTCTCTTTCTACGGCGCGGCGAAAATGTATGCCTGCGCCTGCTGTTTCGTTTAGGCGGCGCAAGGCGCTTGCGTGAATGTTCGTGTGTGTTTAAACTTTTTTAATGTAATGTAATATAAATTGTCATGTTTGTGTACGATAGCTCAATAAATAAATATTGTATTCTGCCACATAAATGATAGTACTTTTATACTGATAATTAAAGCAATTCGTGCAACATTATTCCCTAAGCATTCCAAAATATCAAAAATGCACAACGTTAATATTCAAGTTTTCACTTCTGCCGGCACTCCCGGAGTGCAACCCGTCGTTTTTTTTTGCTCTCGGGGTGGAAAATCCTCATAGATGTCCGCCGCCCAGGGGCGGGCGGCGGGGTCTGTCAGACTCTTACTGACTAAAAACCACGCCGGTGTTCCATCTCTCACCTACGCCGGGGGTCGCGGGAACGAACGATACTTCCGCAACCCCCGGCTGGTGCCGGCCCGCCACTGCGGGCCTCCTCGTGTCGGGGGAGGGGAGGGGGGGGGTGTGTTTAACTCCCCCCGCGACGTCTAAGAGGGGCGCGCGTGGAACACTACGCGCCGCCACCTCGGGTCCTGATCTGTTGGCGGAGACGGACGTCCCCAAGTCCGTCGCCCCTGGACCCATTTAGGGGGGCCCCATTTGGTCAACCCATTTGATCGGGTGCCTTGGCTTAGTTTTTGCGATCAACTTTGAGAAATGGCCAGAAGCTAAAAAGAGCGTAAAACATTAGAATGCCAATAAGAAAGTTAGTTTTATAACCTCAATTTTCGTAAATGAGTTAATAATGTTATTCAAAGAATTAGTGCTAAAAGTGGTAAGATATAAAGTTGAAACCTCCGAAATACAGATAAATATACTACCTACTAATTCTCTTTAGTGAGTGATTGCGTAAGAATTTATCCTGAACGGGAAAGGATTGTCTACACTTTCATCAGATACGTACTTTACTATGTATAAATACATAATAAAATAAAATAAATAATACTTTTACGCTATCTGAATTTTTCATACATTCCTGTACTAAAGTCCTGTACTAGTTGGAAACGTGGAACCATCAAAATTTACTTTATAAGTTATACTAGCGACCCGCCCCGGCTTAGCACGGGTTTAATGCTGATCACTACATAGTATAAAAAAAAGTCGCTTCCCGCTGTCTGTCTGTCTCTATGTATGCTTAGATCTTGAAAACTACACTACGGATTTTGATACGGTTTTTTTTTATAGATAAGAGTGATTCAAGAGGAAGGTATAATACATGCATAATATAGTAGAGAAACACTGATAATTTTAGAGCCATTATTTCTCGTAAAAAGTAAAGCATAAAAAATCGTTATTGTGGGTTATCCCTAAGAGATAGACACATACCATTGTGGATTTTTTTGTAGACCTTTTTAAGGTGTACAATACTGTAGTACATTATTTTGGTCTATCTCGTAGGATTCAGCCAGCGTTTGCAATGTAAGCGCAAAAAAATGTGTTTATTTACGACATCACATTAGAAACTTCTAAAATTATCAGTTTTCTCTACTATATTATGCATGTATTATACATATAAACCTTCCTCTTGAACCACTCTATCTTTTAAAAAATCCGCATCAAAATCCGTTGCGCAGTTTTAAAGATCTAAGCATATATAGGGACAGACAGACAGGGAAGCGACTTTGTTTTATACTATGTAGTGATTACTGCAGAATAAAATAAAAATTAAAATTACGTATTTACATGAAAATGAATGATACAATGTACCTTCGAAGGACCAAAAATGAAGGCAATGGAAATGGACTGTATATGTTAGTGGCTGCTGGAATGAAATAAAACTAACGCTCAGTGTGATATAAGGATTTTAGTGGAAAAAACGAATAATATAACAAAAAAATGGAAACACAAAACCAAACCTTTTGACAGATACAAGAAGAAGCAAAAAGGAAAAGAAAATCATTCAAATTAAAACTGTAAAATTTTTCTAAAAAACATGTTAACCATGAGTGTGGTTAACTTTTTTTCTGAGTTAGCAACAGTCATGTAGATGGAAACGTGGAACTATCAAAATTAACTTTATAAGTATAGCTATAATACGACAGAATCTCACTATTATCCCCCAATAAGCCGTTGTCACGGTGATCGCTGACCTTGGCAGTACTCACTTTTCTTTTAGCGCCGTTTTTATTACTGAAGCCATTCTTTGGACTTATGAATTTCCTTGTCGTAAATATTATTGCTATTGCCGATACTTTTTTCTCTTGTGTTATTGTATTCTTCCTTTATTCTTTACTGAGATAGCCATTTAATTAAAGCAGCAGTTTTACTTCCGCTATTCGGGAGATACGCGTGAGATATGTATAATATGAAATATGTAAATTATTCAATAGCTGCAGGATTTCCGTATTCATCCAAGTAAGTATATATATTCAATAAAATCTTTCATCTCCTGACATGGAATAACTGTACAAAATGATGAATTATTAAAATCACTCTGGATACAATCGAGTTTGGAATCCAATCCCTTAAGTAAAGCTGATTATCGGGATCCTCCGTAGACCGGGCGATCCTCGAAAATTCTGGAAAGTGCCAATCTCTCTCGGCATAGAAGTTGGGTAAAATTATTGGTTTGGAACACGCAGCATTCATTTATTATGTTTATTGTGAGGCGAACGGGTCCGGCGCACGACACTAGCGCCTCCATGCGTCACTAACGTATCTAACTTAGCAAAAGTTTTACTGAATTATTCACCTCCTTGACATTTATGGCCAACTAAGAGAAATGTGTTTGGAAATTAAGTAACCAGATTACGACATGGGCATTGTTGATGAGATGGGAAGTTCCGCCCCATAAACCTATTTTTTTGGATTAAATTTATGTAGATAGGGTTGGAATAAGAAGTTTATAACTTCACCGCCAGGACTTTATTATCATGACAATGAATTTGTTTATTCATAGCAATTGTAAAGAAAACAGGGCAAGCGTTTTCATAAAACGAAAATAAAGAGAAAATGTAAACAATATGTTTTGTTAAACTTAACAGGGAGATGCGGTATTGTTTTAGTTTTGCTGTATGCGGGTTTGTAAATTCCAATTTCTATGAAAACATCATATGAGAATAATTTCACTAAAATGTGCAGAATTGAAATCAATCCGTCCGTTTTAATTAAAGCTGTAACAAAGGGCTCCCGATTAGCTGTCACGTAGTTGTGGGGGACAGAGAGTATTACAGAAACGAGAGGTACTTTACTCATTATCACGGATAAAATCGTCTGTATGTTCAGTATGCAATACGTAATAGAGTATACAGCAGCGAGAAAGCTCGTTATCTTAACTAAATAAAATCTACAGATTTCATGTTAATTAGGTAACATAAAAAGCAAAGTTTTGACTAAATTAGCGCAGTTATTAAAATTATGAGTGTTTATTTCATACGTTGTGTAAAAATATTACGTAGGTAAAAGTATTCACAGCACTCCACATTCGTGCAAATACTTATTCTAGATTCGCTAACCAACAAGTACAGTTTAACACACTCCAGTAAATCGAAAATTAAGCCCTTGTTTACTGCTAAAACGAACGGCAACCAAACACCTAAATACACATTTTATTATTACTTAAACAGAGGGCAACGTTGAAATAAATTCATTTCAAATAAATATTAAGCTCGCATCGAGATGAAATATTATGATGTGGCTGGTACCGTAAATTGAATTTGGTTACATTGTAATGAGTTCATGTCGACGGGAATTGTGTATTCACTTGATCTTGAATTCGATCACGTAGCGTTCACTTGATTTATGTATTCCGACCACCTTTAGTATAGCTGAAGGCCAAGATTTGATTACTTACGTTGAGCTGAAATTCTGCTCAGCGAACCGCTAACGGATCGACCGCAAACTTACCTACTTATAAGAAATAGGGACCGTGGAAATAAAATTGCTTTAAGGTGCACGTTTCACAAATAAATGGTTCCTTTCGTGCTGCAATTAATGACGCCGAGAAGGGTGAAATAAGGCTAGCTTCAAGCCTTTTTTTCACCGCCTCTGTGTTTTCCACGTACTTCTAGAAATTAGTTTACTTTTGTAAAATACGAGTGTGTACAGTTAGCAAAGTGTTATTTTAAGTAATTTAGGACCTTGTGTTAGTTCAGAATTCCTTTGAGCCTTTGTTTTATGATGAAAAGAGCAAACAATAAGTATATTATAGACCATCATGCAAAAACTGTTATATTGTATAATTGTGTAGGGAATACTAATGTACAGAAATGTAATTGCATTGCATGTCCCATGAGGCTGCAGTCCAACGAAAATGTATAGATATCTACCAAAAACAGATGGCACTTGATCGATCTCTTGAATATCTCAATGGAGACTGTGGAGGCAATCTTCACAACGAAATATGCAGACTGTCACTGTTTATGTAGGTACAGTCACCAAAAGAGATAAATAACCAGGGTCGTCGGATATAGTTGAAGTTTAGTAAGAAACCGATGGAATTTTTGGACTGAAATTTAATTTGATAAATGAGCTGTTTGTTTCTTATTAATAAAATAAAATTTTATTCGAGGACATCCATCGTTTTCTCACTAAACTTCAACTATACCGAAGATCCTGGTTACTTATATCTTTTGGTGACTGTCGTTGCATTATCAAATCATACACACCACGGATATCTATGATACAAAGAAAGGAAGTTCACAGATGACGGAAATTCGTATTTTAGCAGTTTTGAATAGATAAACAGAATAGCTGGCCATTCTCCTGATAAAACCCTCCAGCCACTTACAGCATCCACGGTAAGCGATCCGGGGTAGTGTTCATAGCTGATACCGCACAATAAAGAGTGCCGGGGACATCGACACGTAACCTGTTACCATGAATTCAGTACCTAAATGATTCTGTACCTCACTGCGTTGCAAATTTTCATCAGTTATTTAAAAAAAAAAAAATGCGTGGTAAGATGTATGTTAACTCTTCTATGACAAAAATGTTTTTTTTTCGATCGAATCGATTAAAAATTTCTACGCTATCTAGAATCATATGCTGAATTTATGATTACAGGAGCAAAGTACTACTAAATACTCCAAAAGTAGATACAGTTGACCATCATCATCTGCCTAGCCTTTCCCCAACTCTGTTGGGGTCGGCTTCCAGTCTAACCGGATGCAGCTGAATGCCAGTATTTTACATGGAGCGACTGAATATCTGACCTCCAAAACCCAGTAACTGGGTAATACGATACCCCTTGGTAAGACTGGTTGTCAGACTTTCGGGCTACTGACGACCCGTAACGACTGTCAAAGATCCACGAATGACAGCTGGGACCAACGGCTTAACGTGTTTTCCTAGGCACGGAGGGGTCTTGGTATGTGAAGATGGTCACCTATCCACGGACCAACCGCGGCAAGCGTAGCTTAACCTGATCGATCGATCCGTGCGGCTGTTATTACTTAGCCACAAGCCCCTCAAAGATATAGTTGACCGTTCTCTCGATATAACCTCCAGCTAAAACAACATCCACGGGAAGCGATCCGGGGTAGTATTCATAGCTGATACCGCACTATATTACAGCTACTTGAAATACATGTGTGATCCTTATCCTACGTTAAATTGCGGTGGCTTTGATCGTTAAACTGCGACCTCTATAAGCTTGAGAGGTAAAAATAGAGGTGCGATGCATGACACGCTCGTTTAGATAGTATTTATCGAGACATAAGTGCCGTACCTGTGTGTAGATATTACATTGCGTCATGGGGTGAGGACTTCGTGCTACATCGGCGTCACAGATTTTAGAATTAAAATATTGTGGGGTGAGACTGAGATGGAAAGAAACTGGCTGTTGCTACCATGTCGCAGATATCATAGTCAACCTACAATGTTCCCACTGCTGGGACATCTCTCTTCGAGACGGAGGGGCTATAATCTACCACGCGGGCCCATTGCGGATTGGTAGTGGTCACATGTCTTCGAATTTTCGCTTCTAGGACAGGTGGTTTCGTCACGATGTTTTTCTTCACTGTTTCATGGATGGTTGACTGTTATTTCAAAGGCACTTTCAAGAAAAAAAAATCTTGAGCAAATCTTCTGTAAAAGAGATATGCCATATGTACAGATGCCAGCACATCAAGGTACCCGAAACTCAAAAAAAATCCCAATAAACTTTTAACCTTATGCTTTGGTGATAAAGTTGAAAATCTATCAAAAAAATTTGACAGATAGTAGTAGCTTGATGTGCTGGCGTCTGTACCTTTACGTATACTTCACATAGTTATCGTATACGTCAAATAGTGATGTTTTGATATCCCTAAACAAAACACAATATTCTCAGCACACATTGACATAAAGTTTAATTTATAAATTGTGTGCCATAGATTAAATCATTGAATGTACTGTACCCACAAAATAAGACTTGAATTACAATAGCATATTAATTGTTATCACTTTGTTCGGTGTCCCAATCCTAATCGTACTAATTGCATTATTGTTACCTACTAGTTCGGAAATACATTTGTAGGCACCGCTCGTGTACCTATAGCCTATGCTAATATTTAGACACATTCAATTACGTTCGTCGGATTAGATCGAATTTTAGGAATCTGCGCTCTAGAAACTCTCAAGTTACTGTAGGAATTTTGGTATGCTTGCGAATTCATAGGAAACTACACTTTGGGACGGGAACCTAACTTTCAAACTGTCCGACTTCTTGACAATTCAAAAGTACCTGCGTAGTCTAATTGACATAAATGCTTTAACTTGAAATTGTTTTGGTAACTTTTGTTGTTCGAAAACAAGTTAGATCATCGATTCGTATTGCTAATATACAGGGTAAAATTGAAAACATGCGACAAATCGAAATGGGAGACTGTACTCATCATTATGAACAAGTTTTACCATGGGACCAAACCTGAAATTGCGATTAAAAAAATCAGCTGTTCCCTACATTTTGACGAGTTATGCGAACATAAATGTAGGGAACAGCTGATTTTTTTTTCGCGATTTCAGGTTTTATTTGATAGTAAAAGTTGTTCACAATGATGAGTACAATCTCTCATATCGATTTGTCGCATGTTTTCAATTTCAACCTGTACATGTAAACAAACCAGCAGCAGTGCCTAGCCGTAAATATGACACATCGACTCTAGAAAGAGACTGTAACATAGATTTGATTGTCAGAAATGACACTCTACAAAGCCTAACTTTTTCTAAACCCATATTTATGGCCAGGGACTGAACACATTTCAATGAAAAATATTTAAAGACATTTCCTTCTAAGATGATATTTCGGTAAACAGGCGTGTTAGGTCTCCGCGACATCCAGCTGAGCGTGCCCGAAGCGGTGGGGGTCGGCTCCAGTGCGACTCTGGGCTGTCGGTGGGCCCTCGACGTGGGCGAGACGCTGTACACCGTCAAGTGGTACCACGGTGCGCAGGAGTTCTTCCGTTTCGTGCCCAAGGAGCTGCCCAATACGAGGGTCTTCTCACAAACAGGAATCAGTGTTGATGTAAGTGTACCTTCTTTTTTATTCAGCATAATATTACCTCATTCCTAACATGGGCTTATTATAGGCGACTAAATAAAGAAAGGTTTCCGTTAGTGACTAAGCAATACGATTAAGCGTTGCTAAGTCGGTTTCCGTATAGCCAATGGCGTAAGTAAATCCTTATTGTGTATTAGACTGGTTAATAATAAAAAATAAAAAAACAAAGAATGCGAGCGACAATCCCACGAACGAATCAAGCGGCATAATCGCGCTACTTAGTCACTTTAGCAGCCCAATAGGAAACCCGTCTTTATTCCAAATATCCCGGAATCGAACTGATGCAAATTGAATTTAATTAATCAATCACATTGCCTGGATCAAGTCAAATTACAGCTCAAAAGGATTACTAAATCGAACAAAGAGAAGATTGTGAGAGCAAGATTAAAGGCAGTTCTCTGTGTGATGATAAATACGCAGATTCGAACATTTTATTGTATCTAATTTTTAATATAAGTACTACCGAGTAAAATGTTCATCAAAGTGGCCAAAAAATTCATTAAAAGATTCAATATGAAACTACAAAATTTAACTTGCTTGAAGATGTTAATAAAAGAGTAAAAAGAAACGCCATTACACGCAAATTGCTTACTTACGGCGAAACCATAAACAAAGTCATAACAGTGATTATATATGGGTCAATGGCTCTGCGACATCTTGCTAGTTCGTTAAACTGCTCCGTAAAGAGGGTTGAAAAAATCACTTAAGAATCTCGTCGAGCGGCCGCCACGTTAAACCTTTAGCGGCTGGCACGTCGCCATATCCGAACTATAGCATTGTGCCAAAATAATACATTAAAAACCCTTTCGGAGAATAACGTATATTCAAAGTTTGCATCGAGGCGTCATCGGGCGTACGTCGCAACACTCACGCCTCAAAACGCCACGCAGCCCTTCAAAATCGGGTCACACGTCTCTAAGCGCGGACGGGCATGATTTAGTTCGGCGGTTTCTCAAAGTGGACTGACTTTCCGAAAGATGGATCGAAGCTTTTAGCTCTATTTGAGTCGCTAGCAGCTGCGTACGGTAAAGTGCACAAAGCTCCTTGTAATGGGACTACTCGCTAAATCATGTATAAATTACGCATGAGCACATTCCAGCGACCACCACCTGAAATCAATGATACATTGCTTCGGCTAAACTTTACTATACGAACCGATCCTGTTCACAGAAGGACCATATTACGAACGTGTTAGAGAGTATTTTGCTACCACTGGTTCTACACATAAAATATCATACTGTCTCTATAATCCTTGTCATAAAAGATAGCTTCAGTATAAACGCACACCTGCTTACATATTAATGTTTGTTCTTGCATGTCCCTTGTTTACTCTTTATTACATTATTTACAAGTTTGTCAGTGTATTTTGTGAACAGGAGAGACTAATACGATTCTACCAAAGAGTTTGTGCGTGTTTAAAAGCTTCTGAAATAAGGAAATCGAACTCCTGAAACTTTGTTGGGAAGTAAAGTATCACAGGTTTATAAAACATTTTCCGCGACACGGCATCCTTATCGTGAGCTTATTTGAAAGCATCATATTCGTATCAGAGAGCGCTCACCTTCATTTTACCATATTTTAGTGTTTCGTTCAAAATGGGTGGAAAAAGATTTCAGCTAACATTTCGGTTCAAGGTTGACTGTCAATTTTGGTGCTAGCTTATTTTACTTGTTCTAAAAGAAAATAATACGATTACAGTTTGTTATGCAAATAAATAATTTGTATTTGTAAAAAAAAATCTTAAATGGTGAATTACTTTTGTTATTTTATTATGTTCAAAAATACGAGTACATGCGCTACAAATAAATATAAAGCAAACTAATTATACTGAAGTACTATTTATACCTTGTACAAAAATAAATATTCATGACTGGAAATATTTAGGTAGGTACCTGAATGAGTAGGTATTCATAGATGAATAAATTATTATCTATTGCGGGGTGGCCGACCTTGTAAGTAAATCATTGGCGTTGGTATTTTCCGTGTACTTTTAGTAAAACACTAGCGAATATATTATTTAGAGGAGCTTGTGGGCAAGTAATAACAGCCGCTACGCTTGCCGCGGTTGCTCCGTGGATGGGTAACCTTAACATACCAAGACCCCTCCATGCCTCGGATAGCACGTTAAGCTTTTGGTCCTGGCTGTAATTCACAGTCGGACAGACAGTCTTCTTTGACAGTCGTTACGGGTAGTCAGAAGCCCGAAAGTCTGACAACCAGTCTTACCAATGGGTATCGTATTACCGAGTAACTGGGTTGTGGTGGTTAGATAGACAGTCGCTCCATGTAAAATACTGGTATTCAGCTAGCATTAGGTTAGACTGGAAGCTGACCCCTACATAGTTGGGAAAAGGATAGACAGAGGATGATGACTAACGAATGTATTATTTATTTTGAATTTATTCATAAACTGGCAAACTTTATGACCTTTTCAATTTAAAACGTAAATACTTCTATAGAGTATTGTTGTAAGTGTTTAATGATTACTAATGTTCAAATCTGGGATTGTTACTACAGCCGGTCGATTCTAGAAAAATCTCACCGTGATAACCAAGGTGAAGTGAGCTTAGAGTGAGCTGTGAGTCATGCTGATGCTAGGAATTGGCACTATTGACGACTCACTCCACGCTCACTTCACACAAGTTTTCACGGTGAGATGGCCACAGAATCGTACGGCTGATCTACAATGAAGGAAAATATTATGACGCAACCCGGACTTAATTAATTATACTTCGTTGCTTCGTCCTTCGAGATTAAGATAACAATGTAGTAATACGTCTAGGGTATCGCCTTTCATCCACTAAGTTTGAATATTTTTTTTTTTTTTTTTTTTTTTTTTGTCGGTACTTTGTCTTCCTGATAGTTATGCCTGTACCGCCACTCATTCGCGTTTTAGTGCGTCGCCGATCACCACGTTATTTTCTTCGTTTCATTTGAATTGTGCAAAAAGATGCCAAAACGTAGTCACAAAAACGACGACAGTGATTATTTAAGAAAGAAGATTCGAAAACTCGAAAGGAAACTTAATAAACGCGACAGAAGGTCGCGTGTTCGAAGTTGTTCCGAGAGTAGTAGCTCGTTGACGAATATTATTATGTCGCCGGTACTATCGGACCATGAAGGTAAGCTGAAGTGTTATTTTTACAAACGGAAGATATTGTGAATAGTTTTTCGGACTATATCCGTATCATAATCTGACATGATGTCATATTATCTTAAATAGTCTTGTGTACATCTTATGGGGATGTTACCTTCACATAATTTTGGATTCCCAATTCATTGGGTATATACTACTAGTGATTGTGTACATTTGAAAGGAATGTTGCCTTCACTTTAGTTAATGACCTACTTAATAATAATTGCATTTTATATCCGTACGGACTAAAACATAGTGTTGTGGGTAGTTTTAAGGACTATCGCCGCTCTAAAACCACTAGTTGTATACTAGGAACATTGGTAGTTGTGATCATATCCACGTACCTACATAACAAAATGTTATCACTCGATTTCGTAATTCTGAATATCGGTATGGATTATAAACTTGGTGTTGTGGATAGTTTTGAGGACTATCACCGCGCTATTTTCTATCCGATACCTACATTTGGTACATTTTCTATTCCAGCTGAAATGGAAGTTCAAGGTGATGTCGCGTCATCTCCGATTATTGACTCAGATGAGCCACAACCGGGTACGTCCACCTCGACGATACATGATGTTCCTGCTACAGAAGCAGTACAGGCAGGGGAATCGGAACTACCTGTTGAAGTAACGCTTCCTGAGCTGGACGAAGAGATTCTGAATCTCTTGGGCGAAACTCCATCAAAGGATAAAAAATATGGACCAGACATTAGATGCGAGTTATCTGCTCGCTGGGAACACATCGCAACAACAGGCTTGACCAAGGATGCCAGAAAGGAGCTGCTTGATAAGCATCTGGTTCCAAAAAACTGCACAAAGATTGATGCACCCAAGTTAAATCCAGAGATAAAGGCCGCCTTATCGGAGATGCTAATAAAAAAAGACAAAGCTTTAGAGAATAAGCAGGTGCAGGTCGCAGCAAGTATATCTTGTATAAGTGAAGCCCTAAGCATACTCTTTTCTGCAGGTTATAAAGATCAGTCGGTAATAAAATTACTGATCGAAGCCGGTCGACTGATTTGTGACTCACAACACAGCGAGTCCATGACACGGCGCAGTTTTATATGTTCTACAATCAAGAAAGATATAAAAGATCAACTGTTCAATACAGAAATCGATAAGTTTCTATTTGGCGAACATCTGACCGATACTCTAAAAGCTGCAAAAGCTATATCAAAATCAGGCGCTGAGATTAAAATAAACACACAGGTTCGAAGACCTGCACCAGCGCAGAGACCGAGACAGGCCCCTGTCCAGACTTTAAACCAGACGCCTCCGTTCCCGACAGCGCGGCAAGCGGGAACAGCGAGGAGAACAGCGCCGGCGCCGCGCCCGCGACCGGTGCAGCAGCAGCCGCGACAGCAGCCGCGCTTGCAGCAGCGCCAAGCCCCGCGGCGCTAGACCTGGTACGTTTTGCAGGTCGGTTATCCTACTTTTATGATCAATGGCAATTGATAACTAATGACCTCGTTGTATTATCGTGGATAAGAGGTTACAAGATACCGTTTACTAAACCTGTCTATCAGTTACACGAACCAAGTTTACCTGCATTAACTTCATGTGAGTCCTTTAAATACAAGGTGGCCATCACTGACCTTCTAAACAGTGGTGCTATTTCACATTGTGAACCATGTGAAGGACAGTTTCTTTCTAGTTATTTCCTGATTAAAAAACCCAATGGCAAAAACAGATTTATTTTAAACTTAAAGTCTCTAAACAAGTACATCGTAACAGAACATTTCAAAATTGAAGATCTAAGAACAACATTAAAATTAGTATCAAGAAACAGTTTCATGGCCACCTTTGATTTAAAGGATGCGTATTTTCTAGTACCTATACACCAGACGTATAGAAAGTACCTACGATTTAGGTACGAGGGTCAAATTTACCAATTCAATGTTTTGCCGTTTGGTTTAAACACAGCTCCATTTGTGTTCACAAAGCTATTAAAACCGGTAATTTGTTTACTGAGATCATTAGGTTATCTGTCATCTATCTACTTAGATGACATTTGTATCATTTCTAATAATTATCAAGATTGCTTAGATAATATTTTACAGACAAAACATATTTTAGAGTCCTTAGGATTCATAATTAACATTAAAAAAAAAAAAGTTGTATGATTCCGAGTAATATTTGCAAATACCTTGGTTTTGTGATAGATACAAAAGAATTTCATGTTAGCCTTCCTAAGGAAAAACGAAATCTAATTAAACAAGAGTTACAATCGTTTCAATTGAAATCTCGTTGTAAAATAAGACAGTTTGCTCGCTTGGTAGGCCTCCTCACTTCGTCCTGCCCCGCGATTCAGTACGGTTGGCTTTACACCAAGCAGATGGAAAGATGCAAATACCTTGCATTGTGTAAAACGAGTAATTATGATAGCCACATGTCTTTACCACAGTATTTGCAGGACGATTTTTCCTGGTGGTTAAAATCTATTGATACCGCAGTGAATCCTATTAGACGGGACAGCTACTGTCTAGAAATATTTTCAGACGCTAGCAAAAAAGGGTGGGGGGCAGCATGCGGTGCGGAGACCGCCAGTGGCCAGTGGAGTAACACAGAGTCTAACAAACATATTAACTGTCTAGAACTCCTGGCTGCTTTCTTGGGCTTACAAACATTCGCAAAAGGATTAAAAAATTGTCAGGTGTTACTACGCGTTGACAACACAACTGCTATTTCGTATATCAACCGTATGGGTGGAGTAAGATTTCCACATTTAACTGAAATCACAAAATCTTTGTGGCAGTGGTGTGAAGCTCGTGGTATATTTGTATTCGCTTCATACATAAGCTCGGAAGATAACGAAATAGCAGATGCTGAGTCTAGAAAATCTCACCCCGATACCGAATGGGAGATTAAAGATCATGCTTTTGAAAAGATTGTGAGAGCCTTTGGGCAACCAAAAATTGATCTTTTCGCATCAAGGTTGAATAACAAATGTGTTAAGTACGTCTCATGGAATAGAGACCCAGGAGCATGCGCTGTGAATGCTTTTACTTTAAATTGGTCAAATCTTTGTTTCTACGCATTTCCTCCTTTTGCGGTTATATTAAAAGTATTAAGAAAACTTATATACGACCAGGCGGAGGGTATTGTTGTGGTTCCATTTTGGCCCACGCAACCCTGGTTTCCACTTTATCAAAAACTTCTCTGTTCAGAATTAGTTCAGTTTAGACCCTCTGATAAAGTGTTATTGTCTATTTCCAACAGTGTCCCCAAGCTCACGTTGATTGCAGGGAAGTTATCAGGACGGCGTTACGAAACAGAGGAGTACCACCATCATCTTTAGATATTATGATAGCTTCTTTATCTGAAAGGTCAATAAAACAATATGACGTTGCCATTCGACGTTGGGTAAACTTTTGTAAGACTCACAATATCAAAATACATGAGGCGTCAATTCCGATGATTATGTATTTTCTCACTGAGTTATTTCATTCCGGCTTACAATACGGATCTTTAAACAGTCATCGCTCCGCTCTGTCTTTGATCTTAGGATCGAGAGTAGGGTCTGATGATCGCGTTGCTAGGCTATTCAAAGGTTTTTACAGACTTCGTCCTCCAGCCCCAAAATATAATATCACTTGGGACCCGTCAATAGTTTTAGAATTCTTATCAAAATGGTACCCAAATAATAATTTAAGTTTCGAACATTTAACCAAAAAGGCCGTAACTTTGCTCATACTTGTAACTGCACACAGGGTGCAAACCATTAGCAAAATCAAATTAGAAAATATGAACGTCACTGATAATCTTATATTGATCAAGATAAACGATTTGTTAAAAACATCTCGACCTGGTTTATCTCAACCTTGTTTAAATATTCCATTTTACAAAGATCGACCGGAAATATGTCCCGCTGAGGCTCTTATAGAATATATTGATAGGACAAAACATTTGAGAAACAATGCCAATAGCCTTTTTATAAGTATTAAAAAACCACATAAATCAGTAACCACAAATACCATCAGTCGGTGGATAAAAGATATATTATCAATTAGCGGAATTGACACTTCAGTATTTTCTGCCCACTCCACCAGACACGCAGCCACCTCAGCTGCTCATAGAGCTGGTGTCAATATTGACACGATACGAAAAGCAGCTGGGTGGAGTGGTAGCTCCAATGTTTTCGCTAGATATTATCATAGAGACATTCAATGTGAACAAACTGATCAATTTGCCTTATCAATCCTAACCTCTGATCGATGTTAGATTTAATTACTTAAAATTAATAACTTAAATTTATCTACCCCTAATTAAAGAAAAACTACAATTTAATTACTTTATTACTTGTAAGGTTTGATTAATATACATGTACCTAAGTATAAAAATTCAGTGTTTTAATATTTCACCATCTTTCAAAATCTACATTGTTATCTTAATCTCGAAGGACGAAGCAACGAAGTATAATTGGAGATTAAACGAACTTACCTGAAGTGAAGTTCTATCCAAATTATACGAGTTGCTTCGTCCGAAGAGATTAGTTCCCTCCCAACCCTATGAACCCCATACCTAAAGTGAAATATTAAAAAAGGTTCCAGGCTTTCAACTAAATGAGTGGCGGTACAGGCATAACTATCAGGAAGACAAAGTACCGACAAAAAAAAAAAAAAAAAAATATTCAAACTTAGTGGATGAAAGGCGATACCCTAGACGTATTACTACATTGTTATCTTAATCTCTTCGGACGAAGCAACTCGTATAATTTGGATAGAACTTCACTTCAGGTAAGTTCGTTTAATCTCCAATTAATTAGTAGATTCAGAGCATCATCAGAATTAGGAGATTTTTTGCCGTATGAGATCTTTAGTAACCCATAGTTTATTATGATTAGATTAGATAGATTCCGTCTGCTTTGACACAGTCCTCCAGTCTGTAAGAAAGAGTGATTCGTAAACATACCAGAAAGTACGGGTTGGTGGATATCACATTCCTTCTATTAGTGTTTTACGACATATCGATTTGCTCACTGTTTTCTTTCAGCCATGTGTGGTGATGAAATAAATTGCACATACTGCACACCCATCTAGATTTAAGCCCAGGACTCTACCCTCCACCGTCGCGCTTGCTGCCACTTGGCCCAGACAGTCGTTTTATTATTAACACAAGCCGTGTGCCCGATGGGATTTTCCATTGGCAAAAATTACAAATTTACAAACTTGTTTTATTAAAAAATATTTACTTTGGAAGAATTTTTGGAATTCAGCAAATTAAGAGTCATACGGAATCGTGCAAAATTTCATGCTTTAAGACCCAGCTGTTTAGGATGTGCGTCTCTGTCAGTGAAAAAAAAAAATAATTTTAGATTTTTAATAAGTAGATGTCAGTAAATTATCTTCTTTATCATTTACTCACGTGCAGGTGTCACGTTCTGGCGCGCAGCAGGTGGTGCTGCGGGGCGTGTCGCGCGGGCTCAGCGGCCGCTACCGCTGCGAGGTGTCCGCCGATGCGCCCTTCTTCCACACCGTCTACAAGAGCGCCAACATGAGAGTCGTCGGTATGCATACATTTGTAATTTTACTCCTTATAATAAACGCAAGTTATACAAAATGTAACGTTAAATGCGCAAAACCTCAGACACCCCAACTGATTTTTATTTCAATTGTCCTATTTCAGAGAGAAAATAAGTCATTAAAAAATTGTAAAGGTATAATGTGCTGTTTCTTGCGTCTGCGACGACGTTTTATCGAGGGAGGAGTCGTCACCGGGCCGCTGCGCCGCGCTGACATTGGGTTGCTTGACCTATTAATAAATAGACACGGCAACGTTTTTAATGAAGATTTTTTGAAAAATGTGACCTATGTTACAAAGTGTTTCAATGAATTTTGCTCGTTATTCTGATCAAACTATTTTCAGGTTTTGCGCATTTAACGTTACACGTTGTATACAACATTATTTTTAGTATATTGCAAACATGAATATAGTTTGTTCAGAATAAGTAACTGAATCGATTCCAATCATTTTTACACCATGTTATATTTTGTCCCAAAAAAAATTAAAAAAGCTTTCAAGTTGGACACCGACCGACACTAAGTACATATCCGCAATCATATGCGCACAGCACAGGTCAGAGCCGGTCGGCCGGCGGCGCGTGGTAAGTGGTAACCAAGTTTTTGTACGGACAAGCAGGTAACATAACAAGCATATAAATAACTTTGCGATTTTTCATGATACAGTTTTGAAATTTTGTACATAGATTCTTTACATAAAAATACTAGACACATGTTTTGGGTTTCGCATATACTAAAACTAATGTTGTATATAAAAAAAATTCTGTATAAAAAAAAGTACGTGGATCCAGTAAATACCCACGCGAATTGTTAAAACATGCTCAATACGCAATCATTCATTACGTTCCACAATGTGTACTTAATTGATAAATTCATAATATTATGATGAGATCATTATGGACCCTGTCAGGCACAGCAAAGTAGGTAGTAGGACAGAGGAAGCAATTCCAATGAGAAATATAGTTATTAGCATCGTGTACGAGGGCCTTTAGTGGTTAGTTCTCCATCTCACAGAAGCATGTGGCCTAGTAGATTCCAGTGCACAACAAAGTACAAAGTCCATAAATGTGACTCGACGCATAGTGCATCGTCTATCAGCTCCGGTTGGCTGGTAACTAGTTCAAATGTCAAATACAGCATCACGACATGTAGGTCTGTAACCTGTAAACGCAAATACCTACTTGGATGCGAACATTACTGTTTCCGAAAGGGGCTAAAATGTTTTGTATCCTATAATTCAGGTAAATGTTTCATTTTAATAAGGGTATCGATAAATATTTCTTACTTATAAGCTCAAAATGTAATTAGTTGAGATTTAGGGATTGCACGAACCCAGCTTTTGTGTGATTACTAGGTTATCGGTAGTACCGCCGCAAGCCGGGGGTAGGGTGAGTTGAAGGGCTACTTTTATTTTAGTCCCTGGTCGTGAACCTCGTTAATAGGATACCGACTGAACATACATACATTACAATTTGTAGGTCGTAGGCTCGAAACCAGACAGGCGCTGTACTTTGTATAAATTATTTCATCACCTTTGCTCTTAAAACGGTGAAGGAAAACATGGCGAGGAAACCGGCATGTCCTAGAACCAAAAATTCGAAGACATGTGACATCTACCAACCCGCACTGGGCCCGCGTGGTGATTTACGGCCCACTACCTCTCGTCGCTAGAAGGCCTGTGTTCCAGTGTGGGGACATTATGGGCTGATTATGCTGCGTTATGCTATACGTACAGACGCCAGCACATCAAGATACCCGAAACTGTCAGATTTTCCCAATCAACTTTGAACCTTATGCTGTAGCGATAAAGTTGAAAATCTATTAAAGAAATCTGACGGATTGGAGTAGCTTGATGTGCTGGCGTCTGTACATTCATTTGGATCGTCGGTATTATCCCTTAGGAATCGCATGTAATTTTAAAGCTATAACACCATTGAATTTTGAAGCTGAACTAATATAACCTTTTTCGTCATTTTTTTCCTAGCGACATACGAATTCTATAAAAAGCTTTTGACCGAAGTTTTAAATCGAGTTTGGAGTCAGTGTAGTGGCTATATTTAATTAAACTTTTATTACAACTGCCGCAACTATCCTTTCAAATCAGAGCGACTGAATACGCACGGCATGTTACACTAAAGTGAATCATTTTGTACGTAGATTAAATTTCATGGAAGTAATGAAAAAAAAAATATATTTTACAAATTTTCCATCATATACTATACTATATAATACTACTATCTTCTGCATGCGTCTTCACCAAAGTGGATATGGTTTTCATGGGTTTATTTTTTTTTGCGTGTGTCCCTAATTCTTTTTCTAAAATAAAAGTTACTCCTTATAGCATCAGCTAACCCTAGTGAAAGTCCCGTCAAAATCGGTACAGGCTTTTCAGAGATTAGCCGGAACAAAATGACAGTCAGACAGACATATAAATTAAAATTGTGTTTTTTTTTATAAGTATACCTTTTTTTGGGTGGGAAATTATCAAATAACTTCGTGTCAGACTTTTACTGACTAAAATCCACCCGTGTTCCTTCAGTTGCTTGTGCCAAGGGCCACGGCGAACAACCCGCGACCCTGGCAGGCATCGGCCCTGGCGAACTCCATCAGTTAGTTCTGACATCTCTTTGAGGCGCGCGTGGAACACAACGCACCGTCAACCCGGGCCTGGTCCTTACTGTACGGCGAGCTGCCTATTGCTCGCCATCCGCAAGCCCGCGCCTGCGGTGGCCGGGAATCGGCCCTCGACTCCCGACGCCCAGGGCGTCTCCTGTGGTGACTAGGAAAGATTGCCTCGCCCTCACGCGTTCCGCCCCCTCCTTTGAAAGCATATGTGTGTATATAGTATGTATTTGTATGTAATATTTATTTATATAGATTTTTTGTATCCTTGCGTCACGCCAATATCAAATTCAGATGTTTTACGTATACATATATATTGTGTTATACATATACAACGTGTAACGTTAAATGCGCAAAACCTCAGACACCCCACCTGATTTTTAATTCAATTGACCTATTTCAGAGAGAAAAGAAGTCATTAAAAAAATTGTAAAGGTTTTATGTGCTGTTTTAGTTTTACTGGCCATTCTGATCGTTTCTTAAGTCTGCGACGACGCTTTATCGAGGGAGGAGTCGTCACCGGGCCGCTGCGCCGCGCTGACATTGGGTTGCTTGACCTATTAATAAATAGACACGGCAACGTTTTTAATGAAGATTTCTTGAAAAATGTGACCTATATTAAAAAGTGGTTCAATTAATTCTGCTCGTTATTCTGATCAAACTATTTTCAGGTTTTGCGCATTTAACGTTACACGTTGTATATTGTAGTATCGACAGGCGCGTTTTTTTTTACTGGCTTAACTAAAAATATACCCTGGACATCGACACTATTTACAGAAATTATAAGAATTTATTAAGTCAAATATTAAAATGGTTTGTACTTGAATAGGAAGACAAGAATTGCGATAGAAAGATATAGAAAGCTCTGGGTGAAAGAGCACCTTTGTAAATACCTTTGACAGTCCTTATGCGGGCGCTCAGAAGCCCGAAAGTCAGAGCGATCTAGCGTCGGGATTGGCCAGTAATTAGATTGCAGAGCTCTAGCAGCGGGTTTGTGCAAAATACTGATATTTAGCCGAATCCGGCACCTGACTCAAATTTAACTTCTCGATCACATGACTTGGCCGAATTGTATACAAGTTATTTTTCGTGATAAAATGCTTATCTTTACGTCAAAGTTATAATTCCCTATAAATTTAAGGACGACGATTTTTAAAACCATAAGGTTGTTTTGTTCCTACTTGCGTATATAATTTTAATTTTTTTTTTCAAAACGGTCAAGGAAACCAGCATGACCTAAAACGAACAATCCGAAGACATGTGACATCTACCAATCCGCACTGGACCCGCGTGGTAGATTACGGTCCACCCCCTCTCACAGAGAGGAGGGCTGAGTCCCAGCAGTGGGAACATTATAGGCTGATTATTCTATGTCCAAATGGCAATGGTTTTATTTTTTTTAAATTATAAAAATATGTACGTATTTGAAACAGATTTGAATGACGTTGAATTTAAGCAATAATTAACAGGCACTTGTTTAATTAAAAAAGCTTTGACCCGTTGCATCACTGACGTAGATAAAACTCAACTCGCACCATCTAAAAAACTACTTTAGGATGTCATTTGAAAATGTTTAATAAAAGGAACTATATACTTATCATATATTATACTGGTGTTCTGTTAGATCTAGAATAAAAACTACGTAATTCTTTTGTCTCAAAAAAACAACGATTTTTTAACAGCTACTGAAAGATCTTTCAACCTTGAAAGCTGTTTTCAAATAATAACTTTAATGTCGAATGTCCAATAAATTATTTCCTGTTAAAGCATCGTATTGAAATGTGTTGCATGTTTATTGAAATGGCTTCAAGAGATTATGACCCCACAAAATCATGTTATGAGCTACTAAAGCTTTTCCTATTGCTTAGTGTCGCACTAACGTTTTCAATAATCCTGAAGTATCATCGTTAAAATTGGTTGAATGACCGAATATTTAAAAATGAATGCAGAATATCCCGCTGGCGAAAGGTATATAATATCACAGTGTATCTTAGTTCATTTTACAATCGTATAAATAACACGAACAATCCCGGCGCGGCGGCGTGCAATCCTAAATCGTAAATCAGAACTATTGTTGGGCAATAAATGCTAGGAATCGAACACAAGGGATGTTTGATTAAGGTTTATCTTGGTTAATTTACGGTTATAGAGGAGCTTCGTCGTGTGAATGTATATCTGTCTGGAGGTACAAAGACTTGCGACCCGAACTTATCACTCGTTAACCTTTTATATGACTCAAAATCAAAATCAAATGTCATTTATTCAAACTAGGCTGAGAATCAGCATTTTTCAAACGTCAAAATTACAAAAGATTTCACTACTTCCTAAAGCCTCATGCCCACGAGACGGTTTTAACACGGCCCGGTTTTTTGCAGGCGCCGGGTAAAAACCGTCCGACCGTGCACACCAGACGGTTTGTACACGACCCGGTTTCAAGGGGGTGCCGCCTTCATTCGCTCGTTTCATTTCGTGAATTGTGAACGTACAAAATGTTTAGTGTTAAAAAAGAAAATGTATTATTGTCGATGTATTATTCGTCGATCGTCGATATTATTGTCGATGTATTATTCGTCGGTCGAATGTATTACGAGTAACAAGACTGCGAAATTTATAAAAACAAACGTCTCGTAAGTATTATTACGAGACGTTTGTTTTTATAAATTTCCGCAGTCTTGTCCCACAACACTGGCCTCTCTTCTACCAAATTAATTAACAATTCTTGGTTGATCTCCATTGCGTTGGTAGCCCTGCGCACGCACCGCTCGTAGGTCCGGTCTCGTGTGCATGCGCTCACCTACTGCCATACTCCACTGCGAGCCGGGCGTATACGCGGCGAGCACCGTGCCCGGTTGCACGGCGAGCCGGCTCTAGCGCCGGCGTCGTGTGGTTACATAGAGTTTCATACACAACTGACGACCGCCCGTAGCGGGTCTACGGGCGGTCGTCTGACTCCGGGCTTAGCTCCGGCGCAAAACCGTCTCGTGGGCATGAGCGCTTCTGCTTTCGCTGAGGTGGCACAACAAACTCCCCAGCAGCACAGCTATCTGTTCAGCTAGAAAATACTTGATTGTATACAATACTAGGTATGCAAAGTAATTAACATTAAACAATATGTCAACTAGCCTCGCCAATATACCAACAAATACACTTAAACATATTCGTACTCAAGCAAAAAAAAAATATTAAAAATTTAAACAAAAACTTACTACTTACCTAAATAAAACCCTCCAGGTATGAAGGGCGTGACAGCTTATATATTTATGCAATGTTGCGTTCTGTCCACATAGCTGTCACTTGCAAATGATAAACTAGGACCATCGAAGTAAATTAAATAAACAAGTAACTAGTATTAATAACAATTAACTAAATCTAAACGATGTTTACCTATATTTCAACTTGTTTGAAACAAGAACCAAAGAGCCAACGCGAGTAGCACTTTTTCTCACAAATGCGCTCTGTACGGTAAAGTTATAATCATTGGTAAACATTATATAGGGTGACTGATAATTAGTGACCGATACTTAAACACATGATTCTACTCATGACAACAAACAAGTTTTATAATGGGACAAAAAGTGAAATGACGAAAAAAAAAATCAGCTGTTCCCTACATTTTGACGACTCGTACGAACATAAATGTAGGGAACAGCTGATTTTTTTTCGCGATTTCGGATTTGGTCCGATAATAAAAGTTGTTTGTAATGATGAGTAGAATCATGTGTTTAAGTATCGGTCACTGATACCAGTCACCCTGTATATTTTTTCAACCAGTGTTCAGTCACTCATAACACCTGAACACCATTGTTCTCCATAAATAAACATAACTCTAGCTCTTTGCCGGGCAGACACTGCATATTTTGATGTACAGACGCCAGCACATCAAGCTACCCGAAACTGTAAATTTTTCCCATTCAACTTTGAACCTTATGATTTAAACATAAAGTTGAAAATCTATTAAAGAAATTTGACAAATTGTAGTAGCTTGATGTGCTGGTGTCTGTACAACATTCACATATGTGGCTGATCCATTGTCGCACCTAATAGTTTAAACTACAAGGCGTATCAAAAGTAGTGTTAGTATACCACTCCTAAAAGTAATCGATGGTACAGTACAGGGACTGGTGTCACTGTTTATATTGTATACTAAAAGATTAGCAATTTGTCTCCTACCGCTAGGTGGCAAATACATAGTATAATTAGTCAGTTTGTAATAAGTAATGAATTTATTACAATGAAACTCGTGAGGACTCGCGAAGTTATACCCATTTACACGAGGACCAGTGTTGTGGCCCAGCGGTAACGGTCGCGACTTACGAGTGGTAGGTCGTAGGTTCGAACCCAGACAGGTGCTTTATTTTGTGTAAATTATCTAATCACCACTGCTCTCAAAACGGTGAAGGAAAACATCGTGAGTAAACCGGCTGTAAAGCCGACATGTTCTAGAACCAAAAATTTAAAGACATGTGACATCTACCAACCCATTGTAGGATGATTATGCTACACAAGGAGAGTTTCTCGTCCGTCGACAGGCGAGAATATCCACGCATGTCTGGTAGGTGATTATCGCACTCGTTTGTTTTTAAAATTCCTTTTAATCATTGCCTGTTCGTGATTAGAAACGCACCCTGTCTCAATGAGGCTTGTATCAAAATAACCGAATATTCGGAACTTGTTGTTCATCTGTTGACAAGGAAAAAAGAAAAATATAAAGCTTATCACCTAGGTTTTGTGGTATTTATAATACGACACTAACCGGGGTTAAATAATTTATACTGAAACACAAACTTCGTAAGTCTGTTTCGTCGCTTTGTAAGGCTCTTCGTACACACACGTTTTTCTTGCCGTGAAAAACTACGGTTTATTCGCCGTGTGTAGGCACGGTCGTCAGCATTGTATGGATCACTATGGAACCTTGTTGACGGACACGTTTTTCCACGGTGCGGTTTATACGCTGTACCGTAAAGAAACCGTTCCGTGTACTTGGGTGAACTTGTGTGAAATCGAAAGTGACCTAATTGCTTCCTTTAAAATTTGACTATACCATTATTTACTATTTAAATGTTTCAAATGTAATGCGTACTTTGAACTAGACATTTGTTTTATTGCAAGCTTTTGTTTTTGTGAGCATCTTTTATAACACTTTAGTTCCCATCACATCTCGGCTTCTTATTACGCCACCTCCCGTCAAGTTTCACTCCGGTAGCCGCTGGCATTTTCCACGAATGTGTTCCGTAGACGGACGCAGAACATACCGACCAAATTTTCCAAGCAAAATTTCTGATGTTTGTTTACAAGAATCCTACATTTTGTATCGTTAATTATCACAATAACATATCTATATTTTCAATTAGTTTATTTGCTCAATTTAAATAAGAATATACTCATTGTGGCATGACTGCACAATATGCGGAATTATATTATCTTTCACCATTTTTTATACCTTTGTAGCAACAATGAAAGCTTTTTGCAAACATTACGATCTCAGTTCTATTACAGTACTAATGTCGACATATTGTACGCAATAATCATTTTCATCAAACAAGCAACTTACAGATATGCATGAAAATGTTTTACAATCATGACACCACGAGCAAATTGAAACACAATTCGGCTAACTACTCTCCCCGGACCATGCTGAGAACAACGAATGTATGGAATACATTTCCATCTACGTACGAGGCTTGCATAAATAAACCATGGGACACAATACCGCTGACAAGTGTGAGTAAGCAATATGCGAGTTGATACATTCCCGATGAATTCGTCTGTCTCGAGAGTCTGCACTCACAATGGAATGAGTGCAGTTATTGCAGCTTTAATGGCGGCGCACGCATGTTTGGAGTAAATGTTGAAGTATCATCTGCACCTCGAAGGGAATATAATTCACTATTACGTTATACAGTTTACCTTTATTTGTGTGTTAAGCAATCGTTGAGTCATTTATATTGTACCGTTTAACTGCCCCGTTGTCTCGTGGTTGCAAGCGCGACTGCTGAGCGCGAGGTCCTAAGTTCGATTCCCAGGTCGGAGAAAGTGTTATTGGGCTTTTCTTTAGGATTTTCCTGTGTTTACGCACACACTTGTGCACTATAATAGCTCCTGCGTACCTGTCTAATCTCCGTTGAGATGGCCAACCTGACCGAAATTGGTCGGTAGGTTATCATTGTACCGTTATTTTATATTATATACAAAATAGATTATTTACCCGATTCGAAGCTAATATTAGTACCTATATCAGCTTTGAATCGAATAAATAATTTCAATATTCACTAAACTTTTAACTGTAATATTATAAAAGGTTTTGGCACTCGCTTATGTCATCCCATGAGTTTAATCGATCATCAGAAAAATGTGCTCAAAACAACTTTTTTCATATTTTGTGCCGAGACAGACTTTTAAAGCTACCTGTTTTATTTTAGGTTTTTGTATTTTACTTTTATTTATACATTTGTAGGTTCATTTTGATATCATACCCTCGTTCTACCATTGCCATATTTTTCTCAAGGTTTCATAATTTAATGAATTGTAGAATACAATGTATTGACTAGCTGTTGCTTGCGATTTCGCAAGAGTATTTATTTATTTATTTATTTATTTGGGACAAACAAACAGTAACACATTATATCTGCGCAAATAATATAAACAAAGATATTATATAAATGTAAAACTCACACCGTTATCCACAGTATATACAATTCATATAACTTTACTAATGAGTAGGTGTAAAAAGTATCCCATGTCCTGTAGAAGTGTACCTACTTAGTATACCTATTTGCTGTTTATTGATAAGTTATTTTCATTTATTTTTAATATACTACTGTTTGTTTTCCCTTACATGATTTTTTTTTTTAAATTCGTTATTCAGGTGAAAAGTTAACAGTCCGATAGATTTACTTTCGTATTTATTATTTTACTATGGGTAAAATAAAGTCTAAAGACGACTGGTATTCGTGTAAATAAAAAAAAATGAAACTAGATACATTCTAGCAAAAACCAACCCAAAGTTTAATATTTCACACAAACCTAACTCTTGTTTTGTTTTCATCGTCGTGGGTTACTTGGCACGACTCTGTAAGTCTACGATTTAAGAATTTAGTACGTGCACACGTAGGATCGGATGCTGTCGACTGTCGCTCTATTGGATGTCTTGGTGACAGGTTTTTGGATAGAAGCCACGTTTTGTTCAATTCACTGACTAATTCCTTGTGATGTTTCATTCATTTACCGTTTTTTGTTTTTAAAAAGGTTCTTTTGAGCTAAAGATCTTTCTATCTATGAGTGTATCAGGCAAGTACTGTAAGACCAATATCTTATTGTAATTGGCCTAATTTATCAATTAGGTATGATTTTATTATCACCTAGCTTTTGCGCGGCTTCGCCCGGGTGTATGTCGAAAAATATCCCACGGGAACGTACTACCGGAACTAAAAGCACCCTTTGTGTTTATCAAGTTACACTATCTATGTGCTAAATTTATTTCATCCAGAAAATACATCCAGACAAACGGACAAAAATCAGAAAGGCATCAGACTCGTTCAAAAAAAAAAAAAACCTCGTGACAACTACTTTTTTCAACATAGTTAATGTAGGTACAGTTTTGACTTCGTTACAATTTTCTTATATATAGGTATAGATAGATAAAATGTAGAAAGTTTTAAGACGCTTCAATTTAACAGTTCATATACCTTTAACTCCATAACATTTCCCTCATACAATAACTGAACATCGAATAACATACGAAACGAAAGCAGAATTTGTTTGTTCAATAAAGTAAGAAGGCTTTTAGTGAGATCTTGACGAATTAAATAAACACTAAAATATACCCACGGTGGCCAAATTAAACGAGGTGCTGGAAAACTCCCTGCGTTCCCATTAAGTAGAATTGGCAAAAAGCGACAGAACAGGAATGTAAACACTTAAAACTTTGCTCGGCGTGGAGTTCCACCGCTTCGTCGTAATAGAGGGCGCTGCTGGCAAACAAAAGCACGCCGAGTTTTAGTTTGAGCCGCCATTTTGTCTGTTCGGCGTTTTAACCGCTTTCTACGAAATTCGTGGGCAAAATGGAAGCGCGCGTATGGAAGATGAATATGCAACGTCGACTGCCACTCGCATTGAAACGCGTGCTACCGCGACCTATGTGATTTATTGCCACCTATTTACTGCGCCTCTCTGTCTGCAGTATCTTTGTGTACAAGTTTGGTTTGGTGAACAAACAAACAAACAATATTTCTGTTCAATTTTCATGTTGGACTGGCAATTTAATTAGTCTGTAGAGTCAGCTGCTACGTAAATCACCTTGTGCAGTCGCAGAGCTCTCGCCTACAGTAACAACCGACAGGGGCAACATTTGTGTGTGCCACTGTACCGCGGTGCATAAAGACGGCATTTATAATGACATCGTTGAATAGAATTAGTGACTGTACCTACAAAAGCTAACGAAGAACATAATAAGCAAATTATTTATTTTTTATTTTATTTTATTTTACCATTTATGTACACACATATATAAACAGACAAGAAAAAACAGAACAGAAAAATAGGTACAAAGGTGATGCTTATTTCTTAAGAAATCTCTTCCAGCATACCTGCGATAGGACATTAGATAGAGAGATGTAGACAGCGTGTGAAAGAGTAAAGGAGACAAAAAGAATACATAAAATCGTAATCAATTATTCACTTAAAAAACTAAACAAATACAATGAGAATATATCAAATTCTAGGACCTTCTCGTACCGGAAATTGCAGAGAATTTCGGGTAACTTTACAATTTTGGTTTGTATTATAACTTTTCATACAGAGTCTGTTTACCTAATTTTGTCTTACATATTAAAATGGGTATTTATTGTGCATTAAGTCCGCCTGTGTACCCTTTGTGCGAAAAGTTTAAATAAATAAATAAATATTGTTATGCTGGACTCATTTATTCACTTTTGTGTTTCTCTTATTTACTACTCATTTATATACATACTCAACACTTATTAATTCTACTCTTAGAGCTGACTTTTTATCAAAAAGTCTTTTATTAAAAAGTTTTTAATAAAAGAAATTGGAAACTGGGACATGACTGGCAAGTTTTTATATTCTTAACATAACCTTTTAGAAACCGAGTGAATGTCCCAGAACACAGTTATTTAACGTTGGGGTCACTGAAGCTTTATATAGTTATGGTTAGCTTTTTTTTTATTCCTAATTATTTAAGGTTACAAAATATGTCTCAGATAGGTACGATTATGTAAAAAAGTTGTTGACTAGATACAAACTATTTGAAATAATTTTGATTAACCCATAATTTATAGTCAGACAAGGTATTTACGATCTGTTGAACGAATTCTAGACAATATTGTAATATACAACATTATTTTTAGTATATGGGAAACCCGAAACACGTGTCTAGTATTTTTATGTAAACAAACTATGTACAAAATTTCAAAACTGTATCATAAAAAACCACGAAGTTATGAGCTTGTTATGTTACCTAATTGTCCATACAAAAAGTTGGTTACCACTTAACACGCGCCGCCGCCGGCCGACCGGCTGTGCCCTGTGTTGTGCGCATATGATTGCGGATATGTAATTAGTGTCGCTCGGTATCCAACTTGTTACCTTTTTTAAATATTTTTGGGACAAAATATAACATGGTGTAATAATTATTGGAATCGATTCAGTTATTTATTCTGAACAAACTATATTCAGATTTGGAATATACTAAAAATAATGTTGTATATGTATAAGCACTTCAGTGCTTATACTGTATATTACATACCTGAGATACAGGATCATCAAGATACCTGAGGTGGGGTGGGGTGGGGTAGGGGGGTGGAGATGAGGTGGGGCTTATAATATTAGTAGGATTCAGGTAGATTACAATTCCTCATTCGTGGGATAAATAATATTGTAAGTATGTGTTAATCCAGATCACAAATTATGTATGAGCTAAGTTTCATCCAAATCCGTTCAGCCGTTTTTGCGTAATTAAGTTACAAACATCCAAACATCTCAACGTCCAACCATAAAAACTTTCAAATTTATAATATTAGCAGGATCAATTATACCAATAAACAATTTTAATTGGACAAAGTATTCATAAAAATCTGAACTCATATAAAATTTATTTATATATTTAAATTTAAAATTTAAATTGCAATATGAATTTATTTTTCACTCGCTATTACCTACATGAAATTAAAAGCAATGTATCGAATAATTCTGTATGAATTTGGATGATATGTAAAAGTTACAGTGTTGCATGTTAAAGAATACCCTATTTCCAGAGCTGCCGGAGACCGGCCCCAGTGTGCGGGCACAGAAGAGCTGGTACTCCATAGGGGACATGCTGCGAGCGAACTGCACGTCTCCGCCCGCTGATCCAGCAGCCAACCTTACGTGGCTTCTAAATGGCCAGGAGGTAATACACATAAAATCCTTGCAATAACGTTGATTACTTTGGACTTTGTGACATTAAACTCGTTATAACATCACTTGTATACAAGGAGTGATAAAAATAAATGAAACCCTCTTAAGTATTCATGATTGTGAACAACTTTTACTAGGAAACCAAAACATAAGTCGCAAAGTAAGCAGTTCCCTTCATTTTGTCGAGTTCTTCATCAGCCTAGCCTTTTCCCAACGATGATGATGGGATCGGCTCTCAGTCTAACTGGATGCAGCTGAAAACTAGAATTTTACATGGAGCGACTACCTATCTATCCTCCACAACCCAGTTACTGGGTAATACGATACCTCTAGGTAACACTGGTTGTTAGAATTTCGGGCTTCTGACGACCGGACATAATCTTTGAGGACCATGTAGATTGGTATCTGAAATGGTCTTTTGAGTAAAGAACCATACAGATTGATTGGACCTGTGCAGTCAGTGCACGCATTCGTCAATAACCGTACAGCTCAACTCAGAACTTAAGGAGCTCAACGATTCGACGAACAATACCAAAGACAGGACATTTGTGTATGCCGCTTAAACCACTCAAACTGCCAGACCATGATTAAAACGGAAACAATGACCCACATAGTCCTCAAATTCACAATAATTAAAATAATATAATACTTTAAACAGTAAATTTTCGTGTCATTGTAAATGTACATAGAGATTTAGAAAAAAATATAGTGTAAAACAGCAAAATAAAGTATTCACTTTTCATTTTTCAATGAATCTGATTGATAGTGTGATCCGGACCAGTGAAACCGGTCCTAAATGTGCTCAAAGGTGGTGAATTGTAAGGCAAATAATTCATTCGGCATTTATTTATAGAACACCATTGAATTTCGAGTTCCGCTTCGTTTTTCTCGACCCTTCTCGTTTGTAAACACAAAAGTGCTTCGTGAGAGGCATTTATACTCGAACAGTGTTTGATGACTAGACTAGCTATAGGTAATTGTTTGTAGCAAATATTATTGTCTATCCTACTTATATCAACAAAAATATGAACATACATATCGTAATGTATGTATCATATACGTGCTTAACAAGCTTTATTTTCCTTGACTTAAATGGACATCAAAATTCTAATATCATATTCCATCGCAGGTGAAAGGGCTGGATATTCCGCTGCACGACACATCATACGCGCGAAGAAAACCTGTGATAACCGACACGTCGCTCGAAGATGCAAATAGAATTATATTCAGTCCGTGGGACGCAATCTCGGGTTACGAGGAACCGGTGACCGACAATGTAATAGACATTCCCGGCAATATCGACGGCGTAGTGGGCATTCCCCACGCAGATAGCAATCGGAAAAACAAGGAGGAAAGCACCACCCGCCTTGCACCCAGACTAGAGCAAATAGCAAATAAATTGAACATTAGTATTGAAGAAGAGAAATCCAATAAATCATCGTCGTTCAGCCAACTTGTTATAAGAGTACAGTCGGTACATTTTCGCAAAGTAAGTATCGCTCTTTACCGATACTAGTATTTACGCTGTCTGTTATTTAAATAGCAGTTATGGTTGAATAAGATTTGACTCTGTTTTAAAATTATTTGTGTAGTAAGTGACCATTTAATATTATAATATATTCTAGGTAATTTGGGCACCCAGTGCACCAAGTTTATAATGTAAATGCATGATTTTTGAGGTCATTTATTCTATAACCACTAAGCACAGTATCCTTATAATTTGGATTTTCGCACTGCAGTCATATTTCACAGTGTATAGTTGAGTTATTTCATAGACGAACCCTTTGTCCACAATAGGCATAAAACACTAACAACATTAGGTTATGAAACGTACATATGTAAGTTACATACGTTACTGGAGTTACTGTTGTCGGACGGTTCGTATGTCGTGAACCAAATTGTTGTTCGCAACTGTAGTTCCAAATTTCAAACTCCTACGTGAATTTGTTATGAAACGTTAAATATTTTATTATAGAGAATGTTGAACATCGGCCGATAAAATCTGTTTCACGAAATTCAATCCAGCGATTGAAAAGCTCATTGTAAGTTATACATTTTCTGTGAAACTATTCAATTAAAAATGAATAAACTGGGAAATTAGTGAGGCAACGTTAAAATTTTAATGTTGTTTGTTTTCGTTAAAACATATTATTTTGAATTTTAATAAATTGTTGCAGACAGGTAAGTATTTTTGTTTTGTAAGGGCTGATTTTTCAATCCATAGATAATTTTTATTCGTGGAATGAAATTGACATCTGACAGATTTTGTATGGAAGAACTGTCAAAAATTCATAATTATTCCTCGGATAAAAAATCGTTGGAAAAATCAGCCCTAAGAAAAAGATAGGAAAGAGCACGGACTAGAAAAAAAAGAAGGACTCCGCGCCACGCATATCGAAAGTGAAGCACAGTAAGGGTGCCGGACCGTTTGTACAAACATGCTTCACGCACACATTTACATCATAGAAAGCCGGCCGGCCGCCATTACGCGACAAGACGGCGTCTTTGTAGGTACTATTTACGTGAAGTAATAAAATAAAATAATGCCATCTTGTGTTTTGAAAACGTGTAAAAATAATTCTACATACCAGAAAAACTGTCAAGGAATAACATATCACAGTTAAGGCACAATTTTACTTGTTGATTTATTGTATTTTTGACATTAAGACATTAAGACATTTGACATAAGTGTTGTCAGAAAATAAATGGTTAAGTGTCCCGAGAGATAGGGTAATTTTTTTTTTGTGTTCTTTGTCATTTTTTTGCAAGTATTCACTATGATTCTTTTTATAGATTTCCTACAGCAAATCATTCATGGAACAATGATTGGATTATAATAATAAGAAACTACAGATGTGAAGACCATTGCGTTCCGTCGAAAACAAGGGTGATATGCTGTATACATTTTGATACAAATCATCAATTGGCGAGGGTTCTTAGATTGGAACGGATTAGCGTGCTTTTGTAATGTTTCTTGGATCGATAAAGAATGCAGTGCGGGTTAGTGAGTGTATTATGTGTTGTGAAGATTCTGATTAAATCATTTGAATAAATATTTCAGTTTTATTTTCTACAGAACGTTAAATAGTTTTCTTATTATAGGTAAAATACACCTTGTGTGTTTTAGGTAAGTAAGCTTTAATACCCACCCCCCTATCTTCCTAATAGGTAATTCAAGACAATCAATTGAATTACGTATTCTACAGCAGCGTTTTTGTAGTCATCCATACAAAATAAACACTTAATTTTGAGTTTTCACTAGTATATTTTTGTAATTTCAGTTAAGTGGACTTCTTATATCGCTTTATTGTAATAAATGAATACACTGTCCAAATATTTAAAACATGGGGAAATTTTCATTCATCTGGTATCCCTCAAATCACGCACACATAGACCGGTAGGGTGCTTCACTTTCGATACGCGTGGCGCGGAGTCCTTCTTTTTTTTCTAGTCCGTGGGAAAGAGGTAAAGATTATGGCATTTACATAACTTTATATTTTATAAACTGCCGTGCGATTCTGTAACCATCTCACCGTGAAAGCTTGGGTGAAGTGAGCGTGGAGTGAGCTGTCATTCGCTAGGGATTAACACTATTAAGTGCTCACTTCACCTATGATTTCACAGTGAGATTTTTACAGACTCGACCGGCTGTTGCATTAATTTGCTTGAAAACAAGGTTTACCGGACAGTTTATCGTTTGATACCAGTGCTAAGTAATTAGCGCTGTTTGTCACGTTCACACACCATGTGGCTTTTACCTCAATGACATAGGGTTTTAAATTGTAATGATTGAGGCTATAATTAGTGTTGTTTGTCACAGGGGCGGGTGAACGTGACGTGTGTGGCACACGTGCTGTCGGTGTGGTCGAATAGCGGCGTGCTCATCTTGGATGAGGAGCGGCCGCAGATCGCACCCGTTATGGGCAGCCGGGACTCCAACTCAGGTATCATGATTTATGTTTCTTATTATTTGTATATTCAGCAGCTTAGTTCCATAATACACAATCGCCTACATTTTGTATATGAAGCAATACATTGCGTTATTTAAGTGTCCTAAGTGCGCGTACACATGCACCTCGGATGACCTAAATAATGCCACTGAAGCCGCAATCAACGTAGCCACCCACTGGGCACAAACTATATAAAAAAAATCAACGACTAACGGCAAGATCCCGTTTTATGCAGGTATGATTTTTTGCAGGATGCCGTTTAGATATACATATTCACACAACCATCCTGTTTGCCGGATACTGCAAGCAGGATGCATGTGTGAATACATATATTTAAACACGTACACTACTATACGGTATCCTGCAATAAACCGTACCTGCAAAAAACGGGATCTTGCCGTGGGAAAGAGCCCTTTTGTTTTTTTTTTTTTGGGTGGGAAATTATCAAGTAACTTCTCCCGCTCTGGGCGGAGCGGGAGGGTGTGTCAGACTTTTACTGACTAAAACCCACCCGTGTTCCTTCAGTTGCCTGTGCCAAGGGCCACGGTAACTCTTTCCAACAATCCGCGACCCTGGCAGGATGGGAAAGAGCCCTAAGTACCATCGATACGAAAACCAGAAGTAGTTGAACAAACTGCAAACATTTATTATTTTGTAGGTTTTCAAAATGACAATCTATAAGATAATGACGGAAACAACGTTCTGGAACGTTGGTAACATTCGTTTGTGGAATATTGGAATATTGATATGCTAATATTTATATGGTACAAATCATAATTATAGTGAAACAAAGGAGAGAGTGACTGTAAGTGGGTTAAGCCATTCGGGTGGTACCTCCACCTTAGTAAACTTTAGATAAACTTTTACCTGTAAATTACATTTCTGAACATTAAATTCCAGTAAGTGCTGATTTTTCAATTGACAGGTAATTTTTATTCAAGGAATAAAATTGACGTCCCACAGTTTTTGTATTTAAAAAAAAAACAAAAAGCTCTGGCTCTGGCTTCGGAAAAATCAATCCTTAATCGTTATTTTAAACTGTTGCATTAAAACGTTTCATATAAAATCAATACTTTTTAATTCATGCTTTGAGTAAAAAAATTGTAATAACCAAATTATTTTTGGTTTATTCCAACGTTGTTGTTGTAAACTTATTGCAATGTGGTTGAAAATGATCACGTATTTCGGTCCCCACATTTTTGTGGTCATCGAAATTAAATTCTGTTAATACTATTGAACTCCCAATTCTTTGTTTATTCAATTTTTTCGTGATCACACTCGCTGAATTCGGTGTATTTCAATAATTGAATGTGATCACGAATTGTATAAAAGTATAATAGTCTGTTGTTCATATGTATATACATAAATATATATATATATATAATATTATGTATTATAAATATATGTATATATATATATAAATATAACAAAGTCGGATTAGTTACACTATTTATAACTCAATAATAGCTATACCGATTTTGATGATCTTTGATTTGTAGGATTTGTCTCCGCCCCAAATAACAGAATAACTATTAAAACAAGGGAAAAATTCACGAAAACGAATTAATGAAGATTGATTCTGAGGCAGTACGAATTTCGCTGGGTCTGCTGCTAGTACATAAACTCGTCGCCTGCGTTCGCCTTTTTTCCATAGGGGTAGACATAAACTTTAATTCGTTTACGTTCCTTGAACATAAGCACTTATAATATATTACTTTGGACCCCTAAAGGTGTGATAACGTAAGTTGTTCGAAATTTGAGTTCAAAGTCTTACGTAAAAACACTGATAAGAGCATCGGGGTCAGGAGGGTGTCAGACCATTGTGACATCGAGGTCTTTATCAGAATCCCTTGGGAGACTTGTAAGTAGGTTCCTACTACGTTTTTAATGGAAAGTTAAATATTATTTTGGAGCGCGCATCGTTCCCACGCTGAAAAGAATTAATACAAAGTACTAGAATCCTTATAAAACATTTTATGATTGAAGGAAAATATGCCTGGTAATGGTAGATTTTGATATTGAGACTACAAAAGAGAGTAAAAAGAAAAAGAGCTGCTTGTTTCTAAGAAACTTTCAAAGGGTGCCCTCTTTGTTATCTCTGTGTTACTGTGTTATCTCAACTATGCAAAAGAACATTTAAATAAAATATAAAAAGCTGCACTATCCGACAGATTACAACAATATAAAAGGATGTCTTTATAGTTATTTTTTTTGTTATGCGACAAGGTATCTTGCGTTTGCTGTGCGGATTCCATATTGATTTAACTATGCATCGGTACACGAAGAGAATATTCTTAGAAAAAATACTGTTCTGGCTGTGCACTATAAAGTGAGTGCAAGTGACATCTACAGAAATTTTTCTGAGTGAGATTCGGAAAAATTCACTATTTGTGTAATAAATTTTATTATGCAGCATAGTTATTTTTACCTTTCTAGCATGGTAATTTTTCCATTATCACTCAAATGCACTCAGATTATGAAACAGCACAGTAATTTTTCTAAGATTTTTCTTTCCGTGTATGGAGAGAAGCGAGCGCGTTTTATTAACAGTTGCAAATTCAAAAGTTCAACTCTTTCGCTATGCCTCCCATCGCTCAGGCATCCTTTAGTCACGCTAATTAAATTGATTAAAAAACAAACGTGTGACGATATTGCAATTCCATTGTGACTGCGTTGACATCGACACAAGTTCGAGGCATTTTATCAATTGGCCGGGAGCAATGCAGTGGCGGAATGTTTCTGAATTACGTGAGAATATCAGGGCGTGGAAAGAGGGGCTTGTAGATAAGTAATAACAGCCGCCCGGGTCGATCGATCAGGTTAAGCTATGCTTGCCGCGGTTGGTCCGTGGATGGGTGACCATCTTCACATACCAAGACCCCTCCGTGCCTCGGAAAGCACGTTAAGCCGTTGGTCCCGGCTGTCATTCGTGGATCTTTGACAGTCGTTACGAGTCGTCAGTAGCCCGAAATTCTGACAACCAGTCTTACCAAGAGGTATCGTATTACCCAGTAACTGGGTTGTGGAGATCAGATGGGCACTCGCTCCATGTAAAACACTGGTATTCAGCTGCATCCGGTTAGACTGGAAGCCGACCCCAAAATAGTTGGGAAAAGGCTAGGCAGATGATGATCAGGGCGTGGAAAGGCCCTTAGGGAGAACAGATTATTTTGGAGCTTTCCTACTAAGACCTATACCGACGACATAAGTTTGAAGCTCTATCAGCAAAATTCGTCAAATATGATAACTTTTCATCTTTTGCGACAAGTCAAGACACGCTTAACGTCTGGAGCGCAACTTACATAACGTCTGGAGCGCAACTTACATAACGTCTGGAGCGCAACTTACATAATCAACCTATAATGTTCCCACTACTGGGACACAGGCCTCTTCTCGGTGAAAGGGAGTGGGCCGTAATCCACCACGTGGACCTAGTGCGCGTTGGTAGATGTGACATGTCTTCAAATTTTTGGTTCTAGGACATGCGGGTTTCGTCACGATATTTTCCTTCACCGTTTTAAGAGCAATGGTGAAGAAATAATTTACACAAAATAAAGCGCCTGACTGGGTTCGAACCTACGACCTGCAACTCCTAAGTAGCGGCCGTTACCAATGGGCCACCACTGGGCCACCACTGATCCTGAGCGCAACTTAGTGAATGCTATTATTTTAGTTTTCATCGTTTGATTAGGTACCTACATTGATGTAACCTTTAAGTTGTGCCGTACTTTAACCACATGGTCACTTTGTTATACAGTTTCACATTAATTCCCCTAAAATACATTAAACGCACGCTGCGTTACAGTGTTAGATTTAATTGTTTCGCATGCGGTCTACATGCAGGGAGATGAAATTCAGATTCATTTAACTGCACATACGATAGTATTCGTGCCTTCTCATGGCTCCAAGTATGCATGGAGCGGTTTATAGTCGCATCACGATGACGCAGCAAAATATTGCAATCGACTTGTCATACTTTCAGAGAACAGAGGATTACATACGATACACCAAAACTCAAGCACACACACACACACACACACACACACACATACACACATACACACTCCCATGCTATGTCTTTTGTGTGCATCAAATAAACGATTTATCTATCTATATACCATTGTTTGTCGTATATAATCCTCCGTTCTCAGAAAGTCAAAAAAGAATGATCGTTGCCACACTGCTAACAATCATTGTTCTTTTTTAACACTGTGGAACAGTAGGGTTCCCTAAAAAAGATTTTAAATGTGAGAAACAAATGTGGACGTGAAAATCAAACCTGCCTTTTAACACTGTGAATAGCTGTAAGCTATTGAGTAAAGTTTTATACCTAAGTTGTGAAAACTCATTATATGCCCCGGAAATTTTCTTTCATTGATCTTTCTTTCTATACAAGTAGGAAGGTACCTACGTGTCTACGTTTGCTATACTTACACAAAAAAAAAATCTTTTAACTGAAATTAAATTGTATTATAAAACGTGCATCATATAATTAATATCACAAAATGACTTTTAGCATGCATTAACATTCCTACATACTTGAACAACGAGGACGTAACCGAGCCGCGATAAAGAGATAAATCGATGAAATCCTAACCAATGAATATTCATTTCACGTGTTCTCTATGACCAACGACAGCGACGAGAAATCGCATGTGCCAGTACTTTAGCCTCCATTATTGTTATGAATCATAGTCTAGATTAGAGGATGCAAAGTGATACATGGTACTTACAAAACTTACCTACGTATGTGCTAATTTAATGGCAGTTTTGAGTTATAATAGTTGGTCATAAACTGCGCTTATGCAAATGGGTTGTTACACTGTCGCCAGCGATAGGCCGGGCCTGTCACTTCTTATTAAACAGTCTTAAGTTTTAGCGTTTTCTGTCTGGGAGCAATTATGTAAGTCTGGAACTCAGTGAGTTAGCAACTTATTATCCATTCAATCTTTATGAATTTGCGTGTCTTATTGAACGCTTTAGAGCATATAGAAAATTGGTATTTTGATTATTGTTTTTATTTATTTATTTCTAAAATACTTAGCCTATTTTACAATCTGGTTTTAGCCACACAACGAAAACCTCTCAGGCTTTATCTGTGTGCTGGTGAACCGTTAATTTAAATTTTACAAAAATGCTAGTACTACAAGGAGACATAATATTACTTTATAATTATTTAATTTCTCATATTACTTAATTGTTTATCGGTGCCAATTTAAAGGTGTAAATAATGTAGAATAAGAGTATAGAGGTATGAGAAGATAGAAAAGGGGAGGCTCCTCCCACCAGACGGTTGTTGTGTCTAGCGGGCAACTGACCAATGATTCATGCCGGACTGTTGTATATTATTATTATATGTTAGTTGCGCGGTAAACTCTGCTTGCGAGATGCAGGATTTTGCGTGACGTCAGTATGACGCGTAGTTCGCATGTGGCGTAATAGATACACTACAAGAGCAAGACGATGTTTTCAGATAATAATGTCACAAAAATCACCATAGCAATAGTCTCGCCGCCTATTACATGGGTCATAACTGCCTAAATGTGGATGTACAGTCGCCAGCACATCAAGCTACCCGAAACTGTCAAATTTTCCCAATCAACTTTGAACCGTATGCTTTAGCGATAAAGTTGAAAATCTATTAAAGAAATTTGACAAATTGTAGTAGCTTGATGTGCTGGCGTCTGTACTATAAGTACACCACTGTCTAACCCTTCGGGTAATACATGCGCGATGCTAACAATAAGTACTACTAACAATAAGTGTTATTTTCATTATATTGGTGAGGTGGCCTATTTGCAGCCGATACCAACATTCCATTGTAATTGAGACACAAACCGGGTTATTACACAGTACCCATGCAAACAAACTTGAAAACAATGTAACGATAATTAAGTTGGATGTTCCCCCAATGTTTATTTTGTTACCACCGTGGTCATCGTCAACCCATTGGTTTCGGCCATCGTTTCCCTGTTGACTTACCAAACTTACGCAAGTAGGTGGATAGATAACAGTCCCTTATTCTGTTTTGTTTTTGTTGAGATAGCTACATTTACATAAACCGTATTGCCTACACCAAACCATATCTGATAGAGGCTTTCAATGACCAATTTTATTGTATGAGTCATACGATCCACGATTACGATTCTTCATAATCTGTGAAAAAGTAAATGTTGATTCCCATAATCTTAATATATTGCTATCGTTTGACGGCACACAAAAGTTAACTGATATACAGTATGTCCGGACATGGACTAGCAATATTCTAAATAATTAAATATAAACTATTTTAAAATACAATTACACTCTAGGCTTGGGTCCAATACACTTCCCCGCTATGTGGCAGCCATTTTGTTTTTTTTTTTTTTTTGTTGAAATGTGCTCTATGCGAGAACAAACAAAATCATATCTCTCAAAGTTTTAGTCATACTGAGATACAAATAGGCTTATTCGAAAGGCATTAATATTATCTACCGTCTGCATTACAAAACAATGTGTTCAAAATTCCACAACTTTTAAAAACAAATGTGAAAGTCGAAAAAAAAACGAAAAATTATGCAATTTATATTTAAAGTTTAAATTTATATTTTTGCAATTTATATTTAAAGTTTATATTTAAATATTTAGAATATCGCTAGTCCATGTCCGGACATATTGTATATGTACGTTCCCCTTATGTTCTCGAGTTTCCAAAAGTGTAAATATTAAATGCAGAATCACCCATGACCCATCACGACTTACATATTCAGGCTATAATGTTCCAACTGCTGGGACACAGGCCTCTTCTCTGTGGAGGAAGTGGGCCGTAATACCCCACGCGGGGCCAGTGGGGGTTGATATGTATGTAGATATCACACGTCTTTTAATTTTTCGTTTTAGGACACGATGTCTTTCACGGTGTTTTTCACCGTTTTGAGAGCAGTGGTTATGAAATAATTTACACATAGTAAAGCGCCAGTCAGGATTTGACCCTATGACCACATAAAGCGCGGCCGTTACCACTGGGCCACCACCGCTCTATCACGATTTACCAAAGTATAATCACCAACAAAAGAGCTTTTTCCGTCATCGGGACACCAGAATTATAAGAACGCAGCAATAAAGCCGGGGTTATTGCCGACTGTGACATTTTCATAGGCATTCTTCAGTATATCCGTCAGAGTACAATAGCAATGTTTCTTATAAATAGGGTAATATTTCGTGGAGATGTTAAGGGTCGATACAAACTTGAGATGCATACAGTACTCCGATTGAATGTGTTTCGAAAGCGTATTTGATAATGGTATGCATTATAAGAAGGCATAAAGGATTTCCGATGAATAAGCATAAGTACTTAGACTGCTTACAATCGTTGTAATAGAAATTGGAGGAAAATTTCACGCATTTCAAAGCACCGAAGGTCTCAGCCGTGACTAAACATTTTGGAAAGTTCGCTTCCTACGCACGGCTGTCAGATCTAGGGATGTCACCGGTTGCTACGGGCGTGTGTTCAAACGATACTTAATTATAATTTTAGATTACTTTATTAATAAGTCTTGTTTGGAGAATTAAAATCCTGTGGTTTTATTAGAACCACGAATAACAAGAAGGAAATTACGCTTTGATTTCAATTAAATAAATATTTAATTAATTTCTAAACATAATGTCATTCATGTAAGTAACTCATAACGCGCGCGTTTGCGTTACGTTAACTTGAAAGAAAACAAGAGAAAATCGACGGTCCCTAATTTTAGTGACCAACTAAAATTAGGGACCGTCGATTTTCTCTTTTGAACTTTACATTTATTTTACCGAAGTATGTGTCACACAATATCACAACATCATTCACTGAATTTATGGGTAGAGTATAAAATCATGTTTATGTGTATCAGGCTCATTTCTCTGTTTCTGCGAAACATATACATTTAGTGCTTTATTTTCCTAGAAGTTAGTTAACACATCATAACTAATTAATACCTAATTATCGACAGAATCCTCCATTTCACTAGTATCAACTGTTGCGTTTCATACATTATGTTTGTCGGCGCATCATCGTCGTCGGTGTCGGAATTAGACATATTATTGATTTGCACCAATATATCACTCAAATACAAATCTCACCGTGAAATCATAAGTGAAGTGAGCACTTAATAGTGTTAATCCTTTACTTCTACGGTGTGCGGAGTGTGCGGACGTGTGTTTAAAACTTACTTAATAAAATATCGCTAAAATATTAAATATTGAATCTAAAGCTGTACTAAATTAACTTCTGTGGTACTACAAATAAAGTGTATTTTAAAAAAACTACATAAATCACTCAAAAAGTTTACCAGCAGTCGAGAAAGATAAGAAGCGTAACCGGTTTTGTGAGCGTAGTTCGGGAGCTAGGCAGTATGAATTTACCGCGAACTCCAACAAAAACTCAAATGTTTGGCGGGAGTGTGAGTGGTGGATCCACCTCTAATCTGTCCAATTTTGAAGATGATGAAGGTCGAGTAAACAAAGACTCAAGAAAGAGAAGACCACACACTCTAGAATATGATTTCAAAAGAGATTTAGCCGAATTTCGTAGCGAAATAATGGGCTGTATCAAGGAAGCAATGAACGAACAAACTGTAAATATAACTCAGATGCGGAACGAAATTAGGCAAGACATTCAAGCTCTCAAATTAACAGCTGATAACCTAACAGAGGAATACAAGAAACTGCAGAAATCTGTGGAAACTATTACAACCGAACATAAAATAACTCAGAGTAAAATTATATCAATTGAGGATGAGCTAGATCAACTTAAAAGTGAAAACCGAAAACCCGAACTTAATCCTAGTGCACAGCACGAGTTTTTTGTCGAAATGCAAGGTAGACTTCAAAGAGGCAAGAACATAATATTGGTGGGTCTGAATGAGCAAGATGTCCTCGATCTCTCCGCAGGCAACAACTACGAATCTGAAGAAATTCACAAGATTCTAACACAAGCCTATCAAGATTGCCCTAAGCCCTTAATATCTACAAGACTGGGCAAATATAATGCAGATAAACCCCGCCCAATAAAAATTGTATTTGATTCTCCTGATATACCAAAACATTTACTGAAGAATCGCTCCAAGCTGCCTAAAACTATAAAAATATATTCAGACCAAACACCAGCTCAAAGGACTTATATGCAATATCTCCAAACTGAGCTCAAAGAGCGAGAGCAAAAAGGGGAGACAAATCTAATAATTAAATATATTAAAGGAGTACCCACTATAATCAAAAACAATTACAATTCAAAAAACTAACCGGGGCAAACACCAGTTTTTCCAGTAATGTTAGCCCAAGAAATATTACATACCAAAGAATTCACAGGTATAAAGATTTGCCCTCAAAGTCATCATTCCTCAAAACCTTCTATGCTAATGTAAGAAGTATCCGCACTCCAGGAAAACTTGAAGAACTACAGTGCATTTTAAAAGCAATTCCCTCTACAGTTCATGTTGCAATTCTAACAGAGACTTGGATAACATCAGAACAAGATGCAAAATTATACGATCTACCTAATTACAAACATATTTCCAATTATAGACATGATAGTAAGGGAGGGGGCGTATCTATCTACATTCATGAAGGCATTCCGTTTGAAATAACAGAGGACACCTACAAAGATAGCAACCACTACCTATGGATATATCTTCCTAAATATGCGCTGCATATTGGAGGTATCTACAAACCAGGCCATACGAACATTAAAGAGTTCCTCGAAATATATACCTTGCAACTGGAAGCTAGAAAGAGATCAATCGTGTTTGGTGATTTTAACTTAGACCTGCTGAATCCAAACACATGTGTCACTCAATACCTATCAGAACTCGAAGAAAATGGCTACGACATTTTAAATAAAATAGATAAGGAATACTCCACGAGGCAAACTCAAACAACAAACACCATCTTAGACCATGTTGCAACAGACTTACAGAAACAGTCCTTCCATTTTGTTATTCTAGAGTCTGCTATGTCCGACCACAAACAGATTTATCTGGAAATTTTTAAATACAAGCCAAAAATTAAACAAAAGATCCAATATGAGGCAATAGACTATGAAAACTTATACAAAAGTATTAGCAAGGCTTCATGCATTGGCATAGGTGATGATTACAATTGTCTGGAAGCTTTCGTTACGTCATATATACTACAAAACAAGAAGGAAAAGTCAAAAATAATGAATCTACCAAAGGACGACTGGATTAACAAAGAAGTTATTAGGATGATTGATAACAGAAACACCTTGTGGCAACAGTTAAAAAATGAAGAAGCAAATATTATTTTAAAAAGGAAGTTTTTAGCGGAACGAAATAAAGTAAGTAAGAAGATAAACAATGATAAAAATAGTTACTATTACAACAAATTCCAAAAATGTAACAATAATCCGAAGAAGATGTGGAAAACTATTAATTATCTAGCTATGAATAAGACTAAAATGAATACTTTACCTCCAAAGCTAATAGTAAATTCACAAAGTGTAACAGAGGGCAAAAAAATCTGTGATATACTGAATGTCTATTTCGCCAGTATTGGCACAGAGCTGGCTGATGGGATACCATCGGAATATCATTTAAATTCGGGTAACACACTTATGTACAAAGAGGGACACGAACATCAAGAAACGCTTAGTCAGTTCAAACCTTGTACAATTGAGGAAGTTAATAAACTTATCGATAGTCTGGATGCTGATACTAGCACAGGTGTGGACGGAATTAGCACAAAAGCATTAAAATGTATTAAGAATGTTATAATTACACCCTTAGTAACTTGCATTAATAAATGCCTGGACCATGGTACATTTCCTGATAGCCTGAAGTTGGCAAAAGTTTCTCCTATCTTCAAATCGGGTACGAAAACGGACCCGAGCAATTATAGGCCAATTTCTGTACTTCCGGTGATATCTAAAATCTATGAAAAAATTATATACAACCGCTTAATTGAATACTTAAATGAGAAAAGCTTCCTAATAGACCAACAATATGGTTTCAGATCAAAATCAAACACCTTGTCAGCAACCATTGACCTAGTAACGAATATAAAAACAAATATAGATAAAAAAAATATAGGCTTAGGCATTTTTATAGATTTGAAAAAGGCGTTTGATACTGTTTCTCATGAAAAACTATTACAAAAACTACTTAACTTGGGTATCACTGGAACCGCCTACAAGTTATTCGAATCCTATTTATCAAACAGATCCCAAATTGTCAAAATTGGTAACTACAAGAGTATTCCTCAAAAAATTGCATGCGGAGTTCCTCAAGGATCCATTCTTGGACCACCATTATTCTTAATTTATGTAAACAATATCAATCAGATAGGACTAACGGGATATCTAACACTTTATGCAGATGATACTAGTCTATTCTACTTCGGTCAATCTATACACGATATCATTAGTGAGGCGCAAAACGATTTAAATGTAATAAATGAGTGGTTTCTACATAACTTACTTACCATTAATACTTCAAAAACATCCTACATGATATTTGCACCAAAAAACAAAAAGATTCCATCTCACGCTCCTTTAATTATTAATAACCTAAATATCAAACAGTCCAGTACAGAAAAGTATCTCGGTCTACTATTAGATGATAAATTGTCCTGGAAACCCCATATTGAGCATGTAAGAACGAAGCTAGTGTCTCTTTCTGGAGCGCTTCGCAGAATAGGAAACTGCTTACCACCTAAAATAAAACGCACCATCTACAATTCCTTGGTAAAACCCAACCTAGAATACCTGATTGAGATCTGGGGATCAGCGTCCAAGACTAACATCAATTACATACAGAGAACCCAAAACAAAATTATAAAACGGTTATATTGTTATGACTTCCTAACACCTACTAAACAGCTATATGAAAAAACTAAACTATTCAATCTCCAACAACTATACAATTACAATACTTGCATATTAGTAAAAAAGATTTTGGATAACACTACACAAACCAACATTAAACTTACAAAAAAGATTTACACACATAATCTAAGAAATAGAAACGAAGTAGTTCTGCAATTTCCTAGAACAGTAAAATATGGAAAAAAGAACTTTCTATATGAAGGGGTCCAATTGTATAATAAATTGCCAAATGAAATCAAAGAGTGCAAAAACATGAATATTTACAAAAGAAAACTAAAGGACTACATTATGCAAAAAATATCTTCTACATAAATACTCTAACAACACAATAATAAACATAAAAAAAGGAAACAAAAAAAAAAAAAAAACAATGAATAAATAAATAAATAAAATAAAAATATTAATAAATAAAATAAAACACACACACACTTGAATAATACAAATTAAAAACACAAATAAAGAAAACACACGCAATAATCAAAATTATAAAATCAAGATTGTAAAATCAAGATAACCCCGGTCTCCGACACTACACTTGCCGCACACATACAATCACGTACAGGCATTTTGCTAGCACACAGAAGCATATTCACATATTAGTACACCTCTTAATTGATCGTTGTTTGTGTTCCTCACAAAGTGAATAACCAATACTTATGAGGGTACCTTGGTGTCAAATTGGTCAGTTATACTAACTTGTTTTATGTAACTACCTACACTTACCTTGTTTAATGTTAATCTCGTATATTTTTGTTATACCTAGTTTTAGTTATTACATACGTCTGCATGCTTCGTCATTAGATGACGATTATTTATGTTAAGCGATAAAACTCATATAAGTGAACTGTATCATGTTCTTATGAGAAATAAAGTATCTTTAAACCTAATCCCTAGCATTAGGGAATGACAGCTCACTTCCCGCTCACTTCACCTAAGTTCTCACGGTGAAGTTTTTGTACAGAATAGCACTCCAGCCGTGCGATTCTGTATCCATCTCACCGTGAAAGCTTGGGTGAAGTGAGCGTGGAGTGAGCTGTCATTCGCTAGGGATTAACACTATTAAGTGCTCACTTCACTTATGATTTCACGGTGAGATTTTTACAGAATCGACCGGCAGATCGTATTTCTTACACGTACGTAGTAAGACACAGGTAATAATACCTATATATAAAATCATTCTCGCCCTAATACTTCGTATAACATATAAAATACACGACGTACTTTGTTTTCGATCTAGTAAAAACATAATCATCATTTGAGTTGTAATTTGAAATTGGTATCCTTTAAGACATCGTAATACTATTATCAAAATCCTGTTTGTGAAAATGTATTCTATAAAGCTACTATTTACTAGGTACGTCTTTTATTGACTTGAATGTGCCCTGGCGGCTGAAAGTATGTCATGCTCACTCAAATGTCTCGCTGGTGGTGGCGTGTGTGTTGGATCATTAAATTCCCTTCAAAATGGTTGAGCTGAATGGTGCTGATCCATACGTTATGTTCGTGAACGGGCGCCGTCAGTAGGGACTGGTCATATCTTATCTGCCACGGCTTATTTTAATTTCGGAATTATTTTTATCTTTGTCATAACGGACGCTTTTAACGTGCACCTCTTTCAACATTGTTCTCACATGTATAATTTAAATGATTGATGTAACCAATATTTTGTGACAATTTTATGATTTAAAAGAGTTTCCGTGGAGTTTCTTGCCCGTTCTTCGCCATAGGTACCTACTACGCTTTGGAATGGGCAACTAGTTTCATCTTTCTGGCTGACTGACCCCTTGATAACTAAAAAGTGCCTGTAATTCGTTTATTTGAAATAAATGCTTTGAGTTTGAGTTTTTGAGTATCTGGATATGTGATGATTTGAAAGCACATCCTTATGCACTTATCTTGTTGACATTTTCCCTTGTGGCTAAATCAAAAACACATTTGTTTTAAAAAGTGCTCACCTTTACGTTTTCATAATAACCCTTAGGCAGGATTGACCGGTCTCCCAATTTGGTCCACCTCAATAAAACGTTTCAACCGGATAGTTTTCGTAGAACTCAATTTTTTTATTTATCCTACACTGTCCCTCCGCTAAGCAAATGCCTCCCCAAATCCTTCCATGCATCCTTTTCTAGCGCCACCTCGATCCAACCCATACCACACCACAATAATTATTATGATTGCAAAACTTTGCTGTATTTTGTCACCAGCCATGCACAACGTGCTAACAGCGCTCCTAAAATCTAATTAATTCTATTTAACTATCGTTACCTCGAATATAAAAACAATTTCAGGCCGCAGGCATCGTTAATGCCCCAGATTGCAGTATCCTAACTTTATGATAACTATAAAACGGGTATGATGACGTTAATTTGAAGCTAGTATGGCGGTAACGCGTTGCTTATTGTTGCAGGGCTGCGTCGCTCAACGTCGCACGTCGGCGTTTTGGCGATACTCAACTGTTTGTTGTACAGGCACTGGTAAGGAATGGCAATTATTTATCAGGTAGAGAATACCTTCGTTACTAGTGTAATTGATCGACGTGATGGTGACGTGGCGCTAGCGTCACGTTAATGCTAAGGTTTCCTAGAAGAGTGGTGGCCCCATAGTGTCCGAAATTTACCAACGAATGATGTCACTGAAACTTTATGTCAAACTTGGTGGGTTTCCCTAGAGAGCGTTTTTTAACACCGTAAAGTTAAACCTCGCTGCCATCATAATTATTCATGACAGCCGTCAATGCGGCGTTTTGTGGCGGCCTTCTAGGAAACCATAGCTTTACGCAGCGTACATGCGTTCGACAAACGGCAACTACGGCAGATTCGAAGGAAGACTTACTGACGACATCCATATATGCCAACACATCTTAGCATGGTGGCATCGTTGCGCTTTTATTTTGTGTTACAGTCCTGGGTTTCATTTACCTACAAAATATTCTACTGCGAATAATCAAAACAAATGACACACACACATTGCACACACATTGCGTAAAATGATCAGGAAACTGAACTTTAACCAACCATTTTAAAATTGTGCTCACATTTCAAACACTGTGGTGTTTTATTAAAATAAAATTCAATAAATAAGTTTTATAGGTACCTCACAAATATGACCAGTCGTATTTCAATATATTCGAATTTCATTTCAAATAAATACCAACGTAAATGTTACTTTTTAGTTATTTAGCGTCGCATGCCTTTCAGTTTCGTTCACAATATAAGTTATGATATGAATTCATTTATTTTACACACATAAATATAATATATCTCATCCAATCATGTCCTGTCCATGCAGGGAGTAATTGGAAATGGATTGAAAATGTATCTCTTCGTGGTTTAACATTGTGAACCTTTTTATAGCGAAATATGAATTGTTGAATGTGATTGCTTTTAGTCTAAACCCACCTTTAGAACTGTTGGATGAAAAAGATGGAAAACACACAAGATAGCAAAACAAAAACAAATACGAAAATTTTGAGTATGTGTGTCGAATTAAACATTAATGAATTTCCAGAAATTAACGAAAGGAACCGTTGGTACCGGAATTCACCACATGTAAACTCGAATTATGAATTATGCATTACATAATTATCAATATTAATCATATGTTTTGTTCACAGGACTGTCCGATGATCAGAAGACTTTAAAAAACACGAACTTGTCATTTTCTCATCTAAAATCAGTGTTAGACTTTAGTGATTGAAAAATTACATGAAAATGATGCAGGTAAAGTTATTTTATCAACAACGTGAGTTGAACGTAGTGAATTTTATACTTGTACATAATTAACTTGTATTAGGACTTATAAGATGATAGTGATGTTTCGCTTCGACGAACCTTATGTACGTAACTGTTACTTTAAATAAGAACTTTAAAATAAAGGAGATCTCTGTTTTTACATTGTATTTTTATTTCAATTTGAATAATTTCGTACTTACAATAAAGTTGAGCGCGGGGTAGTAACTGGAGCGGCGAGTATTCAATACCCAGTCTATAAATAGTTTGCAAATAAATACTGAAATATTATTCGATAAAGTATAACAACCCTTCCCACTGCGATACAATCCAGTAGCTATAACTAAAGTTTGAACATAAAAACTTGTTATTCCTATGAATCCTTGAGTCTGCAGCATCGATGAAAATATAAAATAAGCGTAGAATTTATAGCGATAATAATTTAGTGGAAGTGGAAACGCATAACTAATCTTTAAAGTATCTTACTAAATAAACGTTGTTTTTAGACGAGATGCGAGAATAATCTACCTTATTTCAGCGACTACCAAACGTAAAAAGTACTGTCACTATGAAACAGCAAGTGTTTCCGCCGCGGAGATTAATTGTTCCAATTGCGCTGTAAAATGAAAATGTACATAGAGATGACATTAAAAATTCTATGAGATAATTAATTAAGGGAGGACAGTGGAGAGACGCCGAGATGAGACCGCTGCTGATTCTGTTAGCACCTTTTATTTAACTCCGGGAAATAAAATGGTAAAAGTGTAAACCTACTGTCCTACTTTTACACGGTGAGGCAGGAACATCGACGCGCAAACCGTAACCATGAATACAGCATATGCTGCATTAATTGAAGAATTAAATAAATAAATTGCAGAATGCTGAATTAGTATACCTAGTAGAAATTTGTCGTCGGTTACCAGAAAAAAAAAAAATAATCGGTCAAAATGTACTGAGCAGAATATTTAATAACCGCGTGGCTAAATAATACCCGCCGCACAGGTCGATCGATCAGGTTAAGCTACGCTTGCCGCGGTTGGTCTGTGGATGGGTGACCATCTTTATACACCAAGAGTCCTCCGTCCCTCGGAATGCACGCTAAGCCGTTGGTCTCGGCTGGCATTCGTAGATCTTTGACAGTCGTTACGGGTAGTCAGAAGTCCGAAAGTCTGACAACCAGTCTTACCGGGGCGTATCGTATTACCTAGCAACTGGGTTGTGGAGGTCAGATAGGTAGTCGCTCCGAGTAAAATATTGGTATTCAGCTGCATCTGGTTAGACTGGAAGCCGACCCCAACATAGTTGGGAAAAAGGCTAGGCAGATAATGAACCGACGAAAAATTTTATCAATTTAACAGTACATGATTCTGAAAAATTTTAAGTTTTCAGAATCATGTACTGAATCTATGCTAACAGGTAGTACGTTGACGTCCCTGCCAGCTTGTATAGACGTAAAAGTGTGTTTGTAGGCTCATTCTTCTTTCACGTATCAACTGAGCTTCTGGTCGCCGTGGTTTTACTGCACAGAGATTGTTCATGGACAGGAAAATGACATAGGCCGCTGTCAATTACCGTCAAATGCACGGTTTCTGTGGAAAACTCAACGCAGGTGAGACAACGGGGCACAGCTAGTACAGACGCCAGCACATCAAGCTACCCGAAACTGTCAAATTTTTCCAATCAACTTTGAACTTTATGAAAAATCTATTAAAGAAATTTGACAGATTGTAGTAGCTTGATGTGCTGGCGTCTGTACAATATACCTAAAGCTACATGGTTAAGTACAGGAAAATCTGACAGCTACTCTACTGGGATTTTGTTAGTATTATCTTATCGTTTTCCTTTGTTATTAACTTTGATGCGAAGTTCATTAAGTTCTCAAAGAAATACTTGATTCGAATATATTTTTGACATGAAAGTAAATTTTTTGACAGAATGCCTATCGTGTTTTTGTTACACATAAGCTTAGGTATACATAAATTGGTCAGATCCAGGGTTCAATTTTATCACCATATTGTAGGTACACTCGCTACGTAAGTTTCAAATGCGATTTCTTCCTGAATCAATATCTACACTAATATTATAAATAAGTAAAATTTGTTAAAAAGTAAAAAGAAAACAAAATGTGGAATTTTGTTGTTCGTATGTAGGGGATAATATGAATATGAATAGGTATGAACAACTTTCACTATGGGACCAACTCAGAGATCTCGAAAAAAAAATCAGCTGTTTCATACATTTTGGTCCAGTAGGTATTGAACTTTTGTATTGAACAGCTGCCGGTCGATTCTGGGAAAATCTCACCATGATAACTAAGGTGAATTGAGCTTAGAGTGAGCTGTGAGTCATGCTGATGCTAGGGATTGACACTATTGACGACTCACTCCGCGCTCACTTCACCCAAGTTTTCACGGTGAGATGGTTACAGAATCGCACGGCAGATTTTGTTTTCGTGATAACAGAGTTGGTCCCATAGTGAAAGTTGTTCATATTCACGAGTAGAACACCCTGTAAAAATTTGGAGCCTGTAAAAAAAATCATCCAGTATATTTTATGGTGTTACGAACATAGTATTATCGAACCCATACTATTACAAAATTTAAAATTTGTTTTTTCTCAAAGTTGCAAATTTAATTTCACAAGAAAAACAATTTGAATGTTGCTTAACAATAAGCTGTTTATGCCCGTGACTATACAAAGGCCTTCTCATAGACGGCCGTTAAGAACGTTAATAATGAGTAGGTACCTATTATCATAATCGCCATACTCAAGGAACGGATTAGTGGTGATAGTAGCTTATTAATAGTTATTATTTCAACACGTGAGAAGGCTAGTGCGGCTGTGGATTATTATCTAAACTATAATAATATAATATTATAAAGAGAAAACATTAGATTCTTTGTATGTGTGTGTTTGCTTGTTACGCTTTCACGCTAAAACGGGTTTGGATAAAATTTGGCACATGGGTAGACTATGACCAGTAGTGCTATTCTGTAAAAATCAGTCCGTGAAAATTTAGATGAAGTGAGCTTGGAGTGAGCTGTCAATAGTGTCAATCCCTAGCTTCCAAACTCACTTCACCTAAGTTTTCACGGTGAGATTTTTACAGAATAGCACCGCTGTACCTTAATTGCGTAACACACTATCAAACGGAATCTGAATCATTTTGAAGCAAATTGCTAATCCATTGCTTCATAAGTTCCAAAAATTTGTCTGCTTAAGACGACATTAAATGCCAGCGACCTTGAGCGGGCACTGCCGCCCGACGCCCGCAAGGGTCCCCGCTTCAACACGCACAAGTTTATTCCAAAAAAGAAGCCACGTTGATTTATCAAGCACAAAACAAATAAAAACCATATACTAACATTTGGGAAATTAAATTGTCTTTTAGATGATGCAATTTTTATGAAAATACACCCGATAGTGTTTGCGTGATTATCGTTTTTTTGTCCGCGTTAGACATTACTTTACGAATTAATTACTATGTTACTATGTTAAAAAAAATATAATTTCAAACATTCACATATCAAATTACGAAGAAAATTGTCTAGTATAACATATTTTTTTTTTCAAATAAATAATTCTGGTCGTTTAGACGTGATGTTGAATTTAAAATCATTAGAAGTCGTATAGCTGCGCCTTAACACGTAAATAACGCAATGAATGTTGTTGAACAGTCAAAATGAAACCGATTCCGATTCATAATGTGTTACGCATTCTCCTCACTGGATTACCCACGGACACTTAGTGGGTGAGATCACGTGGCGCAGCTAGTTATAAAATAATCTTAGCTTTATGCCATAAGTTTCAAGAGAAACGAAGAGATGAAGAGATATTCAACACTGTTGAAAACCAGACGAGAAGTGCCACAAAACTTGTTAATATATACTATAATCAAAACAGTTTTAGTAGTGGGGCCCTTTATCACAAAACTTTACAATTACTTACAATTTACAAATTTGTAAATTTTACAAGTCCGTATACCACAAATCTCTAAGCCACGCCATTGTAACGGAAAACCTTACAAATATGTAAATTGTAGTGACAAGTCTAAAATTTATACATAGCCCACATGCTTTGTGTTACGTTTTAAAAATGCAAATAATACACAAAGAAAAATAAAACAAAAGCAAAAAAGAAAAATTAAGACCAAAATATACTTACATAAAAAAATATACAGAATATACATATTTGTAACCTCTGTGTTACGCAATGTTTTCCTACAATTTTGTAAAATTGTACACTTGTAAAGTTTTGTGATATAGGTAGTGCCCCCGCACCGTAATTGCGTACCTAACACACTTTTACTCTCAATTTGAGTCATTTTGAAGCATATTGCTAATCCATTGCTTCATATGTTCGAAAAATGTGTCCGCTCAACAACGTAAATAACGCAATTAATGTTGTTGAACTGTCAAAATGAAACCCATTGCTACTGATAGTGTGTTACGCAATGAGCCTGCTGGTTTTGTGAGTATTGGGTGTCTAGTTGGTTTCACGATAAGATGAATTTACTTACATACTAGACATCTAGCTCATCTAGCGTCTAGCTGAGGGGCCCGTGGCTAAATAATAGCAGCCGCACGGGTCGATCGATCAGGTTAAGCTACGCTTGCCGCGGTTGGTCCGTGGATGGGTGACCATCTTTGCATACCGAGACCCCTCCGTGCCTCGGAAAGCATGATAAGCCGTTGGTCCCGGCTGTCATTCGTAGATCTTTGACAGTCGTTACGGGTCGTCAGTAGCTCAAAAGTCTGAGAACCAGTCTTACCAAGGGATATCGTATTACCAAATAAGTGGGTTGTGGAGGTCAGATAGGCAGTCGCTCCATGTAAAATACTGGTATTCAGCTGCATCTGATTAGACTGAAATCCGACCCCAACATAGTTGGGAAAAGGCTAGGCAGATGATGATTTAATGATATTATAATACAGAGGTGTTATTTACAGATGATGATGATGATGACTAGAAATCTAGCTGCTTATCATTTCGAGTCGTAGCATGAACCATACTCGTAGATGTTCTCAAGAAATATCATGTTCTTATAACGCGACTAAATTGAAATCTCAATATCAATGTAATTTGTTTGCCAAGCCAACAAAGATTCGCTATTTATAAAAAAAAAAACAACGTTTGACTTTTTACTTCGAAATCTGAATTCCAAAGAACCTACGAGTATTACGTAAATCGGTTAAAACATTTTAATTAACTATTTAGTAAAGAAAAAGCTCTAAAAAAGTATTTGAGCATTCAGAAAAATAATTTCAAAGCTTTTGAAACGTACCTCGTTATGAAAGTTAAAATATATTAGCATTTCTAAAATATACATAGTTAATATATTTCCCTTCTTCGAGGTGTCTAAGTAAGATATGTTAATGTGAAGTGAGATAGCGCTGCAGGGACGGAATCCGCATCTTCCAACCTTGTTTAGATGCTTCGTAGTACCTCGAGAAACAACTCGCGGGAACAACTTGTAATAATAGTTTTTCATTTTGAAACTATACTAATGTCTGTTCCAAAAGTATCCGCTGAAAGTGTAAACAAACCCTGTTCAGGTAAAATTGTTACACAATTACTTACTAAAGGGAATTAGTAACACATTCATCTGTATTTAGAAGGTTTCAACTTTATATCTCGCCACTTTCTCCAACAATTATTGTTTGAAAACGCTATTAAATTGTAATTGCGTGATCATCAACTAAAATTGAAATAATAAAATTTACGTAGACTGTCAAATGAAAAACGACTTTATTAAGGTGATTTAAAATTAGCATTCCGGGTTTAAGCATTCAAATAATCTAATGAAAGCACTTTGTAAGTGAACAATTTGTAAGTGGCACGATAAGTTGGCATTTACAGGTATGTTGTTAGATCAATTTGTTTACATTTTTATCAGATAGTTTTGGAACAGAGCATTTCTTCCATTGCTTGACTAGTGCCTAGTTAAAAGAGTGACTGCAGAATGTGATGGAAGGAACTGAAGGTCTTGGGTGCGTGTTGCTAACCGGAAATTCTTATTAAAGATTTTCAGACTTAATGTTCATAATTTTTTTTTGTGAATTGCACATAAACATTACCGCGTGTCTCCTGAAAGATGTAGATAAACCTATATTTTTTTTAAATTTTTATATAATGATATTATAATACAGAGGTGTTACTTAGTTCCTAACTCGGCAAACTTTTACGTTTGATGGCCAGATTGAACGAAATGACGCATAAAGACAGAAAGTAGATACATCCTATTGTTTGTTCCGTGATCGCAGAGACAGAAACGTTTCTTTACATTTATAACATTACTCTCAGTTCATTCTTACTAATTGCTTAGAAAATAACAAAGAACAGCAGATAATAAAGAAACAAAAGTGTTGTGGTTCGTGTGCTCGGACCCTTAGATTATGCAGTTATGTATAAATTACAAAATAAATAATAAAATTGAAGTGTCTGTTTATAATGTCAAAATAATAGCTTTTTACTAAATTAATATGAAAGTGTACACGGTATTTATAGCAAAAAAAAAACTATTTTTAATTTTTTTTTGTCTGTCCCGTCTGTTTGTTGGTTCCAGCTAATTTCCGAATCGGCTGCACCGATTTTGAAGGGACTTTCACTGGAAGATAGCTGATGTTATAAGAAGTTTTTACTTGAGAAAACTTAAGCTACTTTCATTTTAGAAAAAGAATTAGGGTTTTGCGCCAAAAAATAAAAACCATGAAATACACATCCACGGGGGCGAAGCCGTGGACAGAACCTAGTTCGTCCTCTGCGTAGCCTTTTCCCAACTATTTTGGGATAGGCTTCCAGTCTAACCGGATGCAGCTGAATACCAGTATTTTACATGAAGCGACTGCCTAACTGACCTCCACAACCCAGTTACTGGGTAATACGATACACCTTGGTAAGACTGGTTGTCAGACTTTCAGGCTAGTGACGACCCGTAACGACTGTTAAAGATCCACGAATGATAGCCGGATCCAACGGCTTAACGTGCTTTCCGAGGCACGGAAGGGTCTTGGTATGTGATGATGGTCAGCCATTCACGGATCAAACGTGGGAAGCGTAGCTTAACCTGATCATGGACAGACCTAGTTAAAAAAAAAAAAAAATAAAACAAAGACTATCTATTAATAAAATCGCCGCGTATCGGCAAGCGTAGTGTGTGACGCCCCCCAGCTAGATGGACGGACGACCTAAAGAAGGTGGCTGGGGTAGACTGGATGCGGAAGGCGGAGGACAGAGTGTCGTGGCGCAGTCTGGGAGAGGCCTATGTCCAGCAGTGGACTGCGGTAGGCTGAGTTGAGTTGATCTATTAATATGATATCGATTTCTCAAAGACATCGTGTCAATTAATATGATATCGATTTCTCAAAGACATCGTGTCAATTAATATGATATCGATTTCTCAAAGACATCGTGCCAATTAACATGATATCGATTTCTGAAAGACATCGTGTCAATTAATATGATATCGATTTCTCAAAGACGTCGTGTCAATTAATATGATATTGATTTCTCAAAGACATCGTGTCAATTAATATGATGTCGATTTCTCAAAGACATCGTGTCAATTAATACCAGCCTATTATTGTCGCAGTGCTGGACAAAGGCCTCTTCTCATACAGAGGCACCACGCTTGCTCAAGACGGGTTGGAGAGTTCAGCCTTTATCAAATACTAGCTTCCGTTCGTTGCTTCGCCTGCGTAGTATGTCGTTAAGTAGCTTATGTCCTTCACCAAGACTCAAAGTGTCCCCATACCAAATCTCATCAAAATCGGTCGAGCCGTTTCGAAGATTACCGGAACAAACAGACAGCCAGACAAACAGTGTTGTTTTTTGTTATATATGTATGTACTGTGTCTATTTGTAACGTCAAAATATACTAATAATATAATATATGATATACTTTCATATAATGCTTTTTTACATTTAATAAAAAGCTGTTATTTTGACGTTACAAACATACACTTTAATTTTATTAATTTGTATAAGTCCAGGTTTTCTCACAGTGTTTTCCTTCACCAATATCACTCATGTCCAAGATAAACTCAGAAAGTACATATTTTTTATTTATTTATTTATTTATTTATTAGGGACAAAAAACAGTTACATGCTACAAATGACAGAGAAACACTTAAAACTAAGATTTTTAAAGTCACATTGGTACTTGCCCAGATTGAACACTCAACCTCGTGTACTCACGTTTTAATATGCAATGTCATTCACCTCAATTACAATACATATTAAACTATAAATTCTAGTTTCTCTACGTTTGCGTTGCGTATTCTAACTCAGTGTGAAATAACTAATCTGTCAATCAACATCGACTTATGTCTTCAACATGCATCAACATCATGTATCGTTAACTACGAAACTATTATATGAATAACTAGCGACCCGCCCCGGCTTCGCACGGGTGCAATGCTGATCACTACATAGTATTAAACAAAGTCGCTTCCCGCTGTCTTTCTGTCTCTATGTATGCTTAGATCTTGAAAACTACGCTACGGATTTTGATGCGGTTTTTTTATAGATAAGAGTGATTCAAGAGGAAGGTTTATATGTATAATACATGCATAATATAGTAGAGAAACACTGATAATTTTAGAGCCATTATTTCTCGTAAAAAGTATATGATAAAAAATCGTTATTGTGGGTTATCCCTAAGAGATAGACATATACCATTGTGGATTTTTTGTAGACCTTTTTAAGGTGTACAATACTGTAGTACATTATTTTGATCTAACTCGTAGGATTCAGCCAGCGTTTGCAATGTAAACGCAAAAAAGTGTTTATTTACGACATCACATTAGAAACCTCTAAAATTATCAGTGTTTCTCTATTATATTATGCATGTATTATACATATAAACCTGCCTCTTGAATCACTCTATCTATTAAAAAAAACCGCATCAAAATCCGTTACGTAGTTTTAAAGATCTAAGCATATATAGGGACAGACAGACGGAAGCGACTTTGTTTTATACTATGTAGTGACGAGACGAACCAATTTGTATAACGTGGCTCTTAAAAGTCATATGTTAAGTATAAATTATTTGATTTATTTTGTAACAAAATACATTAAATGATAAATGATAAATGATTTATTTCTGTAAGTAGGTTTGTACAAACACTTTTACATGTCAATCATATTTTTTAAACTAGATGAGGTCGGCGTTTCCTATCTGACTACTCTGAGAAGAAAGGCCGAAACAAACTCAGAGGTCACAGTCTCTTTTAAAGTCCAGACATAATCTTGGTCAGATCATGTGAAGACCATGCAGATTGGTGTCTGAAATGGTCTTTTGAGTAAAGAACCACACAGATTGAGCGGACCTGTCCAGTCAGTGCACGCATTTGTCAAAAATTGTGTAGCTCAACTCAGAACTTGAGGAGCCTTACGATTCATATTATACATTGCGTTGAATATGTTATAGTGATGATAAATATAATATAAAAAAGTACCTTGATATTTAAAATTCATTGCGCATTTAAAATGCAACAATATCAAAAATAAATTTAAAATAATTCTGTACCAGAATATTAAATAATCACCAAAATCGCTATTAAATTTAAAATTCATGATCCATTATAAAAAAAATATAAATTAATAGGTAGGTATATAATAATTCACTAATTATTTAATTGTGACTGTCTTTTGTCATTTATGAACTCATCGATACTGTAAATACCCTTTCCTCAATAAATATGTCTTTAATTTATTTTTAAACAAGTTAATGCTCTTTATAGCTGGAGAGCTAGTGAACCCTGGGAGTAACGGTCTCCCTGTAAGGTTAGAAATTTGTATACTTACGATTTATGGCATGCTAAGAGCAATAGCCATGACCTGGCAGGCGTCAGCCCTCCACGTCATCAGCCCCTTTATTTTTTGAACTGTTAAGTAAATGGGGTTTCAAAACTTGTTTCTGTAAGTTTGAAAATTTAATAGAATAAAGTTTATTTATTGTACATCTAAAAAAAAATTGACAGGCGATTACAATAAGCAGAAGTATACGACAGATCAATTAGAAAACGCACAGTTGATGAGGTAAAATAAACTTTATCCTGTATACTTGAATTTTTTATATGTTTTCAAATAAACGTCTTAGAGTAAGTATGTACAATGCCAGGCGGTTTTGAACAGCATAAGACCTTGACAGGCGAGGGGACAGCTGCTAAGGGCGTGCGAGTGAGAGGTGTTGCGTGAATGCCTTTAGTGCGAGTGAGACCGTTTATCTAATACGAAGGGATGTATACCTGCTCTCGAGCAACAATGTACAGAGAAGAATTTCGTCAGTTGTGCCAATGCCAACGATTTTGACTTGTGTGGATGCTTTGAGCTATAACATTTCTTACGTTAAGTGATTTCGAATTTAATACATTACATTTACTGTATGCGTTCATGTAACATTTCTTATTTGCACGCCCTTAGCAGCTGTCCCCTCGCCTGTCAAGGTCTTATGCTGTTCAAAACCGCCTGGCATTGTACATAATTACTCTAAGACGTTTATTTGAAAACATATAAAAATTTCAAGTATACAGGATAAAGTTTATTTTACCACATCAACTCTGCATTTTCTAATTGATCTGTCGTATATTTCTGCTTATTGTAATCACCTGTCAATTCTTTTTTTAAATGTAAAATAAATAAACTTTATTCTATTAAATTTTCAAATTGACAGAAACAAGTTTTGAAACCCAATTTACTTAACAGTTCAAAAAATAAAGGGGCTGATGACGTGCAGAGCTGACGCCTGCCAGGTCAGGGCTATTGCTCTTAGCATGCCATAAATCGTAAGTATACAAATTTCTAACCTTACAGGGAGACCGTTACTCCCAGGGTTCACTAGCTCTTGGACTATTATACTTTTGAATTCTATTGGCAACTTGTTGTATAAAAAGACAGACTGAACTCTATAGAACGAAGAGCGATGAACCCTTAGACACCCTGGGCGTTACTGAACTTAAAGAAACATATTTAGTGAAACAACATTATTTCTTGAAAATCCCTTCTGGAATACCTCTACCCATAATTAATATAATAAATAAAATAATTAATATAATTTTTACTTATTTATGGAAAAGTTTCTGTGACATTCTTGTCGGTAGTTAACAGAATTATCCTATCTAGAACTCAGTAAAACAATGTGAAAATTTCAACATTTTTGCAATACGTATACAATGATTTGGTAAGAAAATAAAATAGAAAGGAAATCTACGAAAGATTTTTAGGGCAACATGAAAGTCGCCTTAGAAAGAAAATAAACGACGCTCGGCGGGTTCATCATGACTCGACCTTTCACGAAACAAATCCAATATTATTTTTATAACATAACGCTAATATCCATACCTGGGACTATATGTAAGCCATTCAAGCATGTAGTTCCTTGTGGCAGCCCCAAGAACCCCAATATAATCGCTCATCCATTCGCAAATAGAGCCATTGGGTTATGACGTCATCCTATGCTAAAATAGAATCGTCTGACGTCATACAACGATACAATTGATTTGTCACATCTGTAAAAACGAAATAAAAATCTAGTTTCCTTACAAGATTTGTGTAATTCAAACGACAACAACGTAGAACTAGAAACTAGCCGTCCGGGGAGTGAAAGAACCGGTGCACCTGGTAAAGAGCACGAACGATTTCTTTAACAAACGTTCGCTGGCATTAGTCCAGGTAAATCTAGGATTAAGACGAAGCCAACACATTTTCAGAATGAGCGTGGAAACATCGGTCTTTCAGCACAGCATCATAAAACGTGTGTGAAAAGTGGAGATGTGATCTTACTAGATAAGTAAGTTTACATCCGCTGAGGGTTCTGCGGGCTTCTCGGGTAAATTGAAAACGCTGAAATTTCCTCCGACAGCGTTATTTCTATCCAGACGAATCTAAATGACTGCAAAGGAATAATATTTGATAACGCAGTAGGTACCTACTTCAATTCTATTACGTTCTCGTGAAATGAAACGAATGTTCGAGACGGTTGCAATAAAATTACTATTGCGTATACTCGTATCCCCAGTGAGCCGGATTTTGTTTCCGATCAATTTTAACTGCAATGTGTTTGTTTTAGTGTTTTTTGTATAAAAAATGCTTTGGTAATGCTCTAGGGGACTGTCTATTGTACCGCTGCAGTCTTTTTTTCAATAACAAACTATTTCTAATTTTCTTTGTTCCTTCGAATATAATTTTTGTTCTAAAGTACTTGTCAGGCTATAGATAAAGCGTTGGAATTTAACAGCGTCTGAACCACTTACTAGATTCTCAGAATTTTGTAAATATGTAAATTTGCGTGGTGCAAAATTAAAGTAGTAAAATATGAAGTAACTCGTAAATAGGTAGACAAATAGTAAAAATTCTAGAAAAGACTTAGGCACGAAAAACGGCAAAGAAAACTACGGTTTATCCGCGTTGTGTAGGCAGGCACGGTCGAATGGAAGTGTTGTATGGAAGTTTGTTGACGACACGACGGCACTACGGTACGGCGCCCTCGCCGTATACCGTAGAACCGTCTCATGTACGAAGTCACACAATTTTTCTATGGCGCGGTTAACACGGTGCGTGGCGTGTACAAAGAAAGGCCCTTTCACACGTCGGTGATCAGCACTCTTATTGTATAACAAAACTATTAACCACAATCTCAATGATTTTGAAGGATATTGCTAATCCATTTCTCCATATGTTCGAAAAATTCGTCTGCTCAGTAACGTCATAATCATCTGCCTAGGCTTTTCCCAACTATGTTGGGGTCGGCTTCCAGCCTAACCGGATGCAGCTGAATACCAGTATTTTACATAGAGCGACTGCTTATCTGACCTCCACAACCCAGTTACTGGGTAATAAGATACCCCTAGGTAAGACTGGTTGTTAGACTTTCGGGCTTCTGACTACCCGTAACGACTGTCAAAGATCTATGAATGACAGCCGGGACCAACGGCTTAACGTGCTTTCCGAGGCACGGAGGGGTCTCGGTATGTAAAGATGGTCAACAGACCAACCGCGGCAAGCGTAGCTTAACCTGATCGATCAACCTGTGCGGCTGTTATTATTTAGCCAGTAACGTAAATAACGAAATTAACGTCGTTGAACTGTCAAAATGAAAAACCATTGGTACTGTTAGTGTGTTACAGAATTGCCCAGCAGGACGATATTTTACGGTGAAAAGTTGTGACCACATGTCAATATCCCATTGTTCATGCGTTCAAAAACAAATACGGTATGAAACTGCCATATGGTTACCAAAATTATAGGTACAGTAATTTATATAACTGTTTATCGCAGTATGAACGGCCTTAGATATCACGTTACAGATCAGACGCTCTCTCTCTCTCTGACTGCAGGAATATCTTTGCTAGATTTGATGGCGCTATACCTCGAGTACCGTCTCGCACCAGTTTCTTCCCGCAGGTACACTTGACCTAAATCTAAATACTCAGAGCAGAGCACCATTTCTAGGGCAACTTTAATTAAGATAAATCAATAGTTAATTTAGATTTAGATTATAAGCTATTTGGGATACAAGCAAGATACCATTTACCTATTTTGAATTGCGAAATAAGAAATGTTTTTTGCCAAATATAAAAGCAACATTCCCACTGCTTAATTAATTCATTTGTTTCCTTCGTTAGTGATTCTTGCCTGTTGTACGATCATAACACGAAAGATTATTTCAAATTATGCCGTTACATGAAATTTCGGTTACCGCGATCCAGCATCAGTTGGCTTATTTCACGGAATTCAAAATATACGGACATTATTTTGGCTGACGTCCGTTTTTTGGATTCTGTACCCAAAGAGTGGCAACTGCGTGTACAAATGCGCACTTGGCCAATACAGCCAACCGACCTTTTGAACCGTAATAGGTAAACACTTGAAATTTTCACAGAGCGTGTACTACTATGAGTGCTATAACAATAAAAATAAAATAAATTTAAAAATTCAAGCGGTGTTCATATAAGGATCGTGTTCTTTCGGCGTTTTCAAGAAGAAGAAACTGACTCCTGAAATACAGGTATTACATACCTAGCTCTGGAATCAGGGATTCACAATGATTGTAATGTATGTTTTTCTAAATAAATTATTATTATAATTAAATACATATGCATCAATATCATCAAATTCATTTTTTTAAATTATATGATTAAATATTAGAATACAATAAATATAAAAACATTTAAAAATATAAAGAATAATAGCCCTCCGGTAACGGGAACAGGGTCCAAACTATTATTATTATTGTTTTGTATTATACGGTGGTACGGAACCCTTTGTGTGCGAGCCCGACTCGCATTTGGCCGTTTATTTTGTTATTGTCGATGTATTAATTAAAGAAAAACTGAGATAAAAATCAGTTTATTGAAAAATACTCCCATTATATAGACTGCCTCGATGGTCTAGTAGTCGTAAGTGCTACTAATAGTGAACCTGCGCCTGATGTCCTGGGTACAATTCCCGGATCGGGCAAAGTGTTATTAGGCTTTTCCATCTCGATTTTTCCTCGATTTGTGTTGATGGCAATAGTCTTGCCCCTATTACATGGGACTTAAACATAACTGCTGAAATATGGGTGTACAGACGCCAGCACATCAGGCTACTACAATCTGTCAAATTTCTTTAATAGATTTTCAACTTTGTCGCTAAAGCATAAGGTTTAATGTTGATTGGGAAAATTTGACAGTTTCGGGTAGCTTGATGTGCTGGCGTCTGTATACACTTCTACCTATCCTTTCGTAGAATGAAGGAGTGATGTGATGATATGTTACTCCCATCATAAAATAAAAGTCATAATTTTAATCATAATAGAAACTTGCTTATTTTAGGGCTGATTTTTCATAAATCATTTATTTATTTGCAAACATGGGTAAGATATACATAGATAGTTTTTTTCTTAACAATCGACAGGTTTATTTTTATTTTTATTCGTGGAATAAAATTGATGCCTGAGAGTTGACGTATGGAAGTACTGTCAAAAATTATAATAATAATAATAAGTTTATTAGTACATAAAAAAAAATCAAAATTATTCCTCCGATAAAATTATCTAGCGTTGAAAGAAATCAGCCCTAAATGATTAAAAAAAACTTACTTATTACACTTATTATTTATTTTGTCCCTGCATCACCCTAAGGTTGACTGGTAGAAAATGTCTCAGGCATTAAGTCCGCCTTTGTACAGTACTTCTTTTTACTTGTGCATAAAGTTTTAATAAATAAATTAACTTAATTGGGTATGTACAGTCGACAGCTAGCTTAACGTGTATCTATAGTCGATAAATAGCTTAATAATTAAATGGATACAAATTAGTTGCAACAGTTACAAAACTACCTTTTATATGATTGAAAAAAGAAAGTAAAATTACTCTTGAAAGTAAGCTACTGATCCAACTTTGTGACATATAAAATATGGTGTATTTTATGTCACAAAGTTTGATCTGCCGGTCAATTCTGTAAATCTCACCGTGAAAACTAGCGTGAAGTGAGCTGTCACTGTCATCCCACTGATGCTAGGGATTGACCAATCATACATTTACAATCATAATAGAGATTTTAATAATATTTTATATGCTAATTCTATTGATCGTTTTACATAATTTCAAAGCTAGTATTTTAGCTGTCAAATCATTAGTTAATATTTTGTGGGGTTTTAAAATAAAATAGCAAAACAGAAACTTATTCAGACTCTCAATGTGTTTTTTTCTTCTTTTTTTTTCCCACAAAATAGTAATGTTTTGGCAACTAAAATACTATCTTTGAAATTATACAAATTGATCAATAGAATTAGCATAAATAATATTATTAAAACCTCGATTATGATTGCAAATGTATGCTTGGTCAATCCCTAGTACTCGTATCGGGTGGGCTGACACTAAAGCTCACTCAACGCTCACTTCACCTAAGTTTTCACGGTGAGATGGTTAAAGAATCGCACTGTAGTAATTTACGTGATACTTTATTTCTCCGGTGTTTGAGAATTACGATATTGTGGTTATTGCCGACCGCACTTCATAATTGAATCCATGCGTAGCAGTTCTGGGATCTGCTACGACCGCGTAGCTCGCGTAGCGGTGAGATCAGCCACACGCTACGCCGTAGCTACCGCATGTATAACTTTTATTTACAATAAAGCAAATTGTTGAACGAATTTTATTCAAATATAAATATGTCGTTTAAATGTTCGTTCATTTATGTAATTTACCGTTTTCATTCTCTCGACGTAATATTTTTATGTACCTAAGTTTCTGTATCCTTTAGCGTAAGATTCTGCGTTTAGCAATAACAGAGTTATATAACTGATTTGCATCTCGGTAATCACTCTAACAAGCACGTAACGACCTTCATAGATTTACGTAATCTATCACATTATGTGTTATGTAATCGGTATATAATCGCATATTGTTATTCAGTCACTTTATATAATTCCCTCGTTCACTTCCTTACTACAGAGATACAGGTTATTCTTAGACGGGAACCAGAAATACCTTATATTATCATTGTTAGGTACTGTTTATCTCACGAAGCGACACGCGCTTTACTTGTGTTAACCAAGCGCACAAACACGCTGTGAATGTGTGCGTGAAGACGAGTAGCGTGAACACATAACACACACACTTCCGCTACACACATTTCCTACTTCGCCATTGTCACGGACGGTACCGAGAACTCCTGCGTCTACACACACATTGTGCACACAACGTGTTTGTACACTTGTTAACCACAAGTAAAGCGCGCCAGATGGCTGATAGGGCCGAAAGGTTCTAGAGTGGCGACTGCGTACCGGAAGACGTAGTGTTGGAAGGCTTCCCACAAGGTGGACCGATGACGTTGTGAAGGCCGCAAGAATCCGCTGTTTGTGGGATGCACAGAACCGGTCAAAGTGAGTGGCGGTGCTTATGGGTGCCTATTTCTAGCAGTGGACGTCTTTCGGTTGAAATGATATTGAGAGCGGGCATCGCTATTGCTTCGTGAGATAAAAATAGTATAGGTAGGCGCTTGCTTTGTCACTGACTGGTCCTTTCTATTTCTGTTTCTCGTAATAGTATTCTACTTCACGAAAAAATATAATAAACTGCTTGCGATACAAACACTGAATTTGCACAAATGTAAAATCGCAGTGAAAGGGTGGTTGATGGATAAAAACTACGACGAAATAGAAAACCTATTCTCTCCTACTCAATAGTCCAACACAAACATCTCTTCATACATGACATACACTTAAAATTCCACAAACACACCCTACACACACACACACATACACTTTCTCACAACACACCATCACACACGATTTATGATTGTTATTTTTGTAGATAACCTTTAAAAAAAATGTGCCTTTTTGTTTTCTTTTTCACAACCAACGACATGCATCGTGACTTTTATAATAGGGAAACACTGAATCCCAAGTCATAGGTATACCTAGTTTGGGAGCCAGGGGACCTATGTTTGAGATTCTACTTCTGTATGTTGTAAATGAGCATCAATCATAGCTATCGTTTCTTATCGTCTCATTTACTAAGTAGTGTGCTCGACATTTACTGACATTTAATGAAAGTCAACAAAAAAGTCAGTACCCTTTCAGTAAGTGGGCAAATGTTTTGCCCTCTCGTATCTAAACTATCTAGTCCTCACTAAAGCAAACGCTTGAACGTAAAAAGTACATTTAGATGTTTGCTCCATCGTCACATAGACTCCGTAAATAAAGTCTCCTTACCGAAGTCCTTTTTTCGTAAAATCGTAGAAAAATATGACATCTGCGCACTTAAGTACTATATTTTAAATTCAATGTTCCAACTCGTGGAGAAGTTTTGAATGTATGTTGATAAAGCGCTCAAGGCACATTCGGTTTTAGCTAAGCTTGAGAAATGTGTTTGTTTAAACTAGGCTTTCACAATGTTATGAGATGTGAAGCTCTCGAACAGAGATTTACTTATCCTTGTTAATGGATCGAAAACCAAGCAAACATTCCTTATCATGATGATAGATACAAGAAATGCTCATAAATATTGTAATAGTATTCAAGAGTGAAATTGGACATAGCCATATCATCATTGCGTAGCTTTTTCCTAACCATGTTGGGGTCGTCTTCCAGTCTAACTAGATGCAGCTATATAATCCAAAAAAGATGCCCTCACTTTAAAAATAACACGACTCATTGAAATATAGTAAACAAATCTATTCACTGACAAAGAGAAGAGAGACAAAGAAAAGGTCACTTTGAAACAAACGAGTCATCATCATTCATCATTCTCTTGACCTTAACCCAATTTATTTGTGGTCAGCGCAACACGTCTTTTACTTCTATATTCTCTTCTCCTAAAACAGAATATTCTATAGTACATTATTCACTAGGGGATAAAGCAGTGGCTTAAGTCACGGGCGCTATTTTGTATCCCAAACGCAACGAAGCATTCTAGACCTCCCGAGCACAGCGAGGTAGCTCTGAGTTAACGCCTGCGCGAAGCGGGGGAGTTAAGACTAGAAACCTGAGTGCAGTGAGAGATTCAAGCTCGCCCAAGACTAAGACACCTTTATCCCCGAGAAGAATACTCTACTTTTTGCACCTACTGCCAGCTAACAAAAACCAATTTGATTTCCATAAGTAGTTTATAAAAGTTTTTTAAATAACCGGGGAATACCAAGTTATGCGCAGTTTCGTATACTATTTTATCCAAACTTATGTAATTTCATGAAAAACACAATAATAGCGTAATTATGATGCCCAAATCCAACATTCTAATGACGTACGACGTGCCACCACAGACTAAGGACGGTATTAATAAACGTTACTCAGCCTAAAAGCTCGCACTTGATATCGATCTTGAGATCATGATTGTATTAATAATCATAATAATTTACGCACTCACGTTACGGTTTGGGTTCACGCTATCAGCCAAGTGATGGACTGATTAATAACCGAAACTGTAGGTACACTTAGTATACAATGGGTGCGTGTACTCCAGATGCTTAACCTGAGTGTTGGCAGTCCGTGACTTGAGGTCATGATTAGTATCTAGCGCGAAACATGGAGTTTGAAAATATTTTGGGTGAAATTAATTATTGCGATGAAATAGAGTACTGTGACGATATGTTATGGCCTTTGCGACATCGTTTACCAAAAATCTATATTTTATATATTGAGGTCGGTCAAACTGCGTTAGTCTACTGCGAACGTTGTATATAATAGGTATTACTACACCTATCCAAAAAGTAGATAACTTCAACTCGCTGAAAATATGTACATAAACCTCCTACTCTCTTGCTGAAAATATACAAAAGGGAAAAATAAAGATTTTAAACTGAATAAAAACTCTTTTAACTAACATGGCAGGTTAGGTTTGCATGACATATAATTTGACGTTAGCGAGCAGGTGGTGTGAAAAATGCATTGAGATGGGATATAACAGGAGATGCCCTGTTATTCTATACACGGTTGTAGGTAGGTGCCAGAGCAGCCATCTTTGTCGCCAAGTTTCGTGGTAGTTCAGCTGTCAAATGGTTGTTTATTTTTTGTATTATTGAGATTTGCGAGAAAATTACGAGGACTTTACCTTTAAAACTGCATGTAAATGTTGAAAAACAGCAATTCAACATGCCTGTGTGTTGTATTGTGAAGTGTGGTGCAAGGAAGAATGAAAATCAACCTCAACTTTCTTTGCACAGGTTAGTAGCCGGTTTTCATGCAATAACACATATAATAATAGACATTCGATGATATAATTGTAACGCGATCATGAATTCATGGCTAAAGTATTGATATTTGGGTGAATTTCCATATAACAGACCTTTTTATTATTTTGTTAATTCATTCGTTTGTTTACAATAATATGTCATAATAGAATAGTGTTGTACCGTTGCCTAATAGTTTCCGGAACTAGTTCCTCCGCTGGAACGATATCGGTATATTCTGCTATGTTAACATAAATAGTCCTGCGTCTTATTAGCTCCGATTGACCTTGCTAGGTCCGGCCCGTGGTTCACAGCACTAAAATCAAAATATTTTCTTTCACATAAACCTACATGGGCACTTATGAAACGTCAGAAGCTAGATGCACGTTTCCAAATGGTGGTTTCCTATGCAGAAGAACCAGCGAGAAACTCCACGGTTACTCTTTTAAAAACAATTGACTTTTACAATGTCTTCTATTTTTTTAAGTACCTGGTACTTGTTGACAGGCCTACACTGTCCTTTTTTTTTTTTTTTTTTTTTGTTTCGGGGTGGAAAATCCTCATGGATGTCCGCCGCCCTGGGGCGGGCGGCGGGGTCTGTCAGACTCTTACTGACTAAAAACCACCCCGGTGTTCCCTCTCTCACCTACGCCGGGGGTCGCGGGAACGAACGATACTTCCGCAACCCCCGGCTGGTGCTGGCCCGCTCCAGCGGGCCTCTCCTCGTGTCAGGGGGGGAGTGAGGTGTTAAACTCCCCCCGCGACGTCTAAGAGGGGCGCGCGTGGAACACTACGCGCCGCCGCCTCGGGTCCAGATGTGTGGGGGGCGACGGACGTCCCCAAGTCCGTCGCCCCTGGACCCATTTAGGGGGGCTGGAAGAGGGCGTTGTCCGCCCTCCGCCGACGCCCGGTGCGCCTGCTGCGGGCGGGGTGAGGGGACGAGATCTCCCTCTCCCTTTCCGCAGCTTCCTTCTGCGAGACGACTGTTTCGCAGAAGGAAACCACCGCGTCCCAGGACTCCTCGCTGCCGACCATAGACTCGACCACGGCCGGCAGCGATAGGTCACTGCCTACTCCTGAGATGAGGGCACGGCGTGGCTCCTCCCAAGCGGCACACTCTGCCAGCGTGTGCCGCGCCGTGTCCTCCCGGCAGTCGACGCAGTGGTGACACCGGGCGTCCGGCTCCCTGTTTATGCGACACAGGTACTTCCCGAAGCAACCATGCCCCGAGAGCACCTGCGTCGCACGAAACGACAGGGAGCCGTGCCTCCTCCCGAGCCAGCGCTCGAGCACCGGCCGGACCGCCTCGATGGTGACGAGGCCGGCGGTAGGGCGCAAAAGCCTGTCCCGCCATTCCGCCACCAGGACCTCGCGGAGCTGAGACCGACGCAGCTCCCAGTGTCGCTGCATCGGTCGCTCGCCCCGCGCCCTCATTTCCTCGCGCCACCGATACAGTGACGCGAGTACTTTCGCCTCGAGGTCCCAGGGCGGGGATCCGGCCAGTGCACAAGCCGCCTCGTAAGAGATCGTGCGATACCCCCTGATGACTCTGACGGCCATCGCTCTTTGCGGTTTTCGCAAAACTGCGATGCTTCCGGCCGTCAGGTCTGAAGCCCACACCGGGGCCCCGTACAGGGCCATGGATCGCACGATCCCCACGTAGAGCCGCCTACAGGCGGCGCTCGGGCCCCCCAAATTGGGAAGCAGCGTTGACAGCGCCCCAGCAGCGCCCAACAACTTGGGCGCCAGCCGCCGGAAGTGGGGCTCGAAATTCCACCGGCTGTCGAGCACCAATCCTAGGTATTTCATGGTGGACTCGACAGCGATCCGAGCCCCCCCGACCACGATGTGTGAGCCGGGTGGCGGCGCCCGCCGGGGGCCATGAAACACCATGGCCTCCGACTTGTTGAGGGCCACCTCCAGGCCTAGGCGACGTATGCGGCCCACCACCTGTGAGACCGCAGCCGTCGCCAACAACGCTGCCTCCCTGTGCGAGCTCCCCCGGGCGGTGACCAGCGTGTCATCGGCATAACACGTCAGGTCCACGCCCGGTTGGAGCTCGCCCCTCAGCACCCAGTCGTACCCGATGTTCCACAAGAGCGGGCCCAGGACCGAGCCCTGTGGAACACCGCACGACATGCGGCGCTGGTTTCCGCCATCACGTCCCACGTAGGTGACACACCTCTCGGACAAATAAGCCCCAACTATGCGGCGGAGGTAGGGAGGCACCCGGTGATACCGCAGTGCCTCCCGAATACAACTCCAGGGCAGGGTGTTGAAGGCGTTGGAAATGTCCAAGGACACCGCCAACAACACCCCACCCCGGGACACCGCTTCCTCCGCCAGGACTCTCACCCGCGACACAGCGTGTATGGTGGAGCGCCCATGCCGGAAGCCGAACTGGCTTTCGTCCAGGTCCGGCCCCTCTCTGCACAAGTGGCCGACGAGGCGGGCTGCGATAATCCTCTCGAACAGCTTGCCCACCTCGTCTAGCAGCACTATGGGCCGGTACGCGGACGCCGAGTCCGCAGGGCGCCCCGCCTTCCTGAGCAGGACCAGACGACCAGATTTCCACAAAGTGGGAAACTGGCCCTGCTCAAGGCACGCCGTGTAGAGTCCTCTCAGTTGGGGCTCAAGCTCCTTCAGAGCGAGGGCCAACACGCAGCCGTGGATCCCGTCGGGCCCCGGAGCCACGTTCTTGGCCCGGAGCCGCATCACGGCTGCCCCCATCTCTGCCTGTGTCACCTCTGGGACGCTGATGGCATTTTCCTCCGTAGACTCTGCGGCTGTGGGCAAAGCCATCGGCGGCGGAGTATACTCCGCTCTGGCCGGGAAGAGGGCTGCGACCACCTCCTCCAGCAGCTCGGGTTGGAGACTCTCCGTGAGTGGAGGCGCCGCGGCTCGAAGCTTGCCTCGAACCGCTCGATACGGGCGCCCCCACGGATCTCCGTTCAGAGTCTCCAACATCTCTTCCCTGCCTCGCGTCTTCGCCTCGCCGATGGCCAGCCACAGAGTCTCCTTCGCCGCGCGGTACACCTCATACAGCGCGGCTTCTTCGTCAGGGACCCGACGACGTCTCCTCCGGTATCGGGTGTACTGGCGCCTGACCGCCACGCATGCGACGCGCAGCTGCGCGATCTCAGCGGTCCACCAGTACACCTGGCGCCTTCCTGACTGTGTGTGGACCCGGGGCATGGACGCGTCGCTGATCTGCGTCATCGCCCCGCGGAACCACAGCGCCTCCTGCTCGACGTCGACGGGTCCGTTCGTCGCCGACTCCCGGACCCAGGCCTGGACAATAGCAGCTTCCTCGAGAAGCTCCCTGTCGATGCGCTTACGCGCCCAGCGCGGACCGTCCGTTCGCGGGGCCGGTGAACCGCGGCCGCCAGTGGTCTGGGCGGAGACGTCGAAACGGATGTAGCGATGATCCGACAACGTCTCCACCTCCACGGCGACACGCCAGTCGCGGACACGGCTTGCGACAGCGGGGCTAGCGAACGAGACGTCCACTATAGACCCGCCCCGCTGCCGCACGCACGTGTGCACCGAGCCCCGGTTTAGGACGGTCAAGCCAGTCGCGACCGCCCATTCCTCCAGCACCTCGCCCCTAGCATCGGTCACAGGGGATCCCCACGCCGCAGACTTGGCGTTGAGATCCCCCAGCAACAGCAAGGCCTACACTGTCCTCCCCTAACTATTAACATTGTAAAAGCCAATTATTTTGAGTAACCGTGGAGTTTCTTGCCGACTCTTCTCCATAGAAACCACCAATTGGAACCGTGCACATAGCTTCTGACGTTTCCTATTGATTTTAGTTTCATATGCTAATATAATATAGCTGTAACCAAAATTATTTATTGATAAAAATACTTGCACTTTTTATAGGTTTCCTAAAAAGGAAGGACTAAAGAAAAAGTGGTTAGAGGCTATTGGTGAAGAAAATATTAATCCCCGACATAAAGAATGGTACCTCTGTTCACTTCACTTTGAAGAAAGCTGTTTCAATAGAACACTTGATGTAATGAGATTACATGATAACTCTGTTCCCACAGCATTTTTGGTAAATGTGTATTAAAATGATTGATTAATAATAGCCTGGCCGTTTGGCCTGAAATAAATCAATAGATATATATTAATTACATATATAAAAATAATAATAAATAAATAAATCATATTCCACAACTTTCACACAACGCCATCTAGTCCCAAACTAAGCAGAGCTTGTGCTATGAGTACTAAATATAAAGTATGTTTATCGAAAATAAACTAGGATACGTTACTATAAAGTAGGCAACCTTAGTTCGAACGGACTATAAGTTAGTATACTATATTATGATCCAAACGTGATAACTAGTACGACTCGTATTTAGTATCGATACTCGTTATAGTAACACCAATGTTCCTTGATTGATACAACCCTAGCAATGGCAGCCATTTTTTGAGACAATATGAGTTGTAGGTAGGCACCCTTTTTTCGTAGGTATTTCCAGTCCATATATATATGTCTATGGAAAAATGATTTAAATATGTCTGTCTACTAAAACTGGCCAGTGACATAGGTACACAGATAAAGGACCATGTGTCAAAACGTTCCAAGTAACCAACAGCAATAAACTCCATATTTTCTAAAAAGGGTCTCTTTAAATTTTAATTCACTAAGTTATGAAAGCTACGGTTGATATCGTTCCAGGTTTGAAATACGTGAAATAATAGAGCATTAAAAAAAAAAGAACAACTCACTTTTCCAATTAAAATAGGAGTGAAATCTTAGCAAATAGGACTTTGCTGCACCCTGATTGTGTAACGCACAAATTTTCGCTCACAATCCAGAAAAATTTTGAAGGAAATTGCTAATCCATCGCATCATACATTTGAAAAATCCTTCTGCTCAACAACGTAAACAACGTAATGAATGCTGTTGAACTGTCAAAATGAAAGGCATTGCCTTTCTGTGTTACGCATTAACCCCCGGTTGGTGAAACCGCTACCCTACTTCTCTTATATTACATTAGCAACTTAATCATAATAATATCGTCTTCGTTGTCCAGTGGCGCTACCATAAAGAGACCTAGTCGGTACAATGACCACCCAATTACGTTCACGAGCTCAATCCTAGATAGAACTAATTAATTTAGGTCTTTCATCTACTTACATTCAATTAACCACATATCGTAGTTAATTATGGACAACATGACACGACCACAAAAAGGTACTGAAAATATTGGAAGAAATAAGAAAATACCACAAAATAAGCTCTTCTGTTTTTGGAACATTATTACATAATAACATGAATAACTTCACACATTGTTTCCGCGAAGTGTGGGCAGAGGTGGGCCTAACACCCCCATCTACATTTGTACGACGAACAATTAGAGTTTGCAACTTAAATCGTAGATTTAATAAACTAAATATTGAATGGACACAGTGGGAAGCAGATGATAAAATAAATAATAAATAAGTTTCCAACAACAAGTTGGAATTAGCTTCAAACAGTTTTAGTTTTGTGCTAGTTATCTGCAACTCTCATACCTCTGCAACTGTTAGAATGGCAAACACGATAAAATTAATGAATTTGGGTTCGGTTGGGTTTCATTTCCTAAGTCTAGCTGTGAATTGTGTCGGTGAGGATTACCTCCTGCCATCTCTCTCACACATGCCACATGACCCACATCCGTCCTTATCTCTCGGACACCTTATTCTGCTCCTCTTAGGTAGCAGCTGTATCTGTTTTAGCGAACAGGATTGAACTAAATTACACACCTTTACAAATAAATACCTACCTCTAATATCGCAGCACATACGTTCAAATACAAAACCACGTTTAATGTGAATGTGACTCGAACGAAGGTAATAAAGATTGCAAAATGAAAAAGAGGAAACCTTTGGTTTATTCACACAAATATGACCAAAACATGGACCGAAATTCTTTTATACCGTCATTGAAATACGCATTTGAATTTTTATAAATTTTAACGGCTTTAATATCGTGAATTTATGAATCGTCATCTCCTGTAACGCATTTCAAAATAAAAGCTTCATTTTTCTATGTAAATGAAATGTTTGATTGCGGCGGGGCGCGCGACTAAAATCTTGTAATAAAGAACCCTCGGTCTCACTGTATAAAATCTTTTCTCGTTTTAGGGTACCGCAGACACTATAATTGTCAGTTGTGTGATGTTGGGAACCCTTATAATTTCGTCATGTCCATTTGGTAGCGGCTCGTAGCAGCTACGTCAATTTACCACTGATTTAATATAATTTCACACGAGTTGCCTTTCATCCAGACCATAAGGCAGAAAATGACAGCCCATCGATCGATACCTAACATTACGACAGGAAATGTTACGGAGCAGTATTTTTGAATGTTTGACATGATCAGCCTATAATGTTTCCCACGGTGAGAGGGAGTGGGCCGTAATCCACCACGCAGGCCCAGTGCGGGTATCACATGAATTTTTGGTTCTAGGACATGCCGGTTTCCTCAGTATGTTTTTTTTTACAGTTTTGAGACCAATAACTTTATTCTACTTCTGCTTCTGCTTGTCTGCTTTTATTTTGAAAGCAAGATATTTCAGCATTATCATCTAATCTCATATTTATTAGGAATACCTATTAAAACTTCCAGAGAATTTATTTCTACATAACTTCAGAAGGAGAAGGTACGTCTGTCCCGTTATCATTAGCTATATTTTAATTACTCTGGGCGTACTATGGGTAGTGTTGGTTATTGCGCAACAGAAAAACCGTTTGTAGTTCAAATCAGATTATAATTTACGAACAAATTAATCACACTAGTGAAACACACACTGTAGGTACACGAGACAATTAATACGGAACGCGAGACAGTTTCTGAGCACATGTTGTCCTGACGATGTCCAATGTACAAGAGAGCCGCTCCACCTCGCCGCTCGCTCTCCTCGACTCCCACGAACTCAGGCTAGACTCTGTAGTAGTTTTCATATAATACTAAAACTTCGCAAGTTCTAAAGCTGTAAGTTCTTATTTTATTCTTCCGAAAATTTGGCTTGCTGGTAGAAACCAGCCATCGAACATAGGGCTCTTCCATGACTGTTTTAGTAGGTACTTAATAATAGTTCGTATATGAGAACAGCTCTTAGCTAAGTCAGACCTTAGGCTTCAATATATTATCCTAAGTTGTAAGAAGAAATGATATTTTAAGTTGTTATAAAATATTTATGTTGTTATAAATCAATTTAACGACTGACCATTGAACTTGGCACCCATTTAGATCTCACTTCTGTTGTCGTTGAAGTCAACAACCAATGCATATATCATAATATTGAACTTGGTTCTCATTTCACATTTATGTTTTTGATGGGATATATGTACGAGTATATACATAGATTAATATGAAACTCACAAATGATTAAGAAATCGCGATGTTTTGTCAAGTCGTACAAACGGTGCGAAGTAGGGGTGGGTGGGTCGCTAGTAAAATGTATAAATAAACCCAAATAGTCGAAGTATGGGACATAAAATTAGTGCAGATATAAGTGATTGCAGCAGACTCCTGCTATTCAACACACGCCGATACTCATAAAGCCATCTGTAAGTAAAACGAGACCCTGAACATAATTGCCTTGGAAATAATAGATACTTATACCAAAGATACGGTAACAACGCTAAGTGAAAACGCTCTTAATAAAATCGTTCAATATTCAGCAACAAACGTCAATATAAACACTGAGTTGCTACAGTTGATTTATTATAATTAGTAATAAGGATGGTGAGGGGCTTATGGCTAAGTAATACCGAAAAAAATTCAAATTCTTTCCAAAGATAAAACAAGTAAAACTACCGACACCTATTAGACCTAGTTTAACCTAGTTTTATTACAAACACCTGCAACTTTTTTCATGCAGTAGGTTTACCTTTAAACCTTTAATGACACCACCTCATTTCACGTTTTGGCACCTTTTTATTGTGCCAAACTTGTTATTACGAAGAGGGGATTTATAATTTTTTATCTACACCCTTGCTATAAATCCTCTATAAAAGTTTCTGAAACAGTTAGCTCATTGCCAACATAAAAACGACCAGTGTCATAGTAACCATAATATCATCCAAACGAGTGTTATAATGTTGTACTAAATGTCACTATGCCGCTTTTTCGATCCCTTCCTTACTCATCAAACAACCACATTCTCACTACTGTACATAATTAGGTATTAGAAAAAACATGTGATACTATTATCACAGTCGCCTCGTGTGAAAAACCCACATTTGTGTTTTAATTCCCCTTATTATACAAAAGTTGCATAAATAACTATTAATGGGCTGCTAATTCTAAACCTTGTCTTCATTTGAAACGTGTTTGTACAAAAATAACTGACAAATATTAAAAGTGGTTTCCGCCCCCCCCCCCGTTGGTTCCCTCCCCCTTTAGGGTTGCCAACTTTTTTATATCAAATATAGTATTTTCGAACCCATTGCCTATAAGAATATATGTAGTTAGTGGCGAAAAATAAATAGTTTTTTAATTGCATGTTTGCTACTTCGAACCTTTATTAACATTTTTTTTAAATGTCCTTTAATAACATATCATTAATTCAGGTTTTATGAAAATAATACTGGCCAAAATAATATAATAATAAAAAATAATATAATAATAATATGATAATAATAAAAATTAATGAATAATAATAATAACAATAATAATAATTCTAATACTTAACAATATAACTTAATGCTGCCAGCCCTTTGGGCACTTATCCCATTGACAGCGATGCGGACGAATTTTTTGATGCCCAATGAGCTCCTGCCTTTTTCTTTATATTTTTTTTGTTTTTTTTTTTGTTCTTTGTTATATACTTGTATATATTTGTATATTTTTTAGTATTAATTAGGTATTAGTTGTTATTTGCTTGGTTATTATTTTAAAAACAGATTGTATGGCATGTTAATTTACTCTAAATTAAAGTGATATTCTATACTAGCCCTATTACGATCATATCGCCATTTTGTGCTGATATGAAAATATAGTATTTTCGCCTACTATATTTTTTTAGAAATATTTAGGGTGCTGATATAGCAGGATACTTTATTATACAACGTGTAACGTTAAATGCGCAAAACTTGAAAATAGTTTGATCAGAATAACGAGCAGAATTCATTGAACCACTTTTTAATATAGGTCACATTTTTCAAAAAATCTTCATTAAAAACGTTGCCGTCTCTATTTATTAATAGGTCAAGCAAGCCAAGGTCAGCGCAGCGGCCCGGTGACGACTCCTCTCTCGGTAAAGCGTCGTCGCAGACGCAAGAAACGATCAGAATGGCCAATAAAACTAAAACAGCAGATAAAACCTTCACAATTTTTTTAATGACTTATTTTCTCTCTGAAATAGGTCAATTGAATTAAAAATCAGTTGGGGTGTCTGAGGTTTTGCACATTTAACGTTACACGTTGTATAGTAGGGTTGGCAACCCTACTCCCCCTCCACTAAATTCTATACCTATGGAGAAGTATAAATATTAGACATTGTTGTACAGACGCCAGCACATCAAGCTAAAAGCACGCCAAATTTTCCCAATCAACTTTGAACCTTATGCTTTAGAGATAAAGTTAAATATGTATTAAAGAAATTTGACAGATTGTAGTAGCTTGATGTGCTGGCGTCTGTACCTACCTCATAAATGTGTTAAAAGGTGTACCTACCTAATAACTGTGTGATATTTACCGAAAATTGATGTACGTAAATCTTTTGGCGGAATTACCGAAAATGATTCACAAAATTGCTTTCTCATTTGCCTATGGCTGCTACCCTTCGTGAATACAATCGGCGAAGTGCGAGTCGTATTCACGCACTGAAGGTTTCGTAATGTAGGTACCTCGTTAGCTCGTTCGTTTTCACTTAATTATAGCAGTATAACCTTTGTTCGGATTTCGTTGAATCATTATAACTGAGTTGAGTGCAAACTATAAATATTATGATTAATTTGGTATTACTCGCAACTTATTGGAAGTTATTTGGAAGTCATTAAAGGGTTGATGTATGCAAAGGAGCAAAGTTTTTGCTCTCTAATAATTTTGGACGATACGAGGGGCTCATGGCTAAATAGTAAAAGCCGCACAGGTCGATAGATCAGGTTAAGCTACGCTTGCCGCGGTCGGCCTTTGGATGGGTGACCATATTTACATAATGAGACCCCTCCGTGCCTCGGAAAGCACGTTAAGCCGTTGGTCCCGGCTGTCATTCGTGGATCTTTGACAGTCCTTATGGGTAGTCAGAAGCCCGAAAATCTGACAACCAGTCTTACCAAGGTGTATCGTAGGACCCAGTAACTGGTCTGTGGAGTCAGATAGGCAGTCGCTCCATGTAAAATACTGGTATTCAGCTGCATCCGGTCAGACTGGAAGCCGACCCCAACATAGTTGGGAAAAGGCTAGGCAGATGATGAATTCTGGACGCTACTGATGGCGCCAAATACGTAGCCCGATTTCTGGGCTGAGTCCGTTTAGATTACCATCGACACACATACGGACATATGTCGATCTGTCACATGTCGCTTAACGAAACGTTGGAAGTTTTTTTCAGAGATTGTTTAATGTTCTTCTTCTTAGCGATAAGCCTACAATGTTGTAGGCTTAGTAGCAAAGCACCGTTCACACCATCTCGATACGACACCCTAAAAAACCACAATACAAAATAAACAGCAACAATAAAATCACTTACAAAGCTTCCACACCAAATTGATAAAGTCACAATAGGCGGAGGTTAAATAGGGATTCGTTTCAAATAGTCAGAGTAAACTCACGTTAGTCGTGACTATCGCTAAATAGAGATAAAGAACAATAAAGGGACAGGTGGTAGAGGGCGGCCTTTGTGCGTGGCTTTGAAGTGGCACAACTAACGAGGCCGCCGACTGTACAAAGGGCAGCCCGCGAGACTACCATTGCCATTCGTTCAAACGAAAACTATTCACGTAGGACAACGCGCGGCCTATTAATTAGATACCTTTACGACCCCTAACCGTATGCGAGCTTTGTATGAAACGAAATTGATCACTGTGAACACGTTTGTGTTGTTCGTTCTGTAGTGTTGTTGATACTGGATTGATGACGTTTTGAAGAGTTGATATGAGTGAATAAACATTTAGGGGTTTATTATTTATACGCGTTGTTACTACGTAAGTAATGATTAGCGACTGTTTGACCATACATTTTTGACGTTTAAACAGCTGTTAACTTTTAGCAACGTGTATTAATAAAGGAGTAAAAAATCTAGAAAAAATATATTTTACATTTAAATGAAAACTATTTTAATACTGGAATTATCTATCAAAAAAGAAAGAGAGTGAATCAAGTTTTTATGAAGTTGCTATTAGATTCACAATAACATCAGGGACGGTTAATTAAAACCTTAATAATGTGCATCTATAAGCCATACATGATACACTTTCTTCCTAAGTCCAACTGTCATAACTATAAAAAAAAACCGGCCAAGTGCGTGACGGACCACGCACAATGAAGGGTTCCGTAGCTGGAATGAATTTATCCCAAGAACAAACTTAACATTGTAGTAGAAAATCATGTTCTCCCATACATTCCAACTGCAAATGTAAGTTGGTACGCACAATATTGACTGGTTTATTATTTTAACATCATGGACTTCTTATAGGTTTTTCCATAATCTATTAGAAGAAAACTAATTTTTGCATTTTTTTCAAAATTTTAGGTTCAGTTGTTTCGGAGATAAGCGGAGGGAATGGTCAATTTTCGTCTATTTTCTTGAATAACTTGGAAACTATTTATTTTAAATTACAAAAAATGTATTTGATATCCTGTGAGGATATCAAATATATTTTATATTTAATATCCTCACAGGATATACGCCCTTTCATTTGATGTCACACGATACAGTTGTCATTTTTTTTTTAATTTTCCATCTTGCCCCCAAAACTGACCCCCATACACATATTCCGTCTATTCACGTCACAAAACATATCAATTTTTGTAACCCAAACGCAGAGGTTGGGCTACAAAAATTGATATGTGTACCAAATTTCAACTGAATTGGTTTAGTAGATTCGGAGATAATTGACTGTGACGAACGGACAGACGGACACACGAGTGACCCTATAAGGGTTCCGTTTTTTTATTCAGACGTACGGAACCCTAAAAAAACCAGAACATTCAATAAACTGAATATCCACTGATTTGCTGTACCACAACAAGGCACCTCAAAAACTCACATTTACCTCATCTCTATAGCGTAATTTGAACAATTCCAAAGAGAAATAGTGAGTAGAGATAATTCAAGTGGCACTGACATAGTCGGTAAGCGTTTCTCAAGACGCTAGCGTGGGGCAGTTCTCGACTGCCAGCCGAGAGGAGAGGCTCCCATCTGTTATCTTGCAGACTTCAAAACTACGCTCCTTCAGAAAACGTGCACCGCTGCTCAGCTCGCCGGCTACAGCGGACAAATTCTCGAAAGACTCAAAAGTTACTGGTTTATTTAGTAGGTAAATAGATATGGAATTTGGACATTACTTGAACTATTCTTCAGTAAGTAAGTAAGTAAATTTTATTTGTTTAAACATAGTGTACATGATATATACAACGTGTAACGTTAAATGCGCAAAACCTGAAAATAGTTTGATCAGAATAAAGAGCAGAGTTAATTGAACCACTTTTTAATATAGGTCACATTTTTCAAAAAACCTTCATTAAAAACGTTGCCGTGTCTATTTATTAATAGGTCAAGCAAGCCAATGTCAGCGCGGCGCAGCGGCCCGGTGACGACTCCTCCCTCGACAAAGCGTCGTCGCAGACGCAAGAAACGATCAGAATGGCCAGTAAAACTAAAACAGCACATAAAACCTTTACAATTTTTTTAATGATTTATTTTCTCTCTGAAATAGGTCAATTGAATTAAAAACCAGTTGGGGTGTCTGAGGTTTTGCGCATTTAACGTTACACGTTGTATATATTTACATCTACATTGCATGCAGGCTAATAACGGGATACAGAAAAGTTCATGCTCAGCTGCATATCGTGGCGTATAAATTGGTAGGAAGAGATGGTGCATAAACCGTGATAATATTCATCAAAATTACATTTCATCATTATTCATTAAATATTAGGTATAATTACAATTCAATAAGCATATTTTTTTAATACAATTCAATGCCAAAGTAGTCATCAAATAAATTGGTCAGTAAAAATGTGAATTACTGTTATTAAAAATTTAAATTCCAAATTACAATTATTCCAAAAAATACAATAGATCACAATAACATGTCAAAAATACAACTTTGTCATCTCAAAAACTAAGAAAGGTATTTTTGATTTATTCAACACTAGCTTCTGCCCGCAGCTTCGCCCGCGTGAGGTTTTATTTTTGCGCGGGACCCTTATTCTTTTTCTACACGAAAAACATAAGAAAACAGTTTTTTCAACTCATATTTCAAGTAAAAACACTAACAGCGGTGGTTGTAAGTATAACTCCCAGTTTTATTTTAAATATTTTTTGTCTGGTTTAGATATCGATACCCATTGCGTCTGCGCAGTTTAGCTAGTAGTATCCAATTTAAAATAACCCTGTATATGTGCAATATTTGACAAAATAACGCAATGTTCTTTATTGGTGCATTTAATTTCTGGATTTACCATAATTAATATCCAAAAGTTTATATGTAGCAGTAGATTTTTAAAACTTCTACGATATTTTGCAATTGCTTTCTACAGACATGTGTGTCAGTTGCACTGTGAAAATGGTTTCGTAATTGGGCATTTCATTAATTGGATGTAAAAAACATTTTCCTTTTAAGTTATTCTTACAGCATAAAAAGATTACACTGTTGTTTACGCGAATTCTGATACAGCATAATGAACTAATAACGAGTCCAAATTCGAGTTAATTCTTTTGGATTTAGACAAAAAAAAAATCAGCACGAATTCCGTACAATCAAACATACTTACATATAAACAATAACATAGAACACAAGAGTTTAAACAAGTTTCAACTAATGACTGCACGTGCACGGACTAATTACGGCAAAAAAACAATATTGGTTGAGGAATAACAGTTGTGCTCAACTGTTTAATGATTTACTGGAGTATTAAAATAAGTGTGACTGTGATAGTATAAATATAACGTGTAACATCGCCAACGCCCCAGAGGCATTATGTTTATTTATTATTTAGATGTAAGCACTTTTATCTCATTTAATATGAACTGATATTTAAGTTCTTATCCTCACATAGTATAAAACAAAGTCGCCGAAATATCTGTACCTACGAGCATAACTTCTTAATGAGTGCACTAAATTGGATAATTCTTTTTTTTTCTTGTGCTGGATATTGCCAGGACAAGGTTTGTATGAAAATTTTGGAAATTCGAAAATACATTGCACCCGTGCGACGCTGCCGCCGGCCGCTAGTGAGAAACAAAATGTTTTTAAACCAACCCGCATTCGGGCTAGCAACCAAGCGTAATTGAAACTTTAAAACAACAGTTGTAGGTACCACTTCAGCAAAACGAACCTAATAAACATTTTTTATGCCAGGCACATAACAGTTTACTTAGTGAACATTCAGATTCCTCCTACCTAAGACAACACTAGTTAAGGTGCATTTGCGGGGAAAGTTGTGAGCATCGGGCGCAAGTTGCGAGGACTCTTGTCACCCGCGCACTTGTTATCTCAAACACTTGCAGAACTGTGCCGCGCGACTTGCGACAAACGTTGCGCGCTTAGGCGGCAGCGGGCCAAGGGAAAAATATGAGTAATTGAGTTCTCATAAATTCAAAGTCCGCAGATTTTTTAAATAGCTTGAAAGTGTATTTTGTAAAACCAACTGACATTTTGGCTTTACAAACACACTCTCAAGCTAAGCGGAAAATAAATGCTCGTGTTGCTTAATTACACATTTTGAAACAGTGATTAATGATATAATGCTTCCAAGTTCGCATTAAATCGATACCGACCTACGTAAACCCACGAACCACATCGACGCAGATATCTTAGCTGTTATCCATGTCATTTGTCAAGTTCATAATCTGATCTAGCTAACCGCACTATCTATTAGATGTATATCTTAATCTGCCGCTAAAGCGCTTTACTTGTAGTTGGGGGTTGGTCGGCCGTCCCGTACCTTGTCTGACGTCGAACTGCCTCCACTCGCCGTCTCCTCGGCTACTCGCTCATTCTCATAGTTTTGATAGTTATTGCAAACTACAGCCACGTTTCCGCTCGATATAAACAGTTACGAAATTAACACACTATCTTATGAAAATATCGAATTTCTTATATATTCATTTAGATAGACGGAGTAAGGATCGAGCCATTAGCGACGGGTGTTTATACGCAATCCCAGGGTATTTCATTGCTATAAATTAATATCGATTGTACGACCCATTTCCGCTGCATGTGTACTTTGGTTGAGGAAGTTTGTGGTATAATTTTAAGAGTTTTCTGCACGGCCAAAAACTTTTATCCGCATGTCAGTCTTCGTAAAGATTAGCGAATCATTAATTACAAAGTTTTGGGTAACATAAATCCAGTTAACTTCTTGTTTTCAGGTCACGAACTTGGACTGAATAAATGCATTTTATAACTCAGCTGACGTTCAAATTGAGAGAGGAACTAAAATTATACGCAGGATTTAATAATTATGTAACTCGTTATAAACTTTGATTACTTTGATGCTCGTGACTCTGATTGACGGAGTGGGAGGTCCCATACAACAAAAGGCCATAAGCCGAATATAACTTACATTTCGCTCGGTAGGGGTTTGTGAGATACGGATTTGTAAATTATATCTGCTAGTCTAAAACATTAATTAAGTTTAGAGTTCAGTTTTGTATAAATCAATACATAGTCGATTAAGGAATATTAATTAAATTTAGAACAATGATCTAGATTTACCCGTTTCACATTGATAAATTCAATTTGATGTCGGCAGATATATATTTTTCTTGCTAAAGTAAATGCTCTTAAATCGTGGGCCATTTATAGAATCCTTTTATCCATGCCCTAATGTAGGTGGGATTAGTATTTCGGCTCTTGCTTTTATTGTATTTTAGAGACGAAGGCAAAACAAAGTTCAACTTAATCCATCAATTAGAGACGTACTGCATTCAACTTAAATGTTTAATAAGACTTTGGTTGTAAAACAACTCGGCCATAAACTTGTGGAAATATGCGAGACAGCGAAAGAATTAAGTATTTAAGTGTTAATGTAATGTAAAAAAAACAAGAATAATCTGCTGTAAAATCATGTCATTGGTTGACCTAATTAACAAACAACCGATCAGTCATACGATATGTGACAACAGATTAAATCATTTGACTTCAGAGGGTCAGTATCCATTAGGGGTCCGTCACGTGTCCATAATGTATATTGTACAGTCAATCCAACCGTCAAAATGTATGTTGCACGCGTCATATCCAACGAATTTTATCCGCATATTAATTCCTTTCGACCGAATTTAGCACGGTCCTCCATTAGCCGTAAACCTTTCATATGACCCCACGTCAACACCTCTGTCAATCATACAATTGTCAAATTACAACATTCACAAGTGTTTTCAATTACGATGAAAACCCTGAGTTAGACCGGGGCAGCTGTAAATGAGCATCAATCATAGCTATCGTTTCTTATCGTCTCATTTACTAAGTAGTGTGCTCGACATTTACTGACATTTAATGAAAGTCAACAAAAAAGTCAGTACCCTTTCAGTAAGTGGGCAAATGTTTTGCCCTCTCGTATCTAAACTATCTAGTCCTCACTAAAGCAAACGCTTGAACGTAAAAAGTACATTTAGATGTTTGCTCCATCGTCACATAGACTCCGTAAATAAAGTCTCCTTACCGAAGTCCTTTTTTCGTAAAATCGTAGAAAAATATGACATCTGCGCACTTAAGTACTATATTTTAAATTCAATGTTCCAACTCGTGGAGAAGTTTTGAATGTATGTTGATAAAGCGCTCAAGGCACATTCGGTTTTAGCTAAGCTTGAGAAATGTGTTTGTTTAAACTAGGCTTTCACAATGTTATGAGATGTGAAGCTCTCGAACAGAGATTTACTTATCCTTGTTAATGGATCGAAAACCAAGCAAACATTCCTTATCATGATGATAGATACAAGAAATGCTCATAAATATTGTAATAGTATTCAAGAGTGAAATTGGACATAGCCATATCATCATTGCGTAGCTTTTTCCTAACCATGTTGGGGTCGTCTTCCAGTCTAACTAGATGCAGCTATATAATCCAAAAAAGATGCCCTCACTTTAAAAATAACACGACTCATTGAAATATAGTAAACAAATCTATTCACTGACAAAGAGAAGAGAGACAAAGAAAAGGTCACTTTGAAACAAACGAGTCATCATCATTCATCATTCTCTTGACCTTAACCCAATTTATTTGTGGTCAGCGCAACACGTCTTTTACTTCTATATTCTCTTCTCCTAAAACAGAATATTCTATAGTACATTATTCACTAGGGGATAAAGCAGTGGCTTAAGTCACGGGCGCTATTTTGTATCCCAAACGCAACGAAGCATTCTAGACCTCCCGAGCACAGCGAGGTAGCTCTGAGTTAACGCCTGCGCGAAGCGGGGGAGTTAAGACTAGAAACCTGAGTGCAGTGAGAGATTCAAGCTCGCCCAAGACTAAGACACCTTTATCCCCGAGAAGAATACTCTACTTTTTGCACCTACTGCCAGCTAACAAAAACCAATTTGATTTCCATAAGTAGTTTATAAAAGTTTTTTAAATAACCGGGGAATACCAAGTTATGCGCAGTTTCGTATACTATTTTATCCAAACTTATGTAATTTCATGAAAAACACAATAATAGCGTAATTATGATGCCCAAATCCAACATTCTAATGACGTACGACGTGCCACCACAGACTAAGGACGGTATTAATAAACGTTACTCAGCCTAAAAGCTCGCACTTGATATCGATCTTGAGATCATGATTGTATTAATAATCATAATAATTTACGCACTCACGTTACGGTTTGGGTTCACGCTATCAGCCAAGTGATGGACTGATTAATAACCGAAACTGTAGGTACACTTAGTATACAATGGGTGCGTGTACTCCAGATGCTTAACCTGAGTGTTGGCAGTCCGTGACTTGAGGTCATGATTAGTATCTAGCGCGAAACATGGAGTTTGAAAATATTTTGGGTGAAATTAATTATTGCGATGAAATAGAGTACTGTGACGATATGTTATGGCCTTTGCGACATCGTTTACCAAAAATCTATATTTTATATATTGAGGTCGGTCAAACTGCGTTAGTCTACTGCGAACGTTGTACATATATAATAGGTATTACTACACCTATCCAAAAAGTAGATAACTTCAACTCGCTGAAAATATGTACATAAACCTCCTACTCTCTTGCTGAAAATATACAAAAGGGAAAAATAAAGATTTTAAACTGAATAAAAACTCTTTTAACTAACATGGCAGGTTAGGTTTGCATGACATATAATTTGACGTTAGCGAGCAGGTGGTGTGAAAAATGATTTAAATATGTCTGTCTACTAAAACTGGCCAGTGACATAGGTACACAGATAAAGGACCATGTGTCAAAACGTTCCAAGTAACCAACAGCAATAAACTCCATATTTTCTAAAAAGGGTCTCTTTAAATTTTAATTCACTAAGTTATGAAAGCTACGGTTGATATCGTTCCAGGTTTGAAATACGTGAAATAATAGAGCATTAAAAAAAAAAGAACAACTCACTTTTCCAATTAAAATAGGAGTGAAATCTTAGCAAATAGGACTTTGCTGCACCCTGATTGTGTAACGCACAAATTTTCGCTCACAATCCAGAAAAATTTTGAAGGAAATTGCTAATCCATCGCATCATACATTTGAAAAATCCTTCTGCTCAACAACGTAAACAACGTAATGAATGCTGTTGAACTGTCAAAATGAAAGGCATTGCCTTTCTGTGTTACGCATTAACCCCCGGTTGGTGAAACCGCTACCCTACTTCTCTTATATTACATTAGCAACTTAATCATAATAATATCGTCTTCGTTGTCCAGTGGCGCTACCATAAAGAGACCTAGTCGGTACAATGACCACCCAATTACGTTCACGAGCTCAATCCTAGATAGAACTAATTAATTTAGGTCTTTCATCTACTTACATTCAATTAACCACATATCGTAGTTAATTATGGACAACATGACACGACCACAAAAAGGTACTGAAAATATTGGAAGAAATAAGAAAATACCACAAAATAAGCTCTTCTGTTTTTGGAACATTATTACATAATAACATGAATAACTTCACACATTGTTTCCGCGAAGTGTGGGCAGAGGTGGGCCTAACACCCCCATCTACATTTGTACGACGAACAATTAGAGTTTGCAACTTAAATCGTAGATTTAATAAACTAAATATTGAATGGACACAGTGGGAAGCAGATGATAAAATAAATAATAAATAAGTTTCCAACAACAAGTTGGAATTAGCTTCAAACAGTTTTAGTTTTGTGCTAGTTATCTGCAACTCTCATACCTCTGCAACTGTTAGAATGGCAAACACGATAAAATTAATGAATTTGGGTTCGGTTGGGTTTCATTTCCTAAGTCTAGCTGTGAATTGTGTCGGTGAGGATTACCTCCTGCCATCTCTCTCACACATGCCACATGACCCACATCCGTCCTTATCTCTCGGACACCTTATTCTGCTCCTCTTAGGTAGCAGCTGTATCTGTTTTAGCGAACAGGATTGAACTAGATTACACACCTTTACAAATAAATACCTACCTCTAATATCGCAGCACATACGTTCAAATACAAAACCACGTTTAATGTGAATGTGACTCGAACGAAGGTAATAAAGATTGCAAAATGAAAAAGAGGAAACCTTTGGTTTATTCACACAAATATGACCAAAACATGGACCGAAATTCTTTTATACCGTCATTGAAATACGCATTTGAATTTTTATAAATTTTAACGGCTTTAATATCGTGAATTTATGAATCGTCATCTCCTGTAACGCATTTCAAAATAAAAGCTTCATTTTTCTATGTAAATGAAATGTTTGATTGCGGCGGGGCGCGCGACTAAAATCTTGTAATAAAGAACCCTCGGTCTCACTGTATAAAATCTTTTCTCGTTTTAGGGTACCGCAGACACTATAATTGTCAGTTGTGTGATGTTGGGAACCCTTATAATTTCGTCATGTCCATTTGGTCGCGGCTCGTAGCAGCTACGTCAATTTACCACTGATTTAATATAATTTCACACGAGTTGCCTTTCATCCAGACCCTAAGGCAGAAAATGACAGCCCATCGATCGATACCTAACATTACGACAGGAAATGTTACGGAGCAGTATTTTTGAATGTTTGACATAATCAGCCTATAATGTTTCCCACGGTGAGAGGGAGTGGGCCGTAATCCACCACGCAGGCCCAGTGCGGGTATCACATGAATTTTTGGTTCTAGGACATGCCGGTTTCCTCAGTATGTTTTTTTTTACAGTTTTGAGACCAATAACTTTATTCTACTTCTGCTTCTGCTTGTCTGCTTTTATTTTGAAAGCAAGATATTTCAGCATTATCATCTAATCTCATATTTATTAGGAATACCTATTAAAACTTCCAGAGAATTTATTTCTACATAACTTCAGAAGGAGAAGGTACGTCTGTCCCGTTATCATTTGCTATATTTTAATTACTCTGGGCGTACTATGGGTAGTGTTGGTTATTGCGCAACAGAAAAACCGTTTGTAGTTCAAATCAGATTATAATTTACGAACAAATTAATCACACTAGTGAAACACACACTGTAGGTACACGAGACAATTAATACGGAACGCGAGACAGTTTCTGAGCACATGTTGTCCTGACGATGTCCAATGTACAAGAGAGCCGCTCCACCTCGCCGCTCGCTCTCCTCGACTCCCACGAACTCAGGCTAGACTCTGTAGTAGTTTTCATATAATACTAAAACTTCGCAAGTTCTAAAGCTGTAAGTTCTTATTTTATTCTTCCGAAAATTTGGCTTGCTGGTAGAAACCAGCCATCGAACATAGGGCTCTTCCATGACTGTTTTAGTAGGTACTTAATAATAGTTCGTATATGAGTACAGCTCTTAGCTAAGTAGCGAAGTCAGACCTTAGGCTTCAATATATTATCCTAAGTTGTAAGAAGAAATGATATTTTAAGTTGTTATAAAATATTTATGTTGTTATAAATCAATTTAACGACTGACCATTGAACTTGGCACCCATTTAGATCTCACTTCTGTTGTCGTTGAAGTCAACAACCAATGCATATATCATAATATTGAACTTGGTTCTCATTTCACATTTATGTTTTTGATGGGATATATGTACGAGTATATACATAGATTAATATGAAACTCACAAATGATTAAGAAATCGCGATGTTTTGTCAAGTCGTACAAACGGTGCGAAGTAGGGGTGGGTGGGTCGCTAGTAAAATGTATAAATAAACCCAAATAGTCGAAGTATGGGACATAAAATTAGTGCAGATATAAGTGATTGCAGCAGACTCCTGCTATTCAACACACGCCGATACTCATAAAGCCATCTGTAAGTAAAACGAGACCCTGAACATAATTGCCTTGGAAATAATAGATACTTATACCAAAGATACGGTAACAACGCTAAGTGAAAACGCTCTTAATAAAATCGTTCAATATTCAGCAACAAACGTCAATATAAACACTGAGTTGCTACAGTTGATTTATTATAATTAGTAATAAGGATGGTGAGGGGCTTATGGCTAAGTAATACCGAAAAAAATTCAAATTCTTTCCAAAGATAAAACAAGTAAAACTACCGACACCTATTAGACCTAGTTTAACCTAGTTTTATTACAAACACCTGCAACTTTTTTCATGCAGTAGGTTTACCTTTAAACCTTTAATGACACCACCTCATTTCACGTTTTGGCACCTTTTTATTGTGCCAAACTTGTTATTACGAAGAGGGGATTTATAATTTTTTATCTACACCCTTGCTATAAATCCTCTATAAAAGTTTCTGAAACAGTTAGCTCATTGCCAACATAAAAACGACCAGTGTCATAGTAACCATAATATCATCCAAACGAGTGTTATAATGTTGTACTAAATGTCACTATGCCGCTTTTTCGATCCCTTCCTTACTCATCAAACAACCACATTCTCACTACTGTACATAATTAGGTATTAGAAAAAACATGTGATACTATTATCACAGTCGCCTCGTGTGAAAAACCCACATTTGTGTTTTAATTCCCCTTATTATACAAAAGTTGCATAAATAACTATTAATGGGCTGCTAATTCTAAACCTTGTCTTCATTTGAAACGTGTTTGTACAAAAATAACTGACAAATATTAAAAGTGGTTTCCGCCCCCCCCCCCCCCCCGTTGGTTCCCTCCCCCTTTAGGGTTGCCAACTTTTTTATATCAAATATAGTATTTTCGAACCCATTGCCTATAAGAATATATGTAGTTAGTGGCGAAAAATAAATAGTTTTTTAATTGCATGTTTGCTACTTCGAACCTTTATTAACATTTTTTTTAAATGTCCTTTAATAACATATCATTAATTCAGGTTTTATGAAAATAATACTGGCCAAAATAATATAATAATAAAAAATAATATAATAATAATATGATAATAATAAAAATTAATGAATAATAATAATAACAATAATAATAATTCTAATACTTAACAATATAACTTAATGCTGCCAGCCCTTTGGGCACTTATCCCATTGACAGCGATGCGGACGAATTTTTTGATGCCCAATGAGCTCCTGCCTTTTTCTTTATATTTTTATTGTTTTTTTTTTTGTTCTTTGATATATACCTACTTGTATATAATATTTGTATATTTTTTACTATTAATTAGGTATTAGTTGTTATTTGCTTGGTTATTATTTTAAAAACAGATTGTATGGCATGTTAATTTACTCTAAATTAAAGTGATATTCTATACTGGCCCTATTACGATCATATCGCCATTTTGTGCTGATATTAAAATATAGTTGTTTCGCCTACTATATTTTTTTAGAAATATTTAGGGTGCTGATATAGCAGGATACTTTATTATACAACGTGTAACGTTAAATGCGCAAAACTTGAAAATAGTTTGATCAGAATAACGAGCAGAATTCATTGAACCACTTTTTAATATAGGTCACATTTTTCAAAAAATCTTCATTAAAAACGTTACCGTGTCTAGTTATTAATAGGTCAAGCAAGCCAAGGTCAGCGCGGCGCAGCGGCCCGGTGACGACTTCTCCCTCGATAAAGCGTCGTCGCAGACGCAAGAAACGATCAGAATGGCCAGTAAAACTAAAACAGCAGATAAAACCTTCACAATTTTTTTAATGACTTATTTTCTCTCTGAAATAGGTCAATTGAATTAAAAATCAGTTGGGGTGTCTGAGGTTTTGCGCATTTAACGTTACACGTTGTATAGTAGGGTTGGCAACCCTACTCCCCCTCCACTAAATTTTATACCTATGGAGAAGTATAAATATTAGACATTGTTGTACAGACGCCAGCACATCAAGCTAAAAGCACGCCAAATTTTCCCAATCAACTTTGAACCTTATGCTTTAGAGATAAAGTTAAATATGTATTAAAGAAATTTGACAGATTGTAGTAGCTTGATGTGCTGGCGTCTGTACCTACCTCATAAATGTGTTAAAAGGTGTACCTACCTAATAACTGTGTGATATTTACCGAAAATTGATGTACGTAAATCTTTTGGCGGAATTACCGAAAATGATTCACAAAATTGCTTTCTCATTTGCCTATGGCTGCTACCCTTCGTGAATACAATCGGCGAAGTGCGAGTCGTATTCACGCACTGAAGGTTTCGTAATGTAGGTACCTCGTTAGCTCGTTCGTTTTCACTTAATTATAGCAGTATAACCTTTGTTCGGATTTCGTTGAATCATTATAACTGAGTTGAGTGCAAACTATAAATATTATGATTAATTTGGTATTACTCGCAACTTATTGGAAGTTATTTGGAAGTCATTAAAGGGTTGATGTATGCAAAGGAGCAAAGTTTTTGCTCTCTAATAATTTTGGACGATACGAGGGGCTCATGGCTAAATAGTAAAAGCCGCACAGGTCGATAGATCAGGTTAAGCTACGCTTGCCGCGGTCGGCCTTTGGATGGGTGACCATATTTACATAATGAGACCCCTCCGTGCCTCGGAAAGCACGTTAAGCCGTTGGTCCCGGCTGTCATTCGTGGATCTTTGACAGTCCTTATGGGTAGTCAGAAGCCCGAAAATCTGACAACCAGTCTTACCAAGGTGTATCGTAGGACCCAGTAACTGGTCTGTGGAGTCAGATAGGCAGTCGCTCCATGTAAAATACTGGTATTCAGCTGCATCCGGTCAGACTGGAAGCCGACCCCAACATAGTTGGGAAAAGGCTAGGCAGATGATGAATTCTGGACGCTACTGATGGCGCCAAATACGTAGCCCGATTTCTGGGCTGAGTCCGTTTAGATTACCATCGACACACATACGGACATATGTCGATCTGTCACATGTCGCTTAACGAAACGTTGGAAGTTTTTTTCAGAGATTGTTTAATGTTCTTCTTCTTAGCGATAAGCCTACAATGTTGTAGGCTTAGTAGCAAAGCACCGTTCACACCATCTCGATACGACACCCTAAAAAACCACAATACAAAATAAACAGCAACAATAATATCACTTACAAAGCTTCCACACCAAATTGATAAAGTCGGCGGAGGTTAAATAGGGATTCGTTTCAAATAGTCAGAGTAAACTCACGTTAGTCGTGACTATCGCTAAATAGAGATAAAGAACAATAAAGGGACAGGTGGTAGAGGGCGGCCTTTGTGCGTGGCTTTGAAGTGGCACAACTAACGAGGCCGCCGACTGTACAAAGGGCAGCCCGCGAGACTACCATTGCCATTCGTTCAAACGAAAACTATTCACGTAGGACAACGCGCGGCCTATTAATTAGATACCTTTACGACCCCTAACCGTATGCGAGCTTTGTATGAAACGAAATTGATCACTGTGAACACGTTTGTGTTGTTCGTTCTGTAGTGTTGTTGATACTGGATTGATGACGTTTTGAAGAGTTGATATGAGTGAATAAACATTTAGGGGTTTATTATTTATACGCGTTGTTACTACGTAAGTAATGATTAGCGACTGTTTGACCATACATTTTTGACGTTTAAACAGCTGTTAACTTTTAGCAACGTGTATTAATAAAGGAGTAAAAAATCTAGAAAAAATATATTTTACATTTAAATGAAAACTATTTTAATACTGGAATTATCTATCAAAAAAGAAAGAGAGTGAATCAAGTTTTTATGAAGTTGCTATTAGATTCACAATAACATCAGGGACGGTTAATTAAAACCTTAATAATGTGCATCTATAAGTCATGCATGATACACTTTCTTCCTAAGTCCAACTGTCATAACTATAAAAAAAACCGGCCAAGTGCGTGACGGACCACGCACAATGAAGGGTTCCGTAGCTGGAATGAATTTATCCCAAGAACAAACTTAACATTGTAGTAGAAAATCATGTTCTCCCATACATTCCAACTGCAAATATAAGTTGGTACGCACAATATTGACTGGTTTATTATTTTAACATCATGGACTTCTTATAGGTTTTTCCATAATCTATTAGTAGAAAACTAATTTTTGCATTTTTTTCAAAATTTTAGGTTCAGTTGTTTCGGAGATAAGCGGAGGGAATGGTCAATTTTCGTCTGTTTTCTTGAATAACTTGGAAACTATTTATTTTATCCTGTGAGGATATCAAATATATTTTATATTTAATATCCTCACAGGATATACGCCCTTTCATTTGATGTCACATGATACAGTTGTCATTTTTTTTTTCCATCTTGCCCCCAAAACTGACCCCCATACACATATTCCGTCTATTCACGTCACACCTCTGCGTTCGGGTTACAAAAATTGATATGTGTACCAAATTTCAACTGAATTGGTTTAGTAGATTCGGAGATAATTGACTGTGACGAACGGACAGACGGACACACGAGTGACCCTATAAGGGTTCCGTTTTTTTTTATTCAGACGTACGGAACCCTTAAAAAACCAGAACATTCAATAAGCTGAATATCCACTGATTTGCTGTACCACAACAAGGCACCTCAAAAACTCACATTTACCTCATCTCTATAGCGTAATTTGAACAATTCCAAAGAGAAATAGTGAGTAGAGATAATTCAAGTGGCACTGACATAGTCGGTAAGCGTTTCTCAAGACGCTAGCGTGGGGCAGTTCTCGACTGCCAGCCGAGAGGAGAGGCTCCCATCTGTTATCTTGCAGACTTCAAAACTACGCTCCTTCAGAAAACGTGCACCGCTGCTCAGCTCGCCGGCTACAGCGGACAAATTCTCGAAAGACTCAAAAGTTACTGGTTTATTTAGTAGGTAAATAGATATGGAATTTGGACCTTACTTGAACTTTTCTTCAGTAAGTAAGTAAGTAAATTTTATTTTTTTAAACATAGTGTACATGATATATACAACGTGTAACGTTAAATGCGCAAAACCTGAAAATAGTTTGATATAAAGAGCAGAGTTAATTGAACCACTTTTTAATATAGGTCACATTTTTCAAAAAAACCTTCATTAAAAACGTTGCCGAGTCTATTTATTAATAGGTCAAGCAAGCCAATGTCAGCGCGGCGCAGCGGCCCGGTGACGACTCCTCCCTCGACAAAGCGTCGTCGCAGACGCAAGAAACGATCAGAATGGCCAGTAAAACTAAAACAGCACATAAAACCTTTACAATTTTTTTAATGATTTATTTTCTCTCTGAAATAGGTCAATTGAATTAAAAACCAGTTGGGGTGTCTGAGGTTTTGCGCATTTAACGTTACACGTTGTATATATTTACATCTACATTGCATGCAGGCTAATAACGGGATACAGAAAAGTTCATGCTCAGCTGCATATCGTGGCGTATAAATTGGTAGGAAGAGATGGTGCATAAACCGTGATAATATTCATCAAAATTACATTTCATCATTATTCATTAAATATTAGGTATAATTACAATTCAATAAGCATATTTTTTTAATACAATTCAATGCCAAAGTAGTCATCAAATAAATTGGTCAGTAAAAATGTGAATTACTGTTATTAAAAATTTTAATTCCAAATTACAATTATTCCAAAAAATACAATAGATCACAATAACATGTCAAAAATACAACTTTGTCATCTCAAAAACTAAGAAAGGTATTTTTGATTTATTCAACACTAGCTTCTGCCCGCAGCTTCGGCCGCGTGAGGTTTTATTTTTGCGCGGGACCCTTATTCTTTTTCTACACGAAAAACATAAGAAAACAGTTTTTTCAACTCATATTTCAAGTAAAAACACTAACAGCGGTGGTTGTAAGTATAACTCCCAGTTTTGTTTTAAATATTTTTTGTCTGGTTTAGATATCGATACCCATTGCGTCTGCGCAGTTTAGCTAGTAGTAGCCAATTTAAAATAACCCTGTATATGTGCAATATTTGACAAAATAACGCAACGTTCTTTATTGGTGCATTTAATTTCTGGATTTACCATAATTAATATCCAAAAGTTTATATGTAGCAGTACATTTAAAACTTCTACGATATTGTGGAATTGCTTTCTACAGACATGTGTGTCAGTTGCACTGTGAAAATGGTTTCGTAATTGGGCATTTCATTAATTGGATGTAAAAAACATTTTCCTTTTAAGTTATTCTTACAGCATAAAAAGATTACACTGTTGTTTACGCGAATTCTGATACAACATAATGAACTAATAACGAGTCCAAATTCGAGTTAATTCTTTTGGATTTAGACAAAAAAAAATCAGCACGAATTCCGTACAATCAAACATACAACTACATATAAACAATAACATAGAACACAAGAGTTTAAACAAGTTTCAACTAATGACTGCATGTGCACGGACTAATTACGGCAAAAAACAATATTGGTTGAGGAATAACAGTTGTGCTCAACTGTTTAATGATTTACTGGAGTATTAAAATAAGTGTGACTGTGATAGTATAAATATAACGTGTAACATCGCCAACGCCCCAGAGGCATTATGTTTATTTATTATTTAGATGTAAGCACTTTTATCTCATTTAATATGAACTGATATTTAAGTTCTTATCCTCACATAGTATAAAACAAAGTCGCCGAAATATCTGTACCTACGAGCATAACTTCCTAATGAGTGCACTAAATTGGATAATTCTTTTTTTTTTCTTGTACTCGATATTGCCAGGACAAGGTTTGTATGAAAATTTTGGAAATTCGAAAATACATTGCACCCGTGCGAAGCTGCCGCCGGCCGCTAGTGAGAAACAAAATGATTTTAAACCAACCCGCATTCGGGCTAGCAACCAAGCGTAATTGAAACTTTAAAACAACAGTTGTAGGTACCACTTCAGCAAAACGAACCTAATAAACATTTTTTATGCCAGGCACATAACAGTTTACTTAGTGAACATTCAGATTCCTCCTACCTAAGACAACACTAGTTAAGGTGCATTTGCGGGGAAAGTTGTGAGCATCGGGCGCAAGTTGCGAGGACTCTTGTCACCCGCGCACTTGTTATCTCAAACACTTGCAGAACTGTGCCGCGCGACTTGCGACAAACGTTGCGCGCTTAGGCGACAGCGGGCCAAGGGAAAAATATGAGTAGTTAATTGAGTTCTCATAAATTCAAAGTCCGCAGATTTTTTAAATAGCTTGAAAGTGTATTTTGTAAAACCAACTGACATTTTTGCTTTACAAACACACTCTCAAGCTAAGCGGAAAATAAATGCTCGTGTTGCTTAATTACACATTTTGAAACAGTGATTAATGATATAATGCTTCCAAGTTCGCATTAAATCGATACCGACCTACGTAAACCCACGAACCACATCGACGCAGATATCTTAGCTGTTATCCATGTCATTTGTCAAGTTCATAATCTGATCTAGCTAACCGCACTATCTATTAGATGTATATCTTAATCTGCCGCTAAAGCGCTTTACTTGTAGTTGGGGGTTGGTCGGCCGTCCCGTACCTTGTCTGACGTCGAACTGCCTCCACTCGCCGTCTCCTCGGCTACTCGCTCATTCTCATAGTTTTGATAGTTATTGCAAACTACAGCCACGTTTCCGCTCGATATAAACAGTTACGAAATTAACACACTATCTTATGAAAATATCGAATTTCTAATTTAGATAGACGGAGTAAGGATCGAGCCATTAGCGACGGGTGTTTATACGCAATCCCAGGGTATTTCATTGCTATAAATTAATATCGATTGTACGACCCATTTCCGCTGCATGTGTACTTTGGTTGAGGAAGTTTGTGGTATAATTTTAAGAGTTTTCTGCACGGCCAAAAACTTTTATCCGCATGTCAGTCTTCGTAAAGATTAGCGAATCATTAATTACAAAGTTTTGGGTAACATAAATCCAGTTAACTTCTTGTTTTCAGGTCACGAACTTGGACTGAATAAATGCATTTTATAACTCAGCTGACGTTCAAATTGAGAGAGGAACTAAAATTATACGCAGGATTTAATAATTATGTAACTCGTTATAAACTTTGATTACTTTGATGCTCGTGACTCTGATTGACGGAGTGGGAGGTCCCATACAACAAAAGGCCATGAGCCGAATATAACTTACATTTCACTCGGTAGGGGTTTGTGAGATACGGATTTGTAAATTATATCTGCTAGTCTAAAACATTAATTAAGTTTAGAGTTCAGTTTTGTATAAATCAATACATAGTTGATTAAGGAATATTAATTAAATTTAGAACAATGATCTAGATTTACCCGTCTCACATTGATAAATTCAATTTGATGTCGGCAGATATATATTTTTCTTGCTAAAGTAAATGCTCTTAAATCGTGGGCCATTTATAGAATCCTTTTATCCGTGCCCTAATGTAGGTGGGATTAGTATTTCGGCTCTTGCTTTTATTGTATTTTAGAGACGAAGGCAAAACAAAGTTCAACTTAATCCATCAATTAGAGACGTACTGCATTCAACTTAAATGTTTAATAAGACTTTGGTTGTAAAACAACTCGGATGGCCGAGTTGTTTAATATTCATATTTCCACAAGTTTATGGAAACTTGTGGAAATATGCGAGACAGCGAAAGAATGAAGTATTTAAGTGTTAATGTAATGTAAAAAAAACAAGAATAATCTGCTGTAAAATCATGTCATTGGTTGACCTAATTAACAAACAACCGATCAGTCATACGATATGTGACAACAGATTAAATCAATTGACTTCAGAGGGTCAGTATCCATTAGGGGTCCGTCACGTGTCCATAATGTATATTGTACAGTCAATCCAACCGTCAAAATGTATGTTGCACGCGTCATATCCAACGAATTTTATCCGCATATTAATTCCTTTCGACCGAATTTAGCACGGTCCTCCATTAGCCGTAAACCTTTCATATGACCCCACGTCAACACCTCTGTCAATCATACAATTGTCAAATTACAACATTCACAAGTGTTTTCAATTACGATGAAAACCCTGAGTTAGACCGGGGATTATAAAGGCAGGAACTCTAGGTCGGGAGCTATTACAGGCTACACCGAAATTGTTTTTAAATGTAGAAAAACGCCCATGTTTTAGGAAGGAAGATGATCTAATAAGTTTTTGTAAGCCATAACTATCTTATTTTAATAAGGATGACGATTTGATTGATCATATTTTACAAGTTCTTGTTCGGGTGGCCTTGGCACATTGGTAGTGCCTACGGCGAAGTTATATCTTTGTAAATTATATTTAGACAAAATCCTCCAGAATCACACCTGATTTGTTGAAACCTTCAGGCCGAAAGTACGAGGCATCGTTACAATTATCGTAATTTTAAGAACGTTTAAAGTCTGATCTCAATATCAGTCTGTCAAAAATACCTCTAAGTTTTGACTAGTTTTTGACATTGATTGTCGATGAAATGAAATTGCGATGAGATTTTGAACGTTTTTAATTAAGAGAATTGGCCTTCTGATGCATAAAAATATAGACTGTTCGTTTCATAAGCCTTCCTTTTGGCATTGCCGTCATCCGATCAATAGACACAGTAAAGAAATCCAAACTCCACAGGTTTGTCACAAAAACTGAAGTACTGTGGTACTGTCCGTTGAGTTATTTTACCTCTGATTTTGCACCACAGTGACCTTTATTCCCTTCACCATAAGGTTTATATCAGAGGTAAAATAACTGTGAATGGACTGTAGTCGGATTCGGGACAAGGGCGTCGGTACGCCACCTGTCAGTCAGGTCATAAAATAGAGAGGCGACGTTGATTCATCGAGCGTCAACTGTCCACCACGACTGACAGGCGATTAAGTATCTGTGTTGAAACCTCTAATCCATTGCCAGCCAGTACTATCGTGAGATTGATCGCGACAAAGTAAAATACTGGTCACGATGCATACAAATTCGGTCATTGAAGAATTATTTAAATTCAGAACATGTAAAAGATATGACGACGTTTCTTGGTCCGTTTTTATCATCACCTTCCATAGAGACAGAGCCAATACTTTTCAATAACATTCTTATTTATTACCTCTTCTTTCTGCAGAAATTGGAAATAAGAAACTATGTACTATCTAATCATATGTTAACCACCACTGTTAAGACTATGTTTGTTCTACTAAACTCTATTATGCTGTAAAAGCACAAAACAAAAGGGTTCACTCTCGTTTATAATTGCGTGAAGATAATATAATACAAATACCTTAGGAACGACTAACGAAGAGGATTTTTTTTTCGAAAACATACACTTTTGATTGGTTGCAAGAATAAACGGGGAAATTAAAAAAAGCCATGGAAAACAAAAATGGAATGCGATAAATGTTATCAGGATTCGAATACTCAGGACACTCAGGACGCACTTAAAAAACAAATAAGCAATAGAAGATAGCAGACAAGGATGGCAATCTTGAAATGGAATAGACAAACTATACGATAACGAAGAATTACAGACAGAGTAGCGTATCCCCACTTAAACTTTATAACTATGCATTTCGATAAGCGCCAACTTTTCGTAGAGAGTAAATATACTATAAGTGATAAAACACATGAAGCCACCCTTTATCTTAGTTACTTTATACGGGTTCCGTAAGTACCTCAACTCCGCAGCAAAATAAGTAGGCAACTCAAACCACAAGTCATCCTTTAATCACACGGTAGGTTGAAGTTCGTCTGAGAAACATCCAAAGTGGTCTTTCCTTTTACTAATTCACGGTCGGTAACTGGGTTCTACCTATACAAATTCAAGCATATTTTATTTTATACACACTTCAGTTTGTTTCGATTACGGCAAACATAATAAATGTAGGAAGGGAAAGGTTTTTTTAACATGATTTGAAGGTACTTTACTAAAATTATTGCGGAATATACCACCTACATATACAACTTGTAACGTTAAATGCGCAAAACCTCAGACACCCCAACTGATTTTTAATTCAATTGACCTATTTCAGAGAGAAAATAAGTCATTAAAAAAAAGTAAAGGTTTTATGAGCTGTTTTAGTTTTACTGGCCATTTTGATCGTTTCTTGCGTCTGCGACGACGCTTTACCGAGGGAGGAGTCGCCACCGGGCCGCTGCGCCGCGCTGACATTGGCTTGCTTGACCTATTAATAAATAGACACGGCAACGTTTTTAATGAAGATTTTTTGAAAAATGTGACCTATATTAAAAAGTGGTTCAATTAATTCTACTCGTTATTCTGATCAAACTATTTTCAGGTTTTGCGCATTTAACGTTACACGTTGTATAGTTAATCCAACCAACCAACCAATGAACCAACCAATTTAATGTAAAAATATTTCCCAGTGTTCGTGAAGTAAAAAATATGGACGATGCTGCTTAAACGAGCATGAGCTTGCCTACGATGTTTGATCTCCACCGGGAAAAAAACATTTTCCGACCCAGTTGCTTCAGTAAATTGTGTGTTTATTTAATTGAAACTTGATAAAATTCAAAAATAAATTAAATAACGTCTCCTTTAGTTTTCTAAAAACATTTTCCAAAAGGCTTTTAAGGTCCGTGGCACACCCAACTGTCCACCATTTTGTTTATTTTTCAAAATGGCTAATATCTCGGAAACGTGACACTTTACGAGATTTGGTCCTCATTATATTTTCTGTTAGCATTGATGCCAGCTCAGCATTGATATAGATTTATATAGGTGTCATGCGTGGTCGCCATTTTGAAAAAAACAAAATGGCGGACAGGTAGGTATGCCAGGTGCCATATAAAAATCTTCAATCCCTTCATCCGATCAACAACAAACAAGATTTAACAAACATAGTAAGTAATAACAGAGCTACAAATTCCAATATCGCATATTACAACAATTTGCAGAATTACTATCACCCTTCACATAAGACCTCTTCATCATCCCGCTCGCTATTACAAAGACCCTTGTAAACAAATATAATCTCTAGTTACTAATCCGCTAAGCTTTGATGGCGACACGTCACTCCGAACGGGCCATCAAAAAAGGATTTGAACTAACAGCTCGTGTGTCAAAGCTTATCGCGATCCGATCAGTAGTTAGAGAACAGAATGCTGCAAGTTCGGCTGATAATGTGCCATGAAGCTGCACCATGCTACCATATTGAGGGAATAATCTGCATTAGTAAAGGTAATCTAGATCAGTATAAAAAGATTATTTCTAGGCTCCAACCATTTTTTATTTCTGATACCATAATCTGCCTAGCCTTTTCCCAACTATGTATGTTGGGGTCGGCTTCCAGTCTAACGGGATGCAGCTGAGTACCAGTGTTTTACATGGAGCGACTGCCTATCTGACCGCCACAACTCAGTTACTGGGTAATACGATACCCCTTGGTAAGACTGGTTGTCAGACCTTCGGATTTCTGCGACCCGTAACGACGACGACAACGACGTAACGACTACGAATGACAGTCGGGACCAACGGCTTAGCGTGCATTCCGAGGCATGGAGGAGTCTTGGTAAGTAAAGACGGTCACCCATCCACGGACCAACCGCGGAAAACGTAGCTTAACCTGATCGATCGACCTGTGCGGCTGTTATTACTTAGCCACAAGCCTCTCCCTCTTTTATGTCTAAAAGCTGTATTTAGTAATAAAATAATGTCTTTATGTTCAGTTAAACGTAGGTACATACATACCTGTCGAGATAACTGAGATTAAAGCCTACATCGAAACCCAGAGCAATCTTATCTTACGTTCAAGTAAAGTTGAGCTTATTAGGTACGGTATGTGGAATCGTGAGATTTGAAAAGCTTTTTGGGTCAAACTCAAATGCATTTTCAACGTAACAGGAAACGGAGGCATACGTCTGAAAATTGAACACCAGGGTTATATCCTGAACCCGAATATTCCAGGCCTTGGTTAACCGCAATAAATATTCATAGACAAACACAAAATTAATCTTTTCTAACACCGACCGCGGTGGGCCCATCGGAAACCCAAATCGGTTTACGGTTATACCTTCGCTTCGGATAGAGAGGTACTCTATTCGAAATAGAGAACATGAATTATTGGCATTGTTGCCCTTGAATAATTCGGTCGATCGTCGACACCGCGTCCTATCCTCGATATGAATTTCATACAAGCCGCGAATATTATGTACAATGGGTTCTGAGGCGGCGCGATTGTCGGTAACATTTCTTATCTCCCGCTACGTATTGGCGCACTTACCGCTCTCCACGGCTGAATGTAAAACGTTATTGAGCCTTCACGACGCTGATATTGGACTTCGAGCGTCGATATTCTGTGTGGAACCGCCGGTGTCCGGAACACGTTAGTAATTTAATATTCACATCTAGATCCCAATATTTACTCTGCTGGATAATAGTTTGAACGAGCCAGCTCAATAACCAACGCTGAGCTGTAATGAGACGAGCGTTTTATGATTTCACTTTATTAATTAACTTTGTGACGTTGTAAGGGGGATTTTTTCGCTGATCGAGCATTTAAAATCTAATGTCGATTAATCTGCAATATCACGTAAGCAGAACTAGAGATCTCACAGTATATTTCTTGTTGCAGACCAATAAACCAATATTTAAGTGCTGGTAATACTAAAAATTACACCGAGCGTAGCTCTAAAATTGAAAAACAGTAAAACAAAGAAGAGTGATAAAGCTGTTCGTGATGAATGGTTTTGATTAAAAGTTTATAAAACTCGGCACGTCTAGAAATAGCTATAATAGTAACAATACATTCAGTTGGCAATATAAACAGAGCATACATTAATACAACCTACCTAAAGGTTGTTCCGCAACCAGGAACATTTAAAATTACGTTTGAAGTCGTGTGAAAATGGTTGGTGGTGTACTCGGCGGGTTTATCTAAACGAGGTGGTGGCTGCCAGCTCAACCCACTTCCTAGACTCCGTCACACCTTACTGACCCAACTCTGTGTAAAGTCCTGAAAACAAACGCTATTCAATTTAAATACACACATTTTATACCACACAAACGCCATTTTGAACCCTAGAAATATAACCAAGTTTATTTTACAAGAAAAACATTTTCAAAAGCTCTTTAAACTTTAAATAAATCTCGTTACATTGTATGTACCTGCTGTTGGACGTAGATTTAACCTCTATCACGTCACTCGTTTCAGTCCTGGACCAATGCCATGAAATCATTTCGGCAGGAGGCTTCAAAACATACTGCTGCAGAGCTATATGCAGGTACTATATATACGGTGGTTTATACATGTATTGGTTTCAACAAATGGAACGGATTTTTACTTTTATTTTTTTTATTTATACCACTCGTTTGTTAGAATAAATTTGTTGGAAAGTAAAATATTTAAATTTATATCCTATATTCTTTTAAAATTTCGAAGGATTGTCCCAGTCAAAATTTGTCCCAGATTTAAATAAAATTTTGCATTATGTGACATCGTTTTATTAGCTTATGAACCCCGAGAGCCTCTGGGAGCTCAGAGGAAGTCATAAATATCTCGCGCGTCCCCGATTCCTACCAAAGTTTGCTTGCAATATACCCTCTCTACATTTTCAGTGTACTTATATCTTTATTGTTAGAGCAGCGCACAATGGGAGAGTTTTAAACACCTACAGAGCACAGTTCAGTAGACACTCGACACTCGGTAAACACATTTAGCAGGGAGCCGTAAGACTTAAAGAAAAAGTTACATGAATATTATTTCAATGAAAGCCTTAAATTGAAATTATTTCCTTAGAAGGGAAGGAAGTGAGAAAGACAGTGAAGTCACTTAGACAGGGGTGAGCGAAAGAATAATGAGCCGGGCCCGCGGGTCGCGAGCGCGGCCTTCGTTACCTTACCTATCCTCACCGAGATTATTTCAACTTATTTGTCTCCGAATGAACATTCTAAAAGGACGTTAGGCGTAATTCCGACTTTTTTATTTTCCTTCCCGAAACATAAATAAAACGGTATAACTGAAAGCCACGGGTGATATTACGATCAGGGGAGAATTCGTATTTAAATTCTATTAATATTAGTTAATTATAATCATTGTAACAGACGCTTCGTAATTAACGTTTATGAGTTCAATGATTAATGATTACGTTGAATTATGATATTAATAAATTAATTTTCAATTTGTGGCCCAATTAATTATATATTTTAATTAAAAAATATGCTGATATCGTAAAAACAAGGTTTTTCGTATGACCGGCTGCAGTTATTTTCAGCCGGACATATGAAAAACCTCACGATTGTAATGAAATTATAATGATTTTTATTCTGTTTCCTGGCCGGGAGCCAGCAGGTTCAATTCTGCTTACAGGGATTGCTCGTGCGCGGGATAATGGGAGCACAAACGGTGCCTTCATTCAAGATACGGTAAGTTTATTGGTTTTACGCAGACCCATTGATTGAATAATATAGTTTGAATCGTTTTCACAGTACGATTGGCAGATACCTATTCACTTCAACCGTGGAAACGGTTTTGTGGAGCATTAATTAATTATAATGCAATGTAATTTTTTGTAATAATAAATAAATAAATAAATAAAACTTAATTTAATATCACTATCAGCTCATTTACTTTTGAGGATTTCGACAAAAAGTGACTGAGTGTGTGTATTTTAACCCAGAAGTTCTGAACTATTGAATATAAAAATAAATACGTACTAGTTTTCCACTTTATTTTTCTGTTCATTACTCGTGTCTCACTAGGAAGAACACCTCCGTATCTTGTGCAATTTCTGACCGTGTCTGTTCTGCAAGTGCACTTCAGATCGTCACGCCACCTCCGTTGCGGTTGACATTGACGGCGGCGGCGATGTCCTCCGGAAGCGTCCAGTGAGTTACAATCTTTACTTGATAAAAATAGTAGGTACTTTTTACCGTTCAATCGTTCAACCGTTCAAAATAGTAGGTACTTTTTACCGTTCAAGCGTTCAACCGTTCAAAATAGTTGGTACTTTTTACCGTTCAAGCGTTCAACTGTTCAAAATAGTAGGTACTTTTTACCGTTCAAGCGTTCAACCGTTCAAAATAGTTGGTACTTTTTACCGTTCAAGCGTTCAACTGTTCAAAATAGTAGGTACTTTTTACCGTTCAAGCGTTCAACCGTTCAAAATAGTTGGTACTTTTTACCGTTCAAGCGTTCAACTGTTCAAAATAGTAGGTACTTTTTACCGTTAACCGTTTAAGGAAAATGAAAACATAAAATTACATAATTGTCTATAAATTCCTCTAGATTAAAGTGTTATTTATTATTTATTTATTTATTCATTTGGTAACTTTATGTTTTCTTTATTATTTACATATTTTATTGTTGTTAAAGTGCAAATAAATACTGAAAAATTCTATCATGTTGGTTACCTACGTGGCCTAAGAATATTAACAATATTACCATAACTGAATTCAGATATTCTACTTACTAACATCTATCCCGAACTTTAGTTATATGTACATAAACATAACATTTTTGGGGGAGGCCTATGTCCACCTGTGGACGTTTTTCGGCTAAAATGATGACACACAACATCACGCTTGTATCCCCCGAAGGGCTGGGCAGAGGTATACCTACCTATAGTACAGCCACCCACTTTAGTTATATTTATGTAAAAATATACAATATTTTTTATTAGATATTTTTAGTACATATAAACTCACACTAGACTTCATTTCGGTTGGCTCGCGAGACCGTGACAATGTGAGAGTCTTTATCACTTTAAACCTTCCTCATTATTTGAAAACTCGCTCCTGCCAAGGAAAAGTTTTCAAATAATAAGGAGCAGGCTTAATAAAGAGTCTATCACGTCCATTTTATATTATAAAAGAAAACAGGTACACAGACTCAGATGGGGCTTAGGTAATTTGATGGAACATAATCGTAATTGGGAGATTTATTTAATCACCTACTGGCCAAGAACGGGCTTCTAGTGTCTGCTTTAATAAAAATGATGGGATTACCAATCCATTTGTCTCTCGTTGACCTTTCATATCAGTGGCGATTTAGAATACAGATACCGGCAGTCATCAACCTGTGTGCCCAGCTTTAGATCGTGTTTTGTTTTAGAGAAAACCCATTTCATGAATTAACCCATAAGGTCAGAGCATATACAAGAATCGCCATTTCTCTATCATCAAAAGCTCCGCCTATTCATTCAAATTGTAAAGTTAATCCGTAGGTATAGCGAACAGGGGGAGCAGAGGTAAGTCCTACAATACATCAACATTAAGTTGAAGCATGAAGTCGAGAAACGCGTCCAGTTTACGAACAGCTGGTTACTTGTTATGTCGCACACTTACGTGCAACATATTTTACCGCACCACAGCCATTAGTCACCGCACGCTCGACCCGGACTCGAACCCGCACTACTCGAGGACCTAAGTAACGACCGAACCTAATGCGCGCACATTCCTCTCGTATTTTTCAAGTCAAGCTACTGAGAGAAATAAGATGTTTCCCTGGCTTTGGACCGCTGAAATGGCGCGATCATTTAGTTTCCGGGTTAGGTAACGTACGCTTCTGTTACTGAAGTATTGCTTGAAGCCGAGCACATAATACGTGCCTACTTTATATCAATATAAACGTCGTCTTGGACATTTGAATTTCTTAGTGTTCCGTGATGAAACTGAAAATACGGAACGCTTTAGCAGCGCTTTCGTGTTTATTGAAATATTCGGTAAGACGAGTAAAAAATATGATCATCAGATCATTCGTATGGCCGCACAGCTACCAAATTCAAAGAGAAAACGACGTTATTACCACGCATTTACAAAACATTTAAGCAAGAAACATTTACTTATAATATTACCTTCTATTTTTACCGCAGCGGTTTCCATTTAGGAAGCGAAAAAATAAATAAAAAGTTTTCATCGCTAAAGCCAAAAAGGACATTAGGGGGAAAAATGTTGCCGCAATATAGTAATTGAGGTGCATTTATCCGCCAATTGGCCGCGTCCCCTGCGTTTCCGTTCGTTAGCCCGCTCGGAAATGTTCCGGAAAATTGTTGCGATTCTCACAGAGAGTTGCTCGGCACTATGTAAAGCAGAACTAAGGCGCACCTAGCGACCATTGCCTGTCTCTACAGCTCCACAGGAAGCCTGCCATTAACTTCAAACATGCTGTAATTCAAGCCGCTACTAATGGCTCTATTTAATAATTCTACTCGGATCGCTATTTTTACTTTGTTTGATTTTAATCTCGATGAATTTCGCCGAGATTTTGTTCCAAAAATGTTTTGTTATTAGACCGCCCGCTAAAAATTAATTTTCCCGCATTTCGGTTTTACTTCGTTACTGTAAGGTACACAAAAAATTACCTGCTCCTAAAGTAAGGTTAAATATAACATCTATAAATTAGTTAAGAGGGATTTCGGCGTATTCGAGGTAAGTCTACAAATTACAAACAAGGCACGAAGTAAAGATTCCTACGTTTTTTCTCCTTTTATATTTTTATAAGTTACTTCAAATAAACGAACGATGCTCGGAAGCACAGCTTTCAAGCTGTACTTCCGAGCATCGTCGAAAACAGTAACGGAGACAGTAAATACAAACTATCGTTTCCCGAATAATGTGTTTGTGTGTTCTCGTAACAATAATTGTCGTGTAACGATCCTCGCAGATGTTGCTGTTTAATTAAAACTTTGAGCCACGTTATCCAACCCTTCGACATTATTTGACCTTCCCATAGCTCTTGCTCGTAAGGGCCCTATAAACTTATCGAATTATTTCGATTTTATGGTTACAATTTACGATTTTCAATAATACAGGTCGTATCCCCGTTTAGGTAGCTCGTAACTCGTTCCTCTGTTCAATTAACAAGTATCTGCGAAGATCGGTGGTACATCCGCAGCGAGGTTTGCTACTCACCTCAATTCATCTGTTTGGCGGTGAATGTTTACGTCAGCGGCAGACTTTGGGCGGCGGAAGCGACCCAACTATTATGGATAACAATTACGGAGGGATCTGCCGACCCTCGTTACAAAGATCACTTGGAAACGACTGCGATTCTTTTCTCGTTGTGGTCACACCGAACTCTCTAATTTGAATACATTTATTGTGTTTTGCGTAAAAAAACAGTGAAAGTGACCCTTCTCCGTGGTCCTTTCACACATGTGTATGTATTTACATTTAGTGAAGCCTTCTGCTCCCAGCTATATGAATGTAATGAAAAATGCCTCCAATAAAGTGGAGGTGCAGGGTTTGAACAAATTATTTTTTTTGTATCTTTAAAAGAAATAAGTATTGTATTATTTTTTTTTAAACATGAATATTACATTATGTTGACTTAAACATGAAAACAGACAGTTTTATTCACATTTCATATGATGGTGGAAAACGAAAATAGAATGTTTCAGTTAGTAACTGCACACAGGTCGAGTGTTAGGACCGTGCTAGTGTGTGACTAGGTTTGAACGAGCATCCATTGTTGCTCAATGAAATAGCAACCATCCCCGCATATTACACTTAAAGCGATGCTGAAATGCAACACACAGAGTTTTATATGTAAACCGACAATACAAGGATTTGCTCCAATAGCTGTTATCGCAATAACATCAAAGTGTGTTGTTATTCAAAATATTCTGAGATCATGCCAACGTTAGAAAGTGTAACTGTACGATCAAGTGCCAAGTTTAAAATTTATATTCATTTATTTATAAGAGTTGTTTGTGAAACTATGATAAAACAGCTATTATAATATCAGAAGGGCAATTCCCGTAACTTAAAGAAGGTTTACAGTCTGATCTCCGTCTTAATCTGTCAAAAATAACTCTTATATCCCTACATTTTTGACATTGATTACGAGTATTATAGCTGAGATGAAATTGGGACTAGATTTTGAAAGTTTTCAATTTGAGAATAGCCCCTCTTATGTGCACGATTAAAAATAAAGAGAACAACTCTAAAACAAAACCTAGATGTAGAATTATTAATCTGAATTAATTTTAATTTCACACATCTTGCGTTTTAAAGTAATGCAAACAACTGTTTACATTAGATTAAGTTAGGCTATTAAAAACTTAAAATGCTCACTCACTCTAATAGGCACGATAATTAGTTTCTAAGTTGAAACTAAAAAGAAATTTAAAAAATATTTTTTTTCTATATAATTTGGGGGCAGAATCATTTAAAATTTAAGGTTCTAGATGCCTTTGGCTACCATTAAAAACTTTTATGAGTTGTTGTAAATTGTTCAGTGTTCCGAACACTGACGTCGGAATTTGAATGACTTGTTATAATTACGTGCTTTCTTACCAATGGTAACTGTTAAAGATTTATGAAACTTGAGTCTTCCTCCTTTGTTTTAAACAAGAGAGGAGATGACGGGAACAGTAAGTTAAATATCTTGTTACATCGATAACGGGGAAGCCACGAGAGGTTCTCTGTGTAAAGCAGACAATTTTAATCGTAATAGAACTATTTCGATACCCATAAAGTGCCGGTCAGAAATAAAGTACTATATTCTTATGGGAAATAACATATTGAGCATTTTTTAGTCATCATAATCTGCTTAGCCTTTCCTCAACTATGTTGGGGTTGGCTTCCAGTCTAACCGGATGCAGCTGAATACCAGTATTTTACATGGAGTGACTGCCTATCTGACCTCCACAACCGAGTTAGTGGGTAATACGATACCCCTTGGTAAGACTGGTTGTCAGATTTTCGGGCTTCTGACTATCCGTAACGACTGTCAAAGATCCACGAATGACAACTAAGACCAACGGCTTAACGTGCTTTCCGAGGCATGGAGGGGTCTCGGTATGTAAAGACGGTCACCCATCCATAGACCAACCGCGACAAGCGTAGCTTAACCTGATCGATCGATCTGTGCGGCTGTTATTATTTAGCCACGGGCTCCTCCTTGAGCATTTTTTAATATGTCCTTTGGCACACAGATAGTTTTCCTGTTTTAGGCCCGTAATACAGAACGTCACTTAAGCATTACCTACTTAAGAGCTAGTTTAGAGCCATTTGATTGGTTGAAACTAGTGTTAAGTAATGCTTGAGGCTTGAGTGTGGTTCTGTAATACGAGACTTAGTCCCGGTACGAGTAGTACGTTTCCGTGGGATACACACATCAAAAATGTCCAGGGATCAAGTACGTTTTAGAGTATCGCCTCAATTGAGGATTACTATTTTAACTTTTTTGGATTCTTTTTTTTTATTCTTTTTAGTTAATTTTACTATTTAAATAAAGAATTTTCTTTAAATTTTGATTAAAAATAGAAAACCAACTGTCAATCAGGATTCCTGTAAAAGTGTGTAATCGCGTTTTTACAAAACCGTTACAATTTCTGCATCGGAACTGAACAAAACTGCATCGAAATAGAGCGACGACATCATTTGACATATTTTAAGAAGTTATGATGAGAGCCATCAAAATATTGCAAGCTGCCTCTGGACAAGCTATCGTATCATGGGCGGCGTGATCGAGTGACATGGAGGACGATCTCGCATCACCACTCGCAGACAGGACCGGTACATCCAAAATACTGCTCGACGGAATAGTAGGTACCATGACCGCCGTGATGTTGGCTACGAGACTCCAGCTCTTCAGGCTTTCGGATAAGCGAACAAACCATCCAAAATCGTTTACGTCAAGTGGTAGTCTGAGTTCCTGAAGGCCGCTGAAAGTTCCACCTATAGCACCACGCAATCTTAGGGCCCGTTTACAATGGGCTCGCGAACACAGAAATTGGGAGGAAGAAGACTGGCGTTGTGTTTGCTTTTCCGATGAATCTCGTTTCGGTATAAGGACAGGTACAAGACGTACTCGAGTTTGGAGGACCTCTGGACGTCAAGAACGTTTGAAATTTTGTCAGGAAGTTCATTCATATGGAGGGGAACAATAATGGTTTAGGCCGGTATTTGGATCGGTGGAAGAACCGATTTGATTTGGATCTGGGGCAACCACAATACTCAGATTTATGCGGAGAGAATTGTTTTAGACGTGATCATCCCTTTGCAAAGCCGGTTGGGTGATTCGTTTCGACTAATGCACGACAACGCACGTCCACACACTAAATATTAATTGAATATTATTTTATAGTTAAAAATGGACTTGATCCCTAGACACTTTTCATGTGTGTATTTTCCGATAACTACGCGGGCGAAACATCAGGTGAAAGCTAGTTAGAAATAAATGTTTTAGTTGCCTCAATTGCCTGCACCCTAATTGCGTAACACACTATTACTCTCAATTTAAATAATGTTGAAGCATATTGCTAATCCATTGCTCCATATGTTCGAAAAATGTGTCTGTTCAACTACATAAATGACGCAATGAATGTTGTTGAATTGTCAAAATGAAACCCCCAATCGTGGTAATAGTGTGTTACGCTGAAAACAGAGATAGATGCCTACGTGTAACTGTCACGCTAGACATGACATCGAGACAGCAGCACTTTATAATAGAAAGTTTAAAATTACTGAAGTGTCGTGGCGTTCTTGCTAACTAAAACTAACTTGCACTTTTAATTTTTTAAAGTGCAAGACCTACCTACAAGACGAGAATATTCTAGAGATCATTTCATTTTTTTCAAAGGTAAATATTCTTCTATGCAAATTAATCAAATTGAAGTGTCTGTTTGTAATGTCAAAATTACAGCTTTTTACTAAATGCATATGAATGTATATACGGTACTTGTAACTTACGCTACTAATCATTTTGGTTTGTCTGTTAGTTCCGGCTAATCTCCGAAACCGCGGAACCGATTTTTACAGGACTTTCATTGGCATATAGCTCATGTTATAAGGAGTAACTTAAGCTTAATTTACGTTTATTTTAGCAAAATAAAGAAAATCAAAGGTGTCACGCGATCGAAGTCACGAACAGCAGCTAGTAAATAATATGATAACAAAATGAGGAAGCTGTACATAGTACAACTCCTTGTATAGTAATTTAATGCAAACTTAATTAAACTCACGGTTGGTACCTATCATTGTATCTAGGTGTTCGTAATATGCCGTAAATCTCTATGGAGCCATCTCCCTCAGTGTTTCGTCGCGTCGAATTTGATTTTATTTGCATAAATAAATTAACTTTTTTGCATTGACGATGTTTTTAGTCGCTAACGTTATTTGAGCCGGCAGTATTATGGTCCCTCGACTTCAGTAGGTAGCCATCATTTGAAAATTATGAAAGGTAGTATGGTATTTACAGCCCGATTCAAACTTTATGGCGGCTCGGAACATGAGGCGAGTCACTGCGCAGTAACACATTCATGTGTCAGCGGGGGTGAGGGGAGAGGTACTGCACACTGAGTACAGTACTTCACCGCCATAAAGTTTGAATCAGACTGTACCTAGATTCAGGTGGTAGGTGGTGGTAGTGGGTGGTGGTGGTGGGTGGTGGTGCTAGTAAGCAAGCTGAAGTGGCAGTGGGCTGGCCATGTTGGTCAAAGGACCGATGGCCGATGGAGCAGATGAGTCCTGGAGTGGAGACCGCGTATCGACAAGCGTAGTGTGGGACGCCTCCCAGCTAGATGAACCAACGACTTTAAAAAGGTGGCTGGGACAGACTGGATGCGAAAGGCAGAGGACAGAGTGTTGTGGCGCAGCCTGGGACAGGCCTAGTGCAGCAGTGGACTCCTATAGACCTAACAAGGACACCTCGCGAGGTGTCCCTCACCGATTTAGTTGCGGCTTTACTATAATAATCTACATGAAAAATGATGAGATATGTATTTTTTCTTTTTTGCTAACAAACGTTTTAAAGGGGTGAAAATCACCCTCAAAGTTCGTACCTAAAATTATGGTTTGCAGTTTTCACATATTTCTAATAAAAAAATTCCAAAATGACTTTAACCATTAAAAAGAGCATAAAAAATTATGAAACATACCCTTATTCACATATCCATAAGAATTGTGGATATACATTTTTTTTTTAAATTAAAAATAACGAAAAATTCATAACTCAAAAACTATTTATTATTTTTTAATGGGACCAATTTTAAGTCTTATAAATATGTAGCGAACATAACACTTCAATAAATCGCTTTGGAAATTGAAACAAATTATTCCATGCCATAATTGCATACATCCATTAAACATTATAAACTAGCCGCGTTAATCTTCAGCTTAATATTTTGTTTGTTATTCATATCCCGTTTGCGATGCGGTCCAACATTTTATCGGAAGCCAGGCGGCGAATTAAGAGCAATTCACATCGGTTGATTTTCCGTCGTTGGACTCTGTACGTGGTACGACAATCCAATTAATAAGCAAACCTTTCGTATTCACAGTGAATATCAAATGTTTGCACGACAGGACAGCCAATTGGTCGTTCAAATAAAATATTCATATTCGTACATTGTCGGCCATGATTGCAACACGTCGATCCAGGACTAGTGTTGTAAATGCTTTTCGATGACCCGCCAATCCACTGCCATCAACAAAAAGTTGGAATTGCCTCCAACAATTTTGTTTGGTAAAACCATTTTTATTGTTTGTTTTGTTAGTTCCTAGGTTTGGATGCATACCTAAAATATGACACATATCTTCAATGTCATCGACAGTCATTTTCTATTCACTGCTGAATATGGTGAATATAGGTCTAATTGGTTGCCACGCTTCCCTAGTCTGTTTGGGTGTAGTACAGATCTGACCCGCGGTAGCTTTGCAGAATATAAATATTGTCAGTCTTACTCTTAATGAAAATTAGACAGCGAAAAACCTTCCTCTTTTGTTTTTATTGTTGAATGGGCCGCTATTGACCTCGACCACGCCTGATGGAAAGCGAGATGGAACGAGCGTGCCCAGAAGATGTCTAAGGCACTGGAACTCCTACGCATCGACGAAACACGACAGGCTGCTTGACGGTGGATTCCGGTGGGAGGGTGGTCGCAAACTAGGCGGGCGTTAGCCCTACCACTGCAAGGGAACAATTGGCCAGTCAAATACAGTGTTGGGTGTGACTGTCCAGGATGCGCCGAGCGCTCGGTCCAATTGAGTAACTGGCGGAACAAACTGCGCTAGACGAGGAGGCCAGTTATCAGCCAGGCGACAATTTACTTATTAGATCATTCCCAATAATTGCTTAACCGCTCCACATTCAACATGGCGGTAACAGATGCCGAATATAGATTTGAACCTAATCATACCCATTCTGTGAATACTATTAGGCATTCACTAAATTCAGTTCAACAACCATTCGCCGCATAACGCAAATGTAGCACAATTGTCTCTGTATTGCTTCCGATATCGAATAATGTTCCCATCATACTATTATCATTCGCTGACATATCCAGTATTGCACACCCATTTGTACGACTACATTGACTTATTTCATCATATGTGACCATTTAGCGTAGGTTTTCATCTGTATCTACGGCATCATATATAATGTACATCAGTATTCTAACCACAACGTTGTGAGCTGCGGCCTAAGACAAGATCTGCGGGCAATCATGACAATTGTGGGGTCTCATTCGCTCGGTTTTGTTCGAGAAATAACAAATTGCTCGGTCGCGGTTGCCTTGATTTCCCACAAGATTACCTCAATGAGGGTAAGAAGTCAACCGCACTCCCGCGATGGTTCTTCTCCTGTTTATAATTTTGTGTCGCGGCTCATCAATCTCGTAATGTATCGCTTGAATATTTTATCAGCTGTGCTTTGTTTTTCTGCAACAGTGATGCGTAGAATATTCGTATAATATTCAGGAAAATTCAGGTTTGTCGGTGACGCTTTGTCTTGTACGTAACGTAATCATACGGTCGGGTAACTCAAGACATCATAAATGAACCTTTAAGACAGCCAGGAAAGTAACAAAGTTGCGTTAGTTTGCCATCGGCGAAAATAACGCAATGTTTCTTATAGCATGCAAAAAATCACTTCAACAAACTTGAGACTACATCCGTAGACTATAAATATAATTAGTTTATGGTTAAGCTTGGATATAGAACAGCACCCTAATTGCGTAACACAATGCAATCACAATCTGAATCATTTTGAAGGATATTGCTAATCCATTGCTTTATATGTTCGAAAAATGTGTCTGCACAGCAACGTAAATAACGCAATGAATGTTGTTGGACTGTCAAAATGAAAGCCATTCGTACTCTTAGTTACGCAATTACCCCGCAGATAAATTCTATGGCTTGGGATTCCAAACCACAACTAGGGATATCTAATCTTGGCACATTATATGCATGGTAACATCAAGTGACTAAATCTTTGTCATTTAAAACTTTGATTTAGCGTTAAATTATATCCGCGACTGACGTATTCGTAATAATTTGACCCGGTCCGTCAGTAGTGCAGCGAATATTAAATGGATCTATTTGCAGATATTAATCACTTCAAATGAAATCCTACTCGAATACATCAAATACATGACAGGTTTATTTAGCAACGTGTTATTTGTTCGGTGAATGTCATGATTAGTCTTTTGTATTCTCTAGAGGATGTTTTGTAGGAACTAACCTATGGCTACTGCAATATGTCAAATTTCTTTAATAGATTTTCAACTTTACCGCTTAAGCATGAGGTTCAAGGTTGATTGGGAAAATTTGACAGCTTCGGGTAGCTTGGTGTGCTGGCGTCTGTACCTATACTAACTATCCTTAGTAATCAACATAAACTATACGTTTCCTTCTTGATAAATCCAGGAAAGTAGGAGTTTCGAATTGATACAAATTGAATAAAGAAATAGATCATCCTTTGTTACCAGCATTTGCACTGGAGCGGTCTATAATCTGACTAGCGGTTGCTAGCGACTTCATTTGCTAACAAACTTTCATCCCTCCTTGAATCGTTCAGGGGGGTAAAGTATTGAAAATTCATGTTTAACACCCCTTTCACTAAGAATCATGTCTTCTAAATATCATGTTCCCTTATTCAGGGTTTTCTTTAGGCCGTGCGATATCAGTCCACCGATCAGAGGGGCAATTTCCGTATTTCTAAGAACGTTTGCATTCTAATCTGTCTCAATCTGTCAAAAATAAAATCAATTTACAAACAGATTTGTCAATTTTTAGACATTGATGGTCCCCGACACGAGATTGTGACTTGAATTTGAACGTTTATTAAGTACGAGAATTGTCCTTCGGGTAGGTCACAGAGTTGTTTCATTATCACCATTATTTCAGCTGAAAGACATTCACTTCTGGACATAGGCCTCCCCCAAGCACCGCTACTTTCCCGGAGTTGCTTATACAACGTGTAACGTTAAATGCGCAAAACCAGAAAATAGTTTGATCAGAATAATGGGCAGAATTAATTGAACCAATTTTAATATAGGTCACTTTTTCAAAAAATCTTCATTAAAAACGTTGCCGTGTCTATTTATTAATAAGTCAGGCAAGCCAATGTCAGCGCGGCGCAACGGCCCGGTGACGACTCCTCCCTTGGTAAAGCGTCGTCGCAGACGCAAGAAACGATCAGAATGGCCAGTAAAACTAAAACAGCACATACAACCTTAACAATTTTTTTAATGACTTATTTTCAATCTGAAATAGGTCAATTGAATTAAAAATCAGTTGGGATGTCTGAGGTTTTGCGCATTTAACGTTACACGTTGTATAATTACGATATAAAGCCAGGTGTGCACTTCAGGCAACAATTCATACAACACACACTCACAAACATGAAATAGTTTTTAGTCACATATTTTTTTTGAAATTGTTCGCACTTAAAGATTTTTTATATGTTTTTTTTTCTTTGCTTACATATATTATACTTTTGTAGCAGTAAATATATATGTACGTAAATAGTAAAAATACAAAAATGCTGTAATCCATGGGGGATCGGAACTGTCACTCCGTCATACAAAGCAAAGCAAGAAAAAGCTGGTAACCCTGGCAACTGGCATACATATCCCGCGAATTTAAAAATTAATAATCTAAGAAAAAACCTTCTAAATTGACCAAAAAGTAGTGAAAGTCAGTGCAATAACTATCGTCTATAAATGATATTAATTGTGTCTATCAACGACAAGTGTATATAACCAACTTAAGTCCATATTGTGCTCCAGTTCGAAACGCTTCACAAACTGTAAATCAGTGATAATAATGACAATTCACCATAACCTTACTCTAATTAATATCAAATAGTGAACATAAGTGCAGTTTTATCATAAAATAGTGAAATAACTACGAAGTACAATAATATAACACCGTTAAGAAACACATTTTTTAAAAATTGACCTTTGGACTATCATCAATGTTCGACAACTAGCGCCAGCACGTCACCAAGCGGTGAACGGACTAACCAAAATAGTACCGCTACTTGCCACCAGCGGCGCAAAACTTACGATTGGGGATACCAGTGCAAAATTTATTTTAGTATTTGGTAGAAAGTTATTAATTATTGAAGACTACAAGCGAACTTAGGAATTCGAATCCCAGAAAGTAATATTCTTTGTGTATTATTTTTAAAATCTAATTTTAATTTACAATATGAATTTCTTAGAAAATATCACTTTCCGAAGAACACGTACGCGGTCGGAACCTGAGGCCAGTGATATAATCTCGCAAACGTTGGATAACACCTCAAATTCCTTGCCAGGTATGTCTGAAGATGAAGATGAAAACCTAATAAATATCTATAAGAAAGAGTTAGAGGAACTTAAAATTCAACTGCAAAGTGCACACAAGGAAATAGAATTATTATCATTAGAAAATAGTAACCTGAAGAAAACGAATGCTAATTTAATAGAAAAAAATAAAACATACAAAGTTATAGCGTGCAGTCCCCTTAAGGCCAAAGCCCAAACCCCGAAGAAGAAAGCACCTGTTCCTACAAAGACAAAACAGACGCAGACATCAGAAAGTATGAAAATTACACACAACGCACAGCAAGTCGATATTGATTCTGGAAGTTCTCAGGACGTCGTCGCCTCACACAAAAATATTAACGCAAATGCACCACATCCTTCTCCCCCACTTGCAAAACGTAACATATGTGTGCTGAGCAGTGAAACATCAAACAGAATTTATACAATGAGTGAAAGAACTCATATAAATAACTATAATTTGTGTCATTACCGTACTCCTAAATGTGGAATAAAATATTTGTTAAATAATATCGATCAAAAAGTTCAAAACTTCACTCTTGCCGATTATTGCATTATTTTTATTGGCGAAGAGGATTTCAGGAAAACCTATAATTATATAAAACTTGTAACCTATATTCGTAATATGTTAATAACACTAAATCATACTAACTTTGTAATATGTCTGCCTACGTTTAAGTACATGGACAATACTAATATTATGTTTAACAGCCGAGTAGATACTTTTAATAATTTAATTTATATGGATGTTGAGACATGTAACTACGCGTTCATCTTGGACTCAAATTTAAATCTTCCATACACATGGGATACATATAACCAGCGACATGGGCACCTGAATAACAAAGGTTTTATGCAAATTATCTCAGATTTGCAAGACTTCATCCTGGACCTAGAGGCGGTAAATACTTCTAACTTAAGACTTCTAAAAGATGAACTTTCTGATGACTACAATGATTCAAATGTTAATCGATCAAAGAGCTCAGCTAGTAATATTAATGAGACAAATGAGTCATCCCACTCAAATTGTTTTTTTCGCCTATAACAGCATAAATATCTTGCATCAAAACATTGCTGGTCTTTTAAATAAGGTTGACCTGCTTACAGTCCATCTTCAGGAACTATCTAAAAAACAAAAAGACATAGATGTGGTCTGCATCACTGAACATTTCATTATGCGAGGCTATGAAAAGGTATTAAACATTCCAAATTATAAGCTAGCTGCGTGTTATGCGAGACGAGCAAAGAAGCGCGGAGGATCTTGCGTTCTACTTAAAATAGGCCTAGAGTATAAAGAACTAACAGAGATCTCACGCCATTCAATAACAAACTCTTTTGAATGCTGCGGAATCGAACTAGTCCAGCAAAAATTAATCGTTATTTGTATATACAGGCCACCGAAAATTAACAACCTAAATATGTTCTATGAAAAACTTGAAATTGTTATGAAAACTACTTGTATTAACTCGAGTAAAACAGTTGTTCTATGCGGGGACTTCAACATTGATACCTTAAAAAAGAATAGAATGTCCCTAGACTTTGAATGTTTTCTTTTGGGCTACAATCTTAAGCTGGAACTGAGACAACCGACTAGATTGCGCAGTAATAGCTGCATTGATAACTTTGCTCACAATTCTCGTCAAAAATGTAAATGTGAAGTAATCGAATTGGCTCTTTCAGATCACACGGCACAAACTCTGCAAATTAAAGTAAATAAAACATATAGATTAAAATCTTGGCGAATCAAGAAACGAGATTTGGCATTAGAAAATCTTGTTAAATTTAATAATTATGTTAGTTGCATTTCATTCTCCGAAATATACAACACAGAAAATGTAAATGTAGCATATGATATTTTCATGGAAGATTTCCATTTATTGTATGACCTTTGCTTTCCCTATAAATGTGTAACTATACAACCATATAAAAAAGTTAAATGGATCTCGCGAGGAATACGTGTTTGTAGTAAAAAGCAACGCCAGCTTTTATGGCGATACAGACTTAAGTCAACTAATGAAAATAAAAATAAATTTAAAGACTACTCAAAAAAACTTCGAAAAATTATCAAATTAACTCAAAAATCACAGAATAACTACTTCATACGAACCGCAAGTAATAAGTCGAAAGCATCTTGGCAAGTCATAAATAACAAAACACACACTTAGGACCCAATTTCCCAAATCAGACTACATGATACGACAATTACAGATCCTCAAAAAATTGCTAATATCTTTAATAACTACTTTATTGATCAGATTCAACAGTCACCTCAAGCGTCATTTGACACTAGTAATATTCCGAAAAACCTAAACTCAATGTTTATGGCACCAGTTTTACCCCAAGATGTAATTAGAGTAATAAAATCCTTAAAAAACAAAAATAGCGTTGGGTATGACGGCATAGCAACGAAAGTTGTTAAATTTGTGGCGAACAATATAGCTGCACATCTTAGCCATATTACTAATCTCAGCATCAACTCTGGTGTGTTCCCTAATAGCTTAAAAACTGTTATAGTTAAACCAATTTACAAGAAGAATAAAAAAGATGAAATAGCTAATTACAGACCAGTAGCCTTAATTCCGGTATTTTCCAAAGTAGTAGAGAAGTTAATCTACGAATTATTTAACAATTTCTTATCTAAATATGACATTTTGTGTAATGAACAATCAGGTTTTAGGAAAAAAAAATGCATCAATACAGCTATCTTTGACTTATTCAACATTATCATAAAAAACGTAGATAGCAAAGTGCCTATTTGTGCAATCTTCACAGACATGTCAAAAGCTTTTGACTGCGTCGATCATGACATTCTAATAAACAAATTGAGCGTTTATGGAATAAGGGGAAATGTACTCAAACTTATTAAGTCATACCTTAGCGATCGTAGGCAGTACACAGAAATAACTAGAATTTGCACTAAGACGAATAGGGAAAGAAAATACCGATCCGAAGTACGAATAATAAAATATGGTGTACCACAGGGCAGCGTCCTTGGACCACTCCTTTTCTTAATTTATATCAACGATTTGCCACGTCATGTTGATAATCCAATGGTATTATTTGCCGATGACAGCACCGCGTTAGTAAAGTGTAAACATCCGGATAGCTATGAACAGGATATAAATAAGACCCTGGAAGATATCGTACATTGGCTTGATAAAAACAACTTAGTGATAAATTTACAAAAAACTAGCATAATGCACTTCCATCAACGCACAATTTTAAAAGATGTAGCTGTAGACTACAATAAACAAAATATTAACCAAGTTAAAGTAGCAAAATTTTTAGGGATTTACATTGACAGACAACTAAATTGGCAACCACAAGCAGAGGAAATTTGCAAAAGGATGAATACAGCGGCATATGTCCTTTCAAAGTTGTCCAAAAAAGTTGACATTAAAACTATATTAGTAGCTTATCATGGTCTGGTTGCATCAGTTCTAAGATTCGGTATTATTTTCTGGGGCAATTGCAGCTCAAGGGAATACATATTCAAGGCACAAAAACGTTGCATTAGAGCGATGTGTGGTTTGAAGACCACAGACAGCTGCGAACCAAAGTTTAAGTCCCTAAAAGTACTTACATTTCCGTCATTGTATATTTTGGAAATGGCCATGTTTGTAAAGACCAATAAAAACCTATTCCCCACGATGTCAGAAACTAGAAAACGACCTGTCAGAAATCTTTACAAAAATGTATTACACATCGAGTCCTGTAACACAGCGTTATTGAGGAAAAGTGTTATTTGTATGGGTCCTACAATATACAATAAACTGCCAGATGTAATGAAAAATGATACAATTAAAAACTTTAAAAAGAAATTAGTGGCCTTCCTAATAGACAAATGTTATTATTCTATTAATGACTTTTTAATGGACAAAACTTTTTAATTGGGGATGTGTATAGTAAATGATAAACATAATTAATTAATATTATTTTAACCTAATATGCATTTATTTTTAATTACATTCTAAAGTAACATTTTAATTTGACATTTTTCAATACTAATTATTATTAATGTTTGTATAGTTTTAACAATTCTGTGACATTTTAATTTGTAATTAATTAATTAATTAATTTTAGATAGCTTCTTTACAAGTTTTATAAATTTTGCGTGCCTATTTCCAGGCAGAATGTACATGGCTCACTCCTATTTACTCCACCTGTATTTTAATGTACCTACATTCGTTGCAAATAAATGATTTGATTGATTGATTGATTGATTGATACAGGTTATACTGTAACCTATTTAGGAGATCAGAACTGCACCCACTACGATTGAAGCAAATCGGTAATTTTACCATGTATAAATGATATACCTCTGTACTGCAATACTTGAAAATGATCAATAAAGATTTTTATTATTATTATTATTATTATTGCCGCCCAACACGTAATGCCACGTGACTTTCCTAGCTGGGGAACGATGCTAAACAAAAGAATATCGCTGTTTTGTGCCTACTCGTATGCGTCACGTTACGAAATCTTTTATTAAGATTCACAAAATAAAAAGACCCTTAAATTGAAAAAAAAAAATACTTTTAGTACAAGCTTGTATAAATGTAACAAGTTACGTAAATGCAAACAAGACAGTTTTAGCAACCGTTTAAGGGTGATTGTAAGGCCACGATCCTAGCGGCAGCATCTGCCGATCTACTCTGTTGAAATCTCATCGTGAAAACTCAGGTGAATTGAGCTGTCATTCGATTTGATGCTAGAGATTGACATCATTGACAGTTCACTTCAGGCTCACTTCGTCTAAGCTTCACGTTGTGATTTTTACAGAATGGATGAGTAAGTTACGCGTATTTATAGTCCGTAACCCAGAAATTATTACGCAATATGTTTCAATACTTTTACGTATTGGTATAGAGAAAAATTCGAATAATTTCTATGTACTACCAAAAACCGACAGAACTTTCCGGTACACCCAATATAATATTAGTTAGGATAGATGATCCTAACTTCATATTATAAATGCGAAAGTAAGTTTTTTTGTTACCTTTTCACGCCTAATCCACTGAACCGATTATCGTAAAATTTTGCATATACGTTGTCAGTGGTGGTCAGTGGGTGTAGAAAAGGACATAGGGTACCTGTCATCCAGTAAAAAAAATACTGTTCCCGAGGGAAAGAACAATAACTTTCGACGGTGACAATTGCTTTAGGACGCTATATGGCGCCAAGTGTCTTTCGAATCATGATTGAAATACGAGTATGACCCGACTTTCTGAGCAGTATTCTAACAAAAAATACTAGGCTTGCATGAATTCACGATAGCATTTCAATAATTAGTATTACACATGCTTGTAATAGGATTTGGATGAAATTTGACACACAGATAATTTATTATAACCTGGATTAACACATAGCATACTTTTTATCTCAGTAATACGTTTCCGTGGCATAATTTCCGACAAAAGCTAGTACTAAATAAAGGTAAAAATGTATTGACGATTATGGAAATTAAAATTATGGAACGGCACGAGTACACAAAGTTTAGCGATAGGCCAAGAGGATGTTTCCAGAAGCTTGCAAAACCTAACTAGTGAAATTATTAAATACCTACCTATGTAATAGTAGGCTTATTCCTGACGTTCTAATAATGTGAGTAGGTATTAATTGTTATTTCGGGCTTGTACCCTCCCACGTCTCCGCCCGCCCGCGCACAGGTTACTTATGTAGTAACCCCGGCGCCCGTTCACGAACATGACGCGTACGAACCGAATAATCCAACAGACGCGCCACAAATGCATCATAACAGCCTAACATATTCTCAAATGCATAATGCTCTTTCAAGTCAACATCAAAATAACATAATAAACGGATCCAAGGTTCTTACACTTACAACATATAAAAAATGCTTCTGCATTGTACAAAACTATAGTTTGCAATATATTTAGGAGATATATATTATATAATAAATATATATAATATTATATAGAGAATACAATGTTACTACCAAACGGGAAGAGATATTTAAAGTATTCAACAATTGAAACTTGACTGAATAAAATAAAAATAAACATTAATTTCGTAATGTCAGAAATATGAAAAAAAGGGATGCATCTCCTCCAAATTTTGAAAGCCCAAGTGCCTGTGGAGCAGGACCAGCATTAAGCCTATTTATTTATTTATTATTCATTTTAACTCATTTTTATCTAAGATATAATAATCCAACTTATAATATGCTTCTCTACATAGTGTGCGTTTAATGTATATTTTAATTTCTTTTCATTTAGTTGAAGAATACCGAGTGGAATTTTATTGTAACATTTTACACAGTAACCCATAAAATTAGTTTTTACTCCTACTTTAGACAATCTGAAACGCGGTTGATCTAATTTGTTCCTATTTCTAGTGTTAAAATGTTGCCTGTCACTTATCTTACTAAAAAGACGCATAACTTGTATTAATTAATTTACCTTTTAATTAACACATATTTTCACGTTACTCTTTGTAATAACGTATACCTATGTGATAAATTGAATAATTTTCCAAGATCTAAATTATTACTTTGCTATTTTATCAGATTTCCATAATAACGTCTTCAATTTACGTTGTGAACTTTTATATTTAATCTTTTACTCTGGCTTCCGAGAAAATGTAAAATATATAGCGAGATTAGCTCTGCCCTTTGGCACAGTATAATAAAGTAAGCAGTATTACGTCTTCATAACAATTGAGGTTACGAAATTTCTCTCCTCATCATCTATGTTAGCTGAATCTCTTCTCTAAGAAAACTTCAGTAAAGACATTCCAATTCGTTCTAGCCCATATCTATTGGCACGATCAAAAAAGCATTTCAAAGTGTTAAGATAAAAAACACTGAAGACGTGGGGGATTTCCGTTAAGGTTCTTGGAGATATATTGATACAATGTCCCCTGTCCTAACAGGCAAATTAAATAATCAATGTTTAGTCAGCAGTATGTTTCCTGATTCAATGAAACATAGTAAGTAGTTCGAATTTTCAGCAGGGGCCCGAGGCTAAATAATAATAATAATAACAACCGCACAAGTCGATCGATCAGGTTAAGAAATGTATTAAGTTTACGATACCAAATGTTAGACAAGTAGAAACTAGTGTTCTCATGAAGGGTGAAGAGTTAAAACCCGAAAATACCACAGTATTCTTAGGCATAACTTTGGATGCCAAGCTTCAATGGGGCCCCCATATAGATAAATTGTCAAAAAAGCTTAGCTCTGCAGCATACGCCGTTAGGAAAATTCGTGACTTAACTGATTTAGAGACAGCCCGTTTAGTTTACTTTAGTTATTTTCATAGTGTGATGTCGTATTTTGTTGTGGGGAAATGCCGCCGATATTCAGACAATTTTTATTTTCCAAAAAAGGGCAATTCGTTCCATTTATAAATTAAGTCCCAGACACTCCTTCAGAGACAAATTTAAAGAGATTAATATAATGACTGTGCCTTCTCAGTACATTTATGATAATCTTTTGTATGCACATAAAAATATTAATCTGTTTAAAAAATACAGTGATATCCATAATATAAATAAGTACTAGGAACAAACACAAATATGTTGTTCCTACAACAAGGCTCAAGAAAATAGGTGGCTCGTTTAGATGCCAATGTATACATTTTTATAATAAACTTCCTAGCCACATTCAAGAACTAAGCATTAATAAATTCAAATCTTTTATAAAGCTAAAACTATGCCAGAAAGCCTATTATACTGTAAAAGACTATATTGAGGACAAAAAAGCTTGGGATTGAGCTGCTCCAATAGGTCTTTTTTTTTTTTTTTTTGTGTGGTTCTTTCCTCAAAAGACCACTTCAGACACCAATCTACATGGTCCTCAAAGATCAAAGATTATGTCCGGATTTTTATATACACATTGACATTGATGAATTTTATACATAAACAATGACATGGATACTTACTTTGTAAAGTATCTTATTTTTTATTATTATTACTGTGAGTGTGAAGACTATGTGGGTCATTTTTTTTCTGTTTTCCTTCTTAGTTAGTTTTAATCATGATCTGGCAGTTTGAGTAATTTATGCGGCCTACCCAAATGTCTTTTCATTGGTATTGTTCGTCGAATCGTAAGGCTCCTCAAGTTCTGAGTTGAGCTGCACGATTTTTGACAAATCCGTGCACTGACTGGACAGGTCCGCTAAATCTTTGTGGTTCTTTACTCAAAAGACCATTTCAGACACCAATCTACATGGTCTTCACATGATCTGACCAAGATTATGTCTGGACTTTAAAAGAGACTGTGACCTCTGAGTTTGTTTCGCCCTTTCTTCTCAGAGTAGTCAGATAAGAAACGCCGACCTCATCTAGTTTAGAAAAAATATAATTGACATGCAAAAGTGTTTGTACAAACCTACTTACAGAAAATGAATCATTTATCATTTATCCTTAAGCTACGCTTGCCGCGATTGGCCTGTAGATGGGTGACCATCTTTACATACCGAGACCCCTCCCTGCATCGGAAAGCACGCTAAGCCGTTGGTCCCGGCTGTCATTTGTGGATCATTGACAGTCGTTACGGGTAGTGAGAAGCCCAAAAGTCTGACAACCAGTCTTAGACTGGTTGTCAGACTTTTGGGGTTTCTGGGTTGTGGAGGTTAGATATGCAGTCGCTCTGTGTAAAATACTGGTATTCAGCTGCCTCCGGTTAGACTGGAAGCCGACCCCAACATAGTTGGGAAAAGGCTAGGCAAATGATGAGTAAGTAGTACCAATTTTCAAATCGGGTAGTAAGAGCGATCGCTCTTATTATGATTACATCATTGACTAAGCTTTTTGTATTGTAATAATAAAAAAATATATAAAACGTAAACCAAGTGTCTCATTACTTTTGTGCCAACCTGATAAAACTTGGCCTTTATAGCGTGAGGCCATTGGCAACCCTGGTAGTTGTTCTCTCTGCCGCCAATAGAGTGCGCGGCAGTGATACTCACGCGCGGTTGCGCGCGCATTTTAGGGCAGTACTCTACGAGACGCGCTGCGCAGTGCCACGTTATTCCCCGCGCTTGCGTTTGCTTTAGTGTGTGACGGTATTGTTCGGCTAGCATTAGCCTGGTTTTCATGTACAGTGACTATTTTACGTAATAAACAATTTATGAACCAGACATGCAGTGTTTCAGACCACCCCAATAGCCTACCAAACGCTATACCTTCTCTTTATATATTATATTGCAAAGTATTTTGAATGTTTGCAAAAACTTAGGGCTTTTCAAAATTAGAAGCGGTTTCCATAATATACCTAAATGGGGATTACCTAAAACTAGCAAGTCATTTCGTATTTTAAAAAAAAATGTTTATTGACACAAAATACCTTTGTGTACAATACCAATACATTTCACATTTCATTTTCATAAACAGTATCCGCTTTTATAACCAGTTGCCAAAGTAGGTTATAGAACTTAGAGATGGAAAGTTCAAAACCCACATCAAACGTGTCCTTATCAAAAGGCATATTATAAGATTAAAGACTATGTGGAAGACAAGGAAGTTTGGCAATAATTCCTTCTACACGTGTGTCTTCCCTGGTAGTATGTGGCACCTCATTAAGGGCAAAATTATGTAAATATCTATTAACTGCTCCCAAAATACGAGAATTATTTTATTTTTTTAAATACTTCTTTGACATAATCTTCTCATTATTGGACATACCTACAGTTCTAATTTCAACTCTTTATTAGTAGTTGTAATGGCAATCATGTCATTTGTTTAAATGGGTTTTTATTGTTTTATTTAACTTTAATAAAGATTATTTTATATTTTGTGAAAGTGAGAACGTTGTAGGCCTTGCAGACTGTACATTTGTAGACCATTTTCTATTTTACTAAGCACCTGGTACTTGCTGACATAGTTATGATACTCATACCCCTTTCAGCTGCATCCAGAGCCTCTTTCCAAGTAGTTTCATGAAAAATTACAGCTGTATCATCAGTGTAGCAGACTACATCTGGCTGTTTAATGTTAAGCTTCGTTATGTCATTCAAGTACATAATGAAGAGGGCGGGTCCCAAAATACTTCCCTGCGGCACATCCACCGGAAAACTCCTTGCTGACACTATCCCCAATTTTAACATACTGATGTCGACTAGACAGGTAGCTCCTGAACCAATCTAAGGACAAGCCTCTGACACCAAAGGATTCGAGTTTTTTTTAGCAGTGTGGGAATCGAGACCGTGTCAAAGGCTTTGTCGGTGTCCAGGAAAACACCAGCTGTACGATTGCTCTTGTCAATGTTTGAAGAGATGATGCTAGTCACCAGACTCACAGCTTGCTCAGTAGATTTACCTCGCCGAAAGCCAAACTGCCGCTCCGAGAGTTTCAAGCCAAACCACCACCAACCAGTTTTTCAAGAATTTCGGATGTTACACAAAGCAGTGATATTGGCATATAGTTATCAGGAACCACTTTTTTGAATGGGCGTGATAACAGCAGTTTTCCAGCAAGTAGGAAATACTTCAGTTTCCATGCTCAGATTGCATGTTTTAGGGGTTCTAGTATGTATCTCTTTACGTGTTTATATAAATGCAAACACGGATTTTTATAGGCATTTTTAACCGACTTCAAAAAGGAGGAGATTATCAATTCGAATGTTTATATATTTTTTTTCCATGAACCCCCATCTGTGGAGATTGTCCCGTCATTAAAGTCAAACTTCAAAAGTACAGTTACAACCTAAGAGACACAGTCAGTGGGCAACCCTAGTGCGTGTTTATTTACCAAGCGGCCGTAGGTAATTACTTCAAGGACACTGATGATACATAATTAACACTGCTTACTTTATTTTTTTTAAATGATAAATGATAAATGATTTATTTTCTGTAAGTAGGTTTGTACAAACACTTTTACATGTCAATCATATTTTTTTAAACTAGATGAGGTCGGCGTTTCCTATCTGACTACTCTGAGAAGAAAGGCCGAAACAAACTCAGAGGTCACAGTCTCTTTTAAAGTCCAGACATAATCTTGGTCAGATAATGTGAAGACCATGTAGATTAGTGTCTGAAATGGTCTTTTGAGTAAAGAACCACACAGATTGAGCGGACCTGTCCAGTCAGTGCACGCATTTGTCAAAAATCGTGCAGCTCAACTCAGAACTTGAGGAGCCTTACGATTCGACGAACAATACCAATGAAAGGACATTTGGGTAGGCCGCATAAATGACTCAAACTGCCAGATCATGATTAAAACTAACTAAGAAGGAAAAACGAAAAAAAGAAATGACCCACATAGTCTTCACACTCACAGTAATAATAATAAAAATAAGATACTTTACAAAGTAAATATCCATGTCATTGTTTATATAAAAATCCGGATATAATCTTTGAGGACCATGTAGATTGGTGTCTGAAGTGGTCTTTTGAGGAAAGAACCACACTGAGTGGACCTGTGCAGTCAGTGCACGCATTCGTCAGTAACCGTGCAGCTCAACTCAGAACTTAAGGAGCTCAACGATTCGACGAGCAATACCAGGGACAGGACATTTGTGTAGACCGCATACACCACTCAAACTGCCAGACCATGATTAAAACGGAAACAATGACCCACATAGTCCTCACATTCACAATAATTAAAATAATATAAGACTTTAAACAGTAAATGTTCATGTCATTCTGTATATAAATAGATATTTAGAAAGAAAAAAAAAAAAATAATAAATAAAAAAAAACAAAAGTGTAAATCAGCAAAATAAAAAATAAACAACATTCACTGTCTAGACCTATTGGAGCAGCTCAATCCCAAGCTTTTTTGTCCTCAATATAGTCTTTTACAGTATAATAGGCTTTCTGGCATAGTTTTAGCTTTATGAAAGATTTGAATTTATTAATGCTTAGTTCTTGAATGTGGCTAGGAAGTTTATTATAAAAATGTATACATTGGCATCTAAACGAGCCACCTATTTTCTTAAGCCTTGTTGTAGGAACAACATATTTGTGTTTGTTCCTAGTATTAATATTATGGATATCACTGTATTTTTTAAACAGATTAATATTTTTATGTGCATACAAAAGATTATCATAAATGTACTGAGAAGGCACAGTCATTATATTAATCCCTTTAAATTTGTCTCTGAGGGAGTGTCTGGGACTTAATTTATAAATCGAACGAATTGCCCTTTTTTGTAAAATAAAAATTGTCTGAATATCGGCGGCATTTCCCCACAACAGAATACCGTATGACATCACACTATGAAAATAACTAAAGTAAACTAAACGGGCTGTCTCTAAATCAGTTAAGTCACGAATTTTCCTAACGGCGTATGCTGCAGAGCTAAGCTTTTTTGACAATTTATCTATATGGGGGCCCCATTGAAGCTTGGCATCCAAAGTTATGCCTAAGAATACTGTGGTATTTTCGGGTTTTAACTCATCACCCTTTATAAGAACACTAGTTTCTACTTGTCTAACATTTGGTATCGTAAACTTAATACATTTCGTTTTTTTTTCGTTAAGAAGTAGGTTATTAACATTAAACCAGTTAACTACTTTTGCGAGGGCACTATTTATATTGTCAGTAACCAGCTGCTGACGTTTGAGTTTAAATAAAAGTGAAGTGTCATCTGCAAACAACACTATATCATGTTCGTCCCTTATGAGGTAAGGCAAGTCATTTATATAAATAAGAAATAAAAATGGGCCAAGAATTGAGCCCTGGGGGACCCCCATTTTTACTACAGATCCGGGTGACCTTTTTCCGTTAACATCAACTCTCTGAATCCTATCACTCAAGTAAGAAGTAAGAAGATCCAGAGAGGCGTTCCGAATTCCGTAGTAGTGAAGTTTCCTGATTAAGGTTTCATGAAGAACACAATCGAATGCCTTGGACAAATCGCAAAAGATGCCCAAAGCATCGCATTTGTCCTCCCATGCATTATAAATATGTCCTAAAAGTTCAACTCCGGCATCAGTAGTTGAACGACCCCTTGTAAAACCGAACTGTTTGTTATGCAGTAATTTATTTTTGTTAAAAAATCTTTGCATTTGGTTTAAAATAAGCTTTTCAAAAATTTTACTAAAGGTAGGTAGTACTGAAATAGGTCTATAATTAGTAGGGTCTGATGTACTACCCGATTTAAACAATGGTATGATTTTACTATGTTTCATAAGATCAGGAAACTCACCACGATCAATACAATTATTAAATATAACAGCTAAAGTAGGTGCTACAATGTTTATAATTGACTTAGCAACATCCACAGAATTACCCCATAGATCTGCAGTCTTTTTAACATTTAACATGTGAAAAGTTTTAATTACATCTGTACAGGTGACATATTGAAAGTGAAATTCAGAATCACCAACTGGAACGTTTTCTTTAAGTAAAGACTCTGCAGCAGTGGGTGACGAGCTTAGAGATTTAGTTGTTGACACGGGAATCTCTGAAAAGAAATTTTCAAAGGCCGCGGCGACTTGAGAATCTGATCTAATTACATTGTCATCAATAGCAAGGCTGTAGTCACTACTTCGGTTGCAAGACCTTCCTGTTTCGCTATTAATGACATTCCAAGTCATTTTAATAATGTTACTACTATTTTTAATTTTTGAACTCAAATAACGTGACTTGGCTATACTACAGACTGTTTTAAATATTTTAGAGTAATTTTTAACATATAAATTAAATTCATTAGTGTTTATACAAATCCGTTCATCATATAATTCATAAAGTCGTTTTCTACTTTTATGTATACCAATGGTGGCCCAGTCACTGAAGGAAGCGTTACTATTGACTGATAATGTCTTTGGAATGAATGTTTTATCAAATTGTGTGCAATACATATTAAAAAAATCATTATATTGTTTGTTAGGGTCATCATTAGTCAACAGAGGTGGTAATTTACTTAGGAGTTTAGTTTTAAATGTTTCTAAGCGTTTAGTTGTTTTTGGGTTAACAGTGATATCTTTTTTAATAACTTTTTTGTTTTGATTTGGAATAGTGATCAGCTGTCCGCAATGATCTGAGTCTATTAAATTAATCATTTCTTTGTGGTTTGGTATAATATCTGTATAAATGTTATCTAGGCATGTGGCACTAGTAGGAGTTATTCTAGTGGGCTCCAAAAATAGGTTAGCAAGATTGTATGACTGAAACAAACTTATGATTTTAGTACTTAACCCAGAATTTTCTAACAAATTAACATTGAAATCACCACAAGTGATGATGGACTTGTTTGTATTACAGATTTTGTGCAACACTTCATCCATAACCTTTTCAAAACAATCATACAATCCTGAAGGAGGTCTGTACACACTTAATATAATGAACTGCTCCAATTCTATACAGGCTATTTCAATTGTCCGCTCAACAGAGAGGCTCACAATGTCCTTTCGGTCCTTAAATTTATGCTGGTTATTTACTAAAATTAATGAGCCACCATGTATAGCATTTACTCTGCTGAATGAACTACCAACCTGGTGATTACTAAAATTGAACATGAACTGGTGGCTTTTAAGCCAATGTTCTGTCATACAAAGAATATCTACGTTGTAACAATTCAGGAATAATTCTACTTCTAAGTCTTTGTTTAAAAATCCTTGAATGTTTTGATGCACCAGATTGATACTGTTTAATTTTTTTACACTTTCATTTGACTTATTACTTACATTTTTGCTAGAGGTTGCCTCTATTGTCCTAATTTCTAATTTAAATGATGATTAATGTCATTAATTTTAAGCAAATTATTGACAGAATGTTTCGAATTGCCTTTGCATTGCTCAAAAGGAGCAATTTGTTTAGCCAAATTTTTGGCTGAAATAGAAAAAAAATATGATAGCGACATAGCTATCTGTCTTTTGAGATAGGTAGAAAGATAGTACATAACACGATTGTATCTATCTTTTGTCAAATATAAATTACTATTAATATAATAGTTAGTGTACACTGTGCCTTCGGGCACGGTGGTTATAGGTAAAAATAGAGTTACGAGAAACTGAGATATTAATTAAGGTGAAATAAAAGAATAGCCGTGCCGACTATACCGTTATTAATTATCTGTAGCCGCTGTTAACCTCACGTCAGGGGTAACATTGTAATCACTTCAAGGGTAGCCGGGCTTCGAGGATAATATGTCTTCATCTGTTAGTCCGGGGTGGAATGCTTACGCAATAAAAATTCCATGTTGACGCGTCTCCCTACTAAATTACTTTTATTAACGTCTACAAGCTTTAATCTCGATCCCTTTCAATGTTGCTCTCGTTTTTCGCAACCGGTCATTGGAACTTTAATTTTCATATTGGGTAACTACCACTACATTATTTTGGTAACGTCCTGGAACTGGACGCTGGTGATACCTATTTACTCCCTAAATGAGTTTTCCTTAACCCAAGACTTAGTCAAATCGCTCACCCTCGGAAAAACTAGGTTATTTTTTGGATATAAGTACTTTACAAATACATAGAACTGTTATTTTTTTGGTGGGTAAGTCCTAAATATTAACATAAACTACCTGTATAAAGCCCGTATAGAATGACTAGTGAGAAGGGAGGATCGTGACAAATTACTATTACGACACTTATTTCTCGCTTCACACGCGTGGAAAAGTTGCTGAGAATAATGATGCCAGTCATAATGTCACATTGAGGAAGGAATTCATTTTATTTAAGTATCGTTTTATTTACTACACAACGTCCGTTCTACTGTCCGAAGTTTTGGGTGTTTATTATACCTATATTTTTGGACAGAGGGACGTGTTTTTTCCAGGTTTAGACGTGACATTTTGATGTAGTTTTTAAGCACTCGAAAATTGTTTTTTTCCATAAAAGTCCACTGCTGAACATGCTGATGTCGTAAAATTGAAATCAACAAGACGGACTGCACGATTGGTGGCAAAGGGATTGGCATGACCGAAGGTTTTTCTGCTTTCTCGGCCCCTTTCGGCAGCCTCACTATTGTAATGTATTCCTTCCTGCTTGTTCTTTTTGTTTTTAATATAATATCCCTTTTTTTATATAGGTCATCTCATTATTGTTACAAACAAGATCTATTTCTTCACAATTAAAATTATGTTTATTGCACACCTACACGTGAAGCGACCGCCTTTTTCATGAAGGGGTCATAATTACTTTATAACTTGTTATGACGCTCCGAGGATTTATCGGTATGGTCTACCACAGAAACCCGCAAAAAAATACCCTTAGAATATAAAGTCCTACACAGTTTCTTAAATAATAGTTTTTTTCCCGATAACGTATCCATTATCTAATTTGTATAGTCATAAATAAAAGTTAGAGTATCCAACCATTACTTTCTACTTACCTAATTAAAGCTGGAACCGTTACATCAGTATTCGAGAAGGCCGCATTTTTCTCAATTCATTAGTAAAACTTTTCCATTAGTAATTTGGCATTCTTTGTGGAGCAGATCAGAATTGATACGAGTAACATTTACTGCTGAATCAGTTACATTTCGCTGTGTAGTAACAACGGTTCACCCCTCTTCGCATCTAAATAGAACATCTCTTTGTGAAACTAGTCTATAAATCAAAAACAATTGGCTCGTTCTTTGCAGTTTTTTTTTATTTTTCTTTTTTGTGAGAACGCTGGTTCGTATGATAAGCACTCATCCACAAAATTAGGTCTGGTGTTTACAAAGATATGGCAATAAAATGCAGACGAGTACGCAATCCCCTGTAAGTAGGTATTTATGTGCGGCATATTGGAAATAATGGATGCTTACGTCGATCCTGTGTCTCTACTTAATTATTCAATCGGAATACTAATATCTCCTCGTCCGAGCTCCGCACATCCTCAGGAAAAGTGATATATTCTGCTCCTTCGTAACGGTGCACATAAATTAACGGTTCCTCGATTAAGCACCTTTAGACGGTGCAATAAAATAAATTCACCCTTCTAGCATCCGCTCACAAAGAAGGAAAGAAGGGGGAATATTGATTTTGATGCTTTTACGTGTCTATTTTAATGAAAAATACAAAACAAATTCGCTTTTTGACATTTGAGGCTACTTAACATTTTTAATTTCTTTATTAACTAAAAAGACATAGAAAATAAAATACAGTTAAAAAAAAAAATAACACGCTTTTATAGAAAATCGAACTAAAAATCAGAAAATAGCCTTTAATATAAAATTCTAAAATAAAAATAAAGTTATGAAAAGAAAATTAATTTCATTGTAAAAAAGCGTGGGGTGTTTTTTATCATATTTATATACTAACTCTACGTTTACAAATAACTACTAATTATATATTTATAACAATCAATATCGAGCACCCCGCGCTTTTTTACAATGAAATTAATTTTCTTTTCATAACTTTATTTTTATTTTAGAATTTTAAATTAAAAGTTATTTTCTGATTTTTAGTTCGATTTGCCATTAAAGCGTGTTTTTTTTTTGTTTTTTTAAACTATATTTTATTTTTTATTTTTTTGTTTTTTACTATTTTTCCTTTCAACTTTTTTGTCGTCGCGTTGATAATACTACAACGTTTAAAGTAAATCGGATCGCTTAAAGTGGGGCAACATCGAGCCCAAACGAGTCAGTTACGTACAAACAAACATACAGGTGAAACTAATAAAAGCGTGTTAAAAATGGGAATAGTCACCATCACCGTTACTGTAACATCAACCACATTACTCGGCGAATATTCTGCATAACCATCAACTAAAACCCGGATTACGGCACCGGGAAAGCTATACGTAAATAGCTCGCGCTTGCAATTCAAGATTTTTCCAAATAGAACAAACAGCTCAACGTTTGTGAAAACGATTCTATAAATATTTAAAAATCCTCTTCTCCGTAGCGAGTCGTAAGACGATTTAACGTCTCTCTATCGGACAGCTACGGGGCGTCGCACTGTTCGTACTTAGTCGGAGCCTACAATCGCTTAGCGTTCAGGTAATGAGTGGTTTTGATTAAGTAACTAAGTACTTATGAAACAAGCGGCAGATGTAGCTGTTTATCCAAGTCATTCTGGCGCCATGACGTGTTGTAGGTAAATAATACCTTATAACTTATTATTATGTAACCAAAATTTTGTAACAATTTTTATGATTTAAAAGAGTGTCCGTAGAGTTTCTTGCCCGTTCTTCTCCACAGCGCTTTGGAATGGGCAACTAGCTTCATCTTTCTGACTGACCGACCCCTTGACAATTCAAAAGTGCCTGTAATTGGTTTACTTGAAATAAATGCTCTGAGTTTGAGTTTGAGTTTGATTAAAATGACATGATGAGCAAATAGGCCTGAAATTTTCAGTTTGAAAGAGTGGCCCGGAATATTTAATTTATTTAGTAGGCAGTAAGCACCGTTAATGTAGCCCCAGAGTTGCACTGAGTAAGTTAAAGTACTCTCCTCCGGTTGTCGCTGTTCTGTTGGTACAAGTCTCGGCAACTTTTTAATTGGCCAGCCTTACAGATTGAAAAAAAAAATTCAAGAGCCCTTTTGACTTAATTAAATTTATTCTTTAGCCAGTGAAACAAAATGGAGCCAGTTCCATTCAATGTTGTCTATTCGAAGCGGACGTAAACAAAAACCTAATTAGACGAATGAGTTTGACAACCGGCTCACTTTGTTGTATTTTGAATAGCTTATCTTTATTTTCTGCTCTCAATAGAACATTCTTAAAGTTTTTGTTTCAGTAATTAATTGCCTCTCAAGTGAAATGATTACTTTTAAAGCTAATATTATGAAGCCGACGCCGCTAATCCGCCTTTACAATATCCGCGTTCATTTAATTTCTAAAAACGTATTCAAGCTTCTATTCATAGGCACTCAAACTAGAATTTCGTTAAGTTAAATATCACGAATTTAATCCGTGGCGAGGCACTCTCCCGGGGGCTCATAAAACGTTGAAATGAAAAGCTTATTTGAATTAAATTTGATTTGATACAAGCTTCCGATTCAGTACTGTAATGTATTTTGATGAGAAATGCGTTTCAGCTTGATAAAAATTATTATTATTATTGGTTTAATCAATATCTTGTGATATTGATAGGACGCGGGGAGCTTAGCTTAGCTTTGGAAATTATTGATTCGTATCGATTTGACTTTTTCTAGAAGGGTAAGTACCTACTTATTTTAAGTAAAATCCATAATACTAAACAGTTTTATCTCTTTCATTTGGGCTGGTTAGAGAATCGATTAAAACTTGTTTGTCGAAGTGACGGTGTGCATTTGTTCGATAGCAGACTGTTGAATCGCTGAGCGGACTATTACGATACAGGAAGCACGTTGTTAGCGTATGACAAACTGATTTTGTTCGGTAATCCAATTCGTACTCAATTTGAAATCGTCGGTGTTGCGGAAACCGTTGAACAAGAGAGTGACGCGCGTATGATCGTATTAATTACCTAAGACGTGCTGAGCTAGGTGTGTTATTAAAATGTTACAGCCGATGGAACCAAACAAAAATCATTGTGAAAATTAACATTATCACTGAAACAGCTATAAGTTTTAATTTCAAGCACCTAACTATTAACCTTTATTTTATTAAGTAAACTAGCTATGGGCCTATAGTGGATGTGGCACATATTTTCCCTCAACTTGTTCTTTTTTATTTAATTAAAACTTTATGCATAAGCAAAAAGAAGTACTGTACAAAGGCGGACTTAATGCCTGAGGCATTTTCTACCACTCAACCTTAGCGTGATGTTCTTTCTCTGCGTCATGTTTGCCGGAAAAAACGTACGTCAACTTTCAAACATCCTGAATTTAAATTTAAGTTAATGCAAACATGACTGCAAAAAAAAAATAAGATAACGCAACTCAAGCCCCCAAGATACCTACAGGTGCTTCCTAGTTTGGGGACCACTGTTCAAATAACTATGTGAATTAATCCAGTTACAATAACCATCTTGTACAATTACGAATAAATAAAATGTAAGTATCGAAGAAATCAAAATATGAGAATGACGTCAAAATAATAACTTTTTTACTATGAAAGTATATACGGTACTTACATCAAAAAAGTAATATTAAAATTTATGTCAGTCTGTTTGTTCCAGCTAATTTCCGAAATGGCTGGACCGATTTTGATGAAACTTGATATGGGGATACTTTGCCTGGGGATCTCTAGGGAAGGACATAGGCTACTTTTTATTGACATACGACACGGGTGAAAGCTATATTAACATTATGATTAAGTTATATTTTGTAACAATAACCATTAAACTACTCTTATTTTTATTCCAACCTGCATTTTTGACCATACAAAGTAAAGGAAGGAGCCTAGAGGGCAACATACAGGACACGGTTTTATTAATATTCAAAGGTCACTAGTCAAAAGTAAGTAAGTTATTCAATACAAATATTAAAAGCTAGCTAGCTATGTAGTATTCAGGAAAAGAATTATTAACAGATTTTGAAAGAGGCATTTACTCCGTGCCTCAGAAAGCACGTTAAGCCGTTGGTCCCGGCTGTCATTCGTGGATCTTTGACAGTCGTTACGGGTAGTCAGGAGCCCGAAAGTCTGACAACCAGTCTTACCAAGGGGTATCGTATTACCCAGTAACTGGGTTGTGGAGGTCAGATAGGCAGTTGCTCCATGTAAAATACTGGTACCCCAACATAGTTGGGAAAAGTCTAGGCAGATGATGAAAGAGGCATTTTCCAACAATACTCTTGTAGAATTATGTCGAAGTAATACAGCCCCAACATTTTGACAAGATACCTTTAAAAAGTTGATGTTATTAAAAAATAGTTCAGCTGCACTGAGGTCGCGAAAGTTCAAAGTGAAATTTAATGTTACCAGCAATAATAAAGAACTAAGAATGACAACTGGCTACCTTCCCTGAAGTAAAATATTCGTGTTTCAAGTGAATGTCCCGCTAAAGCAATAAATATTTTCTTGTGACATCTTTTCTTCTACAATCGAAAGTTCAGGTAGTGGTGAGGCAAATAGAGCAAGCTAGCAATATTATCACAATATATAATAAAACAATATAATGTTATTGATACGTCTATGACTCTACCTTATGCCTGCTATTGTCTTATGGAGTCTCTGCGATATTGACCAAATAAAAGACCACCACCATTTGTTAGTACCAGCACATTTAATGTTTTATTCATTCCAAGGTCAAGAAACGTGAAATACAATCACTCAAATCGACCAGTGCGCAGAGACTGACGATCGAAAGATACATGCATCACTTCCACACATCAAACTGCTGACGTGACAACATTCACACTAACAGTGTCCCTAGACTGATCTAGTGGCCATGAGCCCTGCTGATGAGAATAGGATTCGATGATGTCGAGATCCCACAAAAGTAACTTAAGTATCATCTTGCTGTGCCAGGGTCCATAATGATCTAAATTATATGTATACCACCTAAGTACACATTATGGTAAAGCAATAAAGATATTGAGTATTGAAAGATTTCTGTTATTGAAAATTTTAACAGCCACCAGACCAAAAGGTAGAAACGAATTGCTTATTTATAAGTACATCAAAGTGTTCTAGGTAAGTATCAAAATATACAATAATATTGCGTCTGGTGTTCAGTCACTTTTGTCTACTAACTATTAATTTTTAATTACTTGCTTAAAGTGAAATCTGTCTGACAAATTCTAAAACTTTACGAAAGGAAAGAATTTCGTCGAAAAAATGCTTTGTAAATAGTCATCCAGCCCCGAAAGGGGCGGTCAGATGATAAACAAAATAAGAATACTTTTACGACATTAATTTTGTTAATAATATCATAATTCATTTAACTGCCCTGTCTCATAGCTATTCCGGTGTCATTTCGTTGAGGTGTATAAACGCGCCGAAACTCTCCGCGGAGAAGCAAAGTGAAATAATATGAAAATCCTATTCTTTTATGAATTATTTATGTATGCTACGAGATAATATTATAAGGGAATAAAGGTCAGATCCCTTTCAAAGAATATTAAGTCTTTACAGCTCATAACTAAGGCCGCGTAACCTTGAGTTTATACACCAACTTGCAACATCATTATGCCGCCACTTGATTTGTGTCACAATTAATCTTGATTTAAATTAAAATAGCTTCGGTCCACGTTCATAATCAATACTTTTCTTTCAGAAAGCCTTCTCGAAATCAAACAAAAAGGTTTTAATAACAAAAGATTTATGCGGAAAATGGCCACCCTGCATTATAATTAATATGACAGCTTTGAGGTTTATCACGATCTACGGCCCAGCCGTTCCGGATTTGGCCCAATATCTGGTTGATGGTTTTCCATCGATTTGATTACCGACTTAAACTAGTGATTTATTGAAAATACTCATACTTACGTGATCTTAATCACCGCGAATTAATTATCAAGAAAGCATGACTAGAACTACTAGAAGTCATGCACAAACTTTATGACTTTTGTTTTTCTTTAAAAAAATTTGGAACATATCTTATTCCGAAGCAGGCAACGGATGCAGATTATGCGTTCTACCGAGTTATCTGTTATAACGATACATTTTCAAAGCATGCTACACGACAGGAACGAAACGCTTGCTATACTACAAGAACTCCTTTAACAAATATATTTGAAATTGCATAAAATCCAACAGACGGTACAATAGGGTTATTATACGATAGAAAGGTACGCGCACCGCTCGAGCGGTTGCATAAAATGTATTCCTCTTGCTACCAACAAAGACAACCCTTTTATTCTTTTCTGTCGTCGTGGTTGTAATTCTCGTCTTTTAACAAATGGAAGACATTATCGCTGTGTCTGGCTTTTGTATAAATTCATGTAGAAATAAAGTTAGTAAAAAAGTTAAAGCGCTTACGTGGCGCTCGCATTTCAAACGTAACGGATATTTTTAAAACGGACAAAAACTTCACGGGCGCACCGTGTGATACGTGTGCGCTGAAACTTTTTCTATGAGGAATTGTGAGTTTTTGACGTCATTCCTCATTACAAAGCGCTGAAAGCAAGCATGACGTTATTCGTTTGGCGCGTGTAAACGGGGACATCATAATACGATGTGGTAAGGTCTGAACTCTCGAGAACGAACCTGCGCTATCGACATCTCGGAGGCGCGCGTTCATCACGCCCTCTTCGAAAGTCATCGGCTCCTCTTCACGCGGGCACTCGAACCAGCTAATAGTTCACAGGCGCTCATTAAAATTACACGAGTGGCTGGAATAATGTGATTCCTGTTGAGAGCTAACTGACAAAAAGGAGACTTCAGGTTAGCTGTCTCGATGTTCAGTGTTCTTTACTTTCTTTATGTAGAAATAATTAGGTATTATTAAGCTATGCTTGCCACGGTTGGTCCATGGATGTTTGACAATCTTCAAATACCAAGACCCTTCCGTGCCTCGGAAAGCTCGTTAAGCCGTTGGTCCCAGATGTCATTCGTGGATCTTTGACAGTCGTTACGGGTCGTCAGTAGCCCGAAAGTCTGATAACCAGTCTTACCGGGGGGTATCGTATTACGCAGTAACTGGGTTGTGGAGGTCAGATAGGCAGTCGCTCTATGTAAAATACACGTATAATAGTGTAGACTGGAAGCCAACCCCAACATAGTTGAGAAAAGGCTAGAAGATAGAGAAAATGGAACTGGAAGAATGTATAGCAGTGTAAGTTTCCAGCAACTGGAGCCGACCCCGCGTCCGATAAGTCAGCCCTCTCAGTGCGTAGTGTTCCGGCGTTCAATTATACAACAAAGCATAAAAGTTTCTAACAAAGAGAGGGACGCTGCAACTTCTGACATTCCTGAATACGGCCCTTATTTATCGCTTCCCGTGAGATTACCATACCACCGCATAAACAACGACACAGATTACCTATAATGCTCTTGGACGCGTAAAATTTCACGCTTTGCCCATCCTTATCGGGATGAAAAGTGTACAGAGAGATGTTTGGTAGTAAAAAATATATATAATAGGGTATATAAAAATACGGGAGAGGTAAGTTGATATTTTATAGGGGTTTACTAATAGCACTGAGATAAGTACGTATAAAATTTTACCAAACATATTTGAGAAAGTGTTTTTATACAGCTTCTTGTAGCTTATTTATTTTAGGCTGTAACGCATCTACTTTTAGTGTTCCGTGTGTAAAGGGTGACAATGGAACCCTATTACTAAGTCTCCACTGTGTGTCCGTCTGTCTGACTGTATCTCATGATCCGTAATAGATGCAGTTGATATTTTCACAGTGTGTATTTATTTCTATTGCCGCTATAACAACAAATAATAAAAATAAAATAAAGGCAATCAGCGTTTTTTGCCTTGTGGTACGGAACCTTTCGAGTGCGAGTCCGTCTCGCACTTAGCTGTTTTTTTTTGTTGTATCACCACACAAAATTGATCTGAAAGAGTCACATTAAATATTCATAATAAACATTCAAATAACTGATGCGAAACTCAATATTATTTCCGTCTCCACTTAAGTACCAGTCTTTGTTCATATCTAATAGAGAAAGTATAATCAAAGTGTTCAGTAAATCAAAGGAAATACAAGTCGGGGACACACTAGCGTGCCCGACGAACAGGGAAACGGAACCTGCGCGGATGTCGTGTATAACTTACCTATCTGTGTGTTTATGAACTTATCGAGCAGATTCAAAGTCAAAGTCGAAGATTTATTTGTAGATAAATACTGTTACAAAAGTTCTTACAATGGTAGTATAATAGTAGCTTAACATATTCAATCATAAATCATATTTTTTTTAAACTAGATGAGGTCAGCGTTTCCTATCTGACTATTCTGAGAAGAAAGGGCGAAACAAACTCAGAGGTCACAGTCTCTTTTTAAAGTCCAGACATAATCTTGGTCAGATCACGTGAGGACCATGTAGATTGGTGTCTGACATGGTCTTTTGAGGAAATAACCACACAGATTGAGCGGACCTGTCCCATCAGTGCACGCATTTGTCAAAAATCGTGCAGCTCAACTCAAAACTTGAGGAGCCTCACGATTCGACGAACAATACCAATGAAAGGACATTTGGGTAGGCCGCATAAATTACTCAAACTGCCAGATCATGATTAAAACTAACTAAGAAGGAAAACAGAAAAAGAAATGACCCACATAGTCCTCACATTCACAATAATAATAATAAAAAATAAAATACTTTACAAAGTTAATATCCATGCCATTGTATATATACAATTCATCAATGTCAATGTGTACATAAAAATCCGGACATAATCTTTGAGGACCATGTAGATTGGTGTCTGAAGTGGTCTTTTGAGTAAAGAACCTCACAGATTGAGTGGACCTGTGCAGTCAGTGCACGCATTCGTCAGTAACCGTGCAGCTCAACTCAGAACTTAAAGAGCTCAACGATTCGACGAACAATACCAACAGGACAGGACATTTGTGTAGGCCGCGTAAACCACTCAAACTGCCAGACCATGATTAAAACGGAAACAATGACCCACATAGTCCTCACATTCACAATAATTATAGATATTTAGAAAAAAAAAAGTGTAAAGCAGCAAAATAAAAAATAAACAACATTCACTGTCGCCATTCACCTATCGGAGCAGCTCAATTAAATTTTTTTTTGTCCTCAATATAGTCTTTTACAGTATGCTCTCTGGCATAGTTTTAGCTTTATAAAAGATTTGAATTTATTAAGGCTTAGTTCTTGAAAGTGGCTGGGAAGTTTATTATAAAAACGTATACATTGGCATCTAAACGAGCTACCTATTTTCTTGAGCCTTGTTGTAGGAACAACAAAGTGTTTGTTCCTAGTATTTATCTTATGGATATCACTGTATTTTTCAGACAGATTTATATATTTTTGTGCATACAAAAGATTATCATAAATGTACTGAGAAGGCACAGTCATTATATTAATCTCTTTAAATTTGTCTCTGAAGGAGTGTCTGGGACTTCACTACATAGTATAAAACAAAGTCGCTTCCCTGTCTGTCTGTCCCTATATATGCTTAGATCTATAAAACTGCGCAACGGATTTTGATGCGGTTTTTTTTAATAGATAGAGTAATTCAAGAGGAAGGTTTATATCTATAATACATGCATAATATAGTAGAGAAACACTGATCATTTTAGAGGTTTCTAATGTGATGCCGTAAATTAACACATTTTTTTGCGCTTACGTTGTAAACGCTGGCTGAACCCGTCGAGATAGATCAAAATAATGTACTACAGTATTGTACACCTTAAAAAGGTCTACAAAAAAGTCCGCAATGGTATATGTCTATCTCTTAGGGATAACCCACAATAACCATTTTTTATCCTATATTTTTTTACGAGAAATAGTGGCTCTAAAATTATCAGTTTCTCCATTGCACCCGTGCGAAGCCGGGGCGGGTCGCTAGTAATTTATAAATGGAACGAATTGCCCTTTTTTGGAAAATAAAAATTGTCTGAATATCGGCGGCATTTCCCCACAACAAAATACGACATCAGACTATGAAAATAACATGCAAATTTTTAGTATAGGTACAATAATTAGGACATTTAGATTTAAATTGAAGGAATTATTTTATAGTGTAGAAGGAATTCTCAATTAACCACCTTAAACCTTTTACCTTGTTTAAAGCCCTTCTGAAGCGAACCACTGGGAGTTCTTTAATTTGTTTAGGAATCTTGTTATAAATCTGAATACATATAGGATAACAACTTCGCTTATATAGTTCCGTTTTCGTTCTAGGAATAATTAATCTATTAGGAATTATCTAGTTTTGAACTTACATTTATCTCCTAACTTTTCAAACATCTCAGGGTGAGATTTGGTAAATTTACATATTTTCTCAATGTAAATACCAGTTAATGTAAGTATTCTAAGTTTTTTAAAAGTGATCTACAGGATGTAAGTGAGTCTACATTACAAATCGCACGTATACACCTCTTTTGGCACTCATTAAAGCACTGAACTTTGGTTATGGATGTTTTTTCGGTGTTTAGGAAAATCGTGAATTTATACGATTTAAAGGGGATACGCTAAAGTAACCCTCGAAATTCAAATTTAATTAAGTTTTTTGCAAGTTGCAGGTCAGTTACATGCACCCTAATTGCGTAATACACCATTACTCTCAATTTGAATAATTTTGAAGCATATTGCTAATCCATTGCTCCATATATTGAAAAAATGTGTCCGCTCAACAACGTAAATAACGCAATGAATGTTGTTGAACTGTCAAAATGAAACCCATTGCTATGATAGTGTGTTACGCAATTACCCTTATGGTTTTAGAGAATTATAATCATTAGGATTAGCAGTACAACTCCTTCGTCTTTACTACTGCTTATACAGTACATGTCTGCTCAACAATACCTTATTCATACCTTATTCAAGGAACCAAGAAACTGAATGTAAACTACTAGGATCGCGTGAAGTTGTTTGTTTGCTATTCTGAAAAGTGGTTATAAGATGAAGCCTCTGGGTTCAATTATACGAAACTTTAACGCTTATGGGTAAATGAGAAGTTTCTAACGTTTCTGTACACTACTTTTTTTTTCGAATAAAGGCCAGCGCCCGTCGGCGGACCGTGAGGCAGAGTATTTTAAATTTACCAACGTAAATTCGTACGTATCTAATGGTAACAAGATATAGATTCCAAACTTCAGAGATCGCCCACGGAGCATAAAAGGGGATTTCTCTCTGCGGTATTGAAGAGTGCACTGGAAGATACCGAAGCGAAGGCGTGTGAATGAATGAATTAATTAATGATTTATTCACTTAAAATTTACTAACGGTACATCACCCCATGTGACGGTATGCGCCGGAGTCCACTAGCTTACAATCGCGGGGGAGAGGCAGTGCAAGCCCCTGGGTACACTCCAGATTTACCCCGTGCATATCGCGGGATGCCGCGCCATCCAGTAGAGCGCCGCTGACGGCACTGACGACATCACAAATCATCAGTATGAGCAGGCCGGTGACATATCTTACTCGATGCCTTCGTCCGCCGTCCGCTGGTGTGCGATGGCCTGGTTCACTTAGGTATAATCTTCAAGCACTTTCCTAGAGTCCGCTTTCCTACAAAGTCCTTTCCACTTGGCTTGTTCTCGAGAAGCCTTGACGATGAGATTGTGTGCTCAGTAATCTATGTTATAGTCCAGTCCCAATTTAATCTTTTTTATCTATGTGTAGGTAATGCGTTTGGCTAATTAGATTATCTGTACTAGGTTTATCGTATGCAAATAAAGCAATTAAAACCAATTAAGGGATTAGAACTTATCTGGCACAATGTACCTTTATATAATCTGTTATTATCACTTAGATTAGGAACATGTTCATACATAGTTATCAATAGAGCATACATTATAATTGCGTAGGCAGATCACACTTCTAAGAAATCATAAGGAGAATAAACGTAGATCTAGGGTTCAATATAAGCTTTCTAAATGGCAGGGTACAGGGTTACTTCAACTGTCAATTCGATCAGTTAAATGATAATTTTCTTCTACGACTTTTGTAAATTCTTGCGTAATAATGTACAAAGCTCACAATGATTCGTTTTGATGTATTTTTAGAACAAAATGTTGTTATTTGGAACAGCAATAAAAAGCTTGCCAGATATTTCTTCAATAACCTTATATTTCAGACGTTGATGGGACCGCAACAAGCCCATAATATGAAAGTTGTGAACGGCTTGCGGCGCCCCGCGGCGATGCCCGAAAAAACATTGTCCATTTTATCGTAAGATTCAATTTCAGCATCACAACTCACATTCTTGTGAAAATGGATCTATATTTTTAGTAATATAATAAACTTCCTTTATGTTGAGAAAACAAACGATAAAAGTAGAGGTATCTATGTTTTCCTATTTATTTTATAGATCAAGGAACGAATTGAATCAGTCTGTCCGTATTTTTAAGTTTATGCGGCTAAAAACTAAACTAATTTTAATGGACACAGATGCATCTGATTCAGCCTGAATGAAACCAGGCTTGAAAAAACCATTAGTAGTTAATTACAAGTGCATCTGAACCGCTGAACCTCGTTAGCCATAAGACTTAATAATAATCGACACACTCTACTATTATAATAAGCACCACATCTTAAGCTGAATCACTGTCTCTCAAGATACAGGTTGCCTAGTGTGAGAGGCAGGGTTTTCCATATTGTGTACAGATTTTAGTTCTTACATTTCTATTGCATTGTGTTACTACCAAAGCTCATTTAAAACTGTCTTTATATAAAGCATGTTAAATCTGTATTTTCTATGAATAAAGTTATTATTATTATAATATTATTATAATACCAGTCTGTTGTTCTGTGAACTATACAAATTGTAAGAGAATCCTCAAGGATGCTCTCCAAAGTATGTCTTATGAAGAAACAGAAAATTTACTAACTGTGTTAAAGTAAATATAGGTATACAATTTTCACCTATGTTAAATATTTACCAAATATACTCGTAGATAGTAAGATTTAAGCTACTCAACATATAATTATCTGTCCATTTTCAACTTTTGTTTATTTAATAATTTTAAAATACTAGTTTAGCTCTTCTCGCCTGAAACACAGGATTACCTAGTTCAGGCACGTAAGTCTTAGCAATACAATTTTTATTTAAGCAAAACTGTAATAATTTTCATGCCTTATAATTTTTGAATAAATATATTATTATTATTATTATTATTGTCTCACTGCAGGGAAATGTATCTTCTCATACAGAGAAGACATGAGCTCGCTCAATGCGGATTGGCGATTTTTGACTTATAAAGTCCAACACCCTAATGGCGTAACACGCTTTCAATCACAAACAGAAAGATTTTGAAGGATATTGCTAATTCATTGCTTCGTAAATGCTCGCAAAATTCGTCTGCTCAACAACGTAATTTTCGCAATGAATTTTATGGAACTGCCAAAATGAAAACCATTGCTACTTTAAGGGGGAAGCACGTAACAAGTACGTATAAGCAAAAACGAAAAAAAAAATTGAATTTCGCGGGCTTAAGTGTGTTACGCAATTACCCCGCTGGTATCCTCATTATGTTTTCCTCAACAAAGTAAATGTGTAAATAAAATAATCACCCATACTATAGCTTATAACAGTAAACGCATCTTTAATCTTTTACCAAAATCTGAACCCATTATGCTTGGACGTAAATACAAAACATAAATAAAGCGCTTTAGTTGTAATACACAGCATTTTGCTTAAAATTAAGTAGGTAATGAATGTTCGCAGCATTGCTGAAAGGTTTCAACAAGCCATGTAAGTAGGAAATTTGCCTCGTTTAAGCATTAAAACTATAAGCTCGGATTTTTTATCCCATCCTGGGGCTTTTACTAGCGAACTGGGGCTTACAGAATGTACCGAGGTGCGACGGTACCTAAAGGTTCACTCATAAACAGTGTTTTGAATATTAATAATATGTTTTTAAATATGGTTTTACTTGTAAATAAATATTTACAGGCACGTTTGCTGTAGGTATCTGCCGGTCGATTCTGTAAAATACTCACCGTGAAAACTTGCGTGGAGTGAGCTGTCAGTGTCATCCCACTGATGCTAGGGATTGACCAAGCAAACATTCACAATCATAATCGAGATTCTAATACGATTTTTTAAGCTAATTCTTTTAATATTTTTATATAATTTCAAAGCTAGTATTTTATTTGTCAAAACATTACTATTTTGTGGGGGTTTAAAATAAAATAGTCAAACAGAAACTCAGTCAGAATATCAATGTGTTTTTTTTTTTCTTTTTCTAGACTAGTCCTTATATAGCCTAAGGTGCGAGCGCGTCACGCACGAACAATAATTAAAATAAAACATTCTAAGCTACTGGACTGATGAAAAGACGCATCAACATTGTTTGTTATTATTAATATTATTAAAATCTCGATTATGACTGTAAATGTATTCTTGGTCAATTCCTAGTATCAGGTGGGATGACACTGACAGCTCACTCCACGCTCACTTCACCTAAGTTTTCACGGTGAGATGGTTACAGAATCGCACTGCTGGAATAATAATCAAAAATGCCTGTAAATGATTTAATTGGAATAAATGTTCTGAGTTTGAGTTTGGACACACTGTGAGACAATCAACATTTTTAACACACTTAGCATAAGCATAATCAGCCTAAAATAAAATAAATAAAATAAAATATATACTGTAACCTACAGGGGGGTTGATTATAGCCTATATATAAAATATAGGCTATAATCAACCCCCGGCCCAGTGCGGGTTGGTCGATGTCACATGTCTTCGAATTTTTGGTTCTAGGACATGTCTGTTCCCTCACGATGTTTTCGTTCACCGTTTTGATAGCAGTGGTGATGAAATTATTTACACAAAGTAAATTAATAATAATAATAATAATATTCCACAACTTTCACACAACGCCATCTAGTCCTAAACTAAGCAGAGCTTGTGCTATGGGTACTAGACAACTGATAAACATACATATATATTTCTAAATACATACATATTATAGATAAATTACACCCAGACACAGAACAAATGATCGTGCTCATCACACAAACATTTGTCCTGGGTGGGAATCGAACCCACGACCTTGCGTATAGCAGTCAGGGCCACTGACCACTAGACTAACAGGCCTGTCAAATTGTAAAGTAATACTTAACAAAAAAATTGCCCGGTTGGCCATGCGTTGAATAGGGCATCAGCTCAGGTCTCTGGGACTCCCAGATACGATTTCTGGATCCAGGTAATATGTGGGTATGCTTTACATTTTTTATTTAGCAGCTCTGTCGCAGGTGTCAGGTGATTTGTAGCCGATAAATGAAATGATCCAGGTAACTACTGGTAAGTACTGAAAACACTACATTATAAGTGTGTTCAGTGAAAACCTTTACCACTACTGCAAATGTCTTTCATTTCCGAGCTTTCAGTAACGCGTGTTTTGTTTAAAACATAAAACGTAATGTACATCAACTACCTATTGGAGGGAGTAAGCGGTCCCTTAATTACATATTTGAACGCAACTAGTTACTTGTACGTGTCTAGTAAATTTCTGTACAAGTCTTGATATACGTATAGTATAAGTTTGTAACTAATTGGGGGTGTAATCCATCCTAGTCTGGCCGTTTCTGAAGTCATTTGAGGGTCAAGGGCCCATCCCCTAATTTGTAACTTAACCCGAAGACGACATAAACTTTCCTATATCAAATGTTTGCTCAGTTTCCGTAAGTTCACGCCTTTCTTGCTTACGAGGGGTATAACAGAACTGGTAATAAGTAATTTGCCGTAATACCAGACGCCATTTTGTTCTCAAAGAGGTTTTTTTCATTGTATCTCGTTTTTATTGTGTTAGACACATTTTCATAACCTAGCTAGGACAATGGCCTTTTTTTCTAAAAGATCTGACCTCTATTCTGGTAAGTAATCTTACAATTTTTTGATGAGTTATAAATTGGTTTTTATTGAATAGATTTTCCCAGCTACAATACAAAATTAGCTTCTTCTTTATTCTTACAATTTAAGAAGGAGAAACTTTAGATGGCAATTCTTTTAGAAATACATACACATAATCAGCCATGGTTCCCACTCCTGGGACACATGCCTCCTCTCCGCGAGTGGGACTGGGCCGTAATCCACCAAGCGAAGAAATAATTTACTCAAAGTAAAGAGCCTGTAAGGGTTCGAACCTATGACCTACAACTCGTATGTCGCGGCCGTTTCCACTGGGCCATCACTGCTCTTTTAGAAATAATATGTTCAAAATGTATACTAAACTATGTAGCGCAAACAGCATTCGTGTGATGTCACCGCATGTTTGAAATTTAATTGGTGCAGTCTCATATCGTCCATAAACAAAACGTCCCGTTGAAACGACGACTCGTTAAACTTTTAAGCGACTCCTAACTTCCGTGTCATAATCGCGCGCACTTTTGTAACATACATACATATTACGTCCGCGTTGTTATGTAACCCCTCTCTAACGCAATTAAAGGAATTCACCGTTTTATATGAAGACAGAGTGAGGCTTTCCTTCATTTTGAGCAGTGATGGCCCAATGGTAACGGCCGCGTCTTACGAGTTGTAAGTACACGAAGAGAAAATTCATAGAAAAATTACCGTGCTCGTCACTATAAAGTGATTGCAAGTGACATCTACAGAAAATTTTCTAAGGTAGATTGGGAAAAATTCACAATTACTTCAATAAATTTTACTGTGCAGCATAGAAATTTTGACCGTGCTAGCATGATAATTTTTCCATTAACACTCAATTCACCCAGATTATGAGACAGCACAGTAATTTTTCTAAGATTTTTCTCTCCGTGTAGGTCGTGGGTTTGAACCCGAGCAGGCACTATACTGTTACTGTTAGCCTGCACCATCCCACTGCTGGGCAAAGGTATCTCCCCAAGACTTCCAGCTCTCCAGATCCAGGGCTAAAGGGGACCACTGGTCGTTTTTTTTCTCCAGCTCGTCAGCCGCCATCTTCCGCCATCTTCTACGGGGTCTGCCGCGACGCCTTTTTTTTGCGTTGGAAATTATCAAATCACTACTCCCGCTCTGGACGAAGCGGGAGAGCGTGTCAGACTTTTACTGACTAAAACCCACCGTGTTCCTTCAGTTGCCTGTGCCAAGGGCCACGGTAACTCTTTCGAACAACCCGCGACTCTGGCAAGCATCGGCCCCAGCGGACCCCGTCAGTTACTGCTGACATCTCTTTGAGGCGCACGTGGAACACAACGTGCCGTCGACCCGGGCCTGTTCCTTACCGGACGGCGAACTGCCCATTGCTCGCCGCCCGCAAGCTCGCGCCTACGGTGGCTGGGAGGCAGCTCTTGACTCCCGACGCCCAGGGCGTCTACTACGGCGACTAGGGGCGTGAGGGCGCAAAGATTGCCTCTTCCTCACGCGTTCCGCCTCCTCCTTCGCAAGCATTACTGCTTCGCAGAAAGTTTTGCCGGCCTCCCATGCACTCTCGCTCCGCACCATGACCTGGTCCAAGCCGGACGCGAGAGATCGCCGCCGCTGATCGCCGCCGTGAGGACGTGGCGGTGCTCCGTCCAAGTCGGGCAGACCTCCACCGTAGGTATTCTGCCGCGACGCCTTCTAGCTGTGACAGGCACTTTACTTTTCTTAAATTATTTCTTCACAACTGCTCTCAAAACGGTGAAGGAAAACATCGTGACGAACGGGCATGTCCTAAAACAAAAATTCGAAGACGTGTGATATCTACCAACCCGATCTTGGCCTGCGTGGTGCATTACGGCCCACTCCCTCTCACAGAGAGCACTTTGTCCCAGTAGTGGGAACATTATAGGCAGATTATACTATCTTTTAACAATCTTCATTTAGACCTAATTACGAGTAGATATTGTATTAGCATGCCAAATTAACCATACAAAATAAGCTTAGAGCTCTTTTACAAAAGAAGTAGGTATCCCACTCACCCCGTATGGAAATTATAAATTACATGCCTACCTAAGTACCTAACGTGTCTTACAAATTAAATTTCAAGAGGCCACTTAATGTGAAAGAAAACATACCCGTGCTCCGAGAGATTTTCGGGTAGAACCCAATTTTTCGAGAATATTGTAGCAATCGTTCTCATTCAAGAGTTCTATACAAATTCCAGCAATAATAATTTGTTCGTGAATGCTTTCCTACCTTTTTATTTCTTATCTAGACTACCTAACTGGACTCAGCCGGGCTTTAGGCAAAGGTCAGATGTTCAATATTCCTGGCACTTCATTTATTTAGTCACAATTCCAGGTAGGAGTTTCTTTGATACATAATATAATTCAGTGTGGATAACTTTTTATTATGTTGTCCAGGCTTATTTTGGACGCCCTCTGGCATAACATAGCGCACTCTTTATTATATGTATATACCTACCATTATTATAATACAATGAATGTAAATAAATAACTTATCACTTTTGTTTTGTGAACTTTTTTATGTTGACAAAAGAAAAGGAAAAATGTTTCAAAATCCAATAATTTTAAGTTGGAATAAAAGACAGCGGCCCCGAGTTACGAGTTGTAGGTTGGATTTGAACCCAGGCAGGTGCATTACTTTGAGTCGTAAATAATTTCATCACTACTGCTCTCAAAACGTTGAAGGAAAACATCGTGAGGAAACCGGGTTGTCCTAGGCATACTACAGTATTTTAGAATTTTTAAATGACAAAATGTAATATTACAAATTTAACAAATATTTACTGACATTTCATGATATTTATAATTTATAATTAGACTATAGGACAATTTAATTCAAATTTACGTTTAAAGGAGGGGTTTCGATAAGGCCCTTTATTGGCCCCCGTGAATCATATTTTTTAAAGTTTATAATCTAGACCATTTTTATTTTTTTTTATAATGTGCATACTATAAGGCTTTTAAAAATAAATATACTTTTTGTGTAAGTTGATAGGTCATTTATGAAAGGAACCGCTTAACTTGGCTTGTTTTACAAAAATGCGTCATTTCTGTAGTTTTTGCAACCTTTATTTAGTTATTGTATATAGAGCGCAACCAAGTAACAAAGCGGTTTTCATATATGTGGTACACAAATACGTAAGCTATTACATATATAAAAATTATCGTGTTACTACACTGCGCTCATGGTATAAAATAAATAAATTGTATTTAGGATAATAGTTAATAATGTACTGATTGACTGATTTTACTATATTTAAAAATCTACAACCTATGGATACAATATCATCCTACTGGAGTTTCATCTTGATATTGCCAGTTGGAGCATTGTTGTTGGATGGTGTGCTCACGTAGCTTCAGTATTGTGGTTCCTTAGCTATTACAGCCATTTGGAGCTTCAACAAATAAAGTACGAAGATTGTATTGAAGATGCTGCAGTTGAATGGTCAGATCAAGAAGCGGAGGACTCTACGTAATATATTAATGTTTTTTGCACCTTGTTTAAGTTTGATTTCTCAAAATAAAACCGATAATTATAATATTAATTAGGATATTTTGTCATTTTGTTCTCATCAACTGGTAATCAAACATTTACCTTAAACACATAAATATAGCGAATATTGGCTGATGCTATATATATTTGTAAATTTTAAGTGTAGTCCTATAAACACAATATTAAAATAATAAAAAAATTAGGGGGGCCGGTAAAGGGCCTTATCGAAACCCCTCCTTTAATTTTTAGTTTGCGTGAAAATTGAATAATGGTTGTTTAAATACCTACTTTTTTTTGCCTATATATTTGTATGCCACAAAGCCCGAACATGACGGATCTTTTTTGTTGGTGAACAACCTGCATGCCTTGTATGTATACTCATCTTTCTACAAATAAATATCGTATCTTATCTTATCCTAGAACCAAAAAAGTCGAAGACATGTGACATCTACCAACCCGCAGTGGGCACGTGTGGTGGATTACAGCCCACTCCCTCTCGAAGAGATGAGGCCTGGGTCCCAGCAGTGAGAACATTATAGCCTGATTATGCAAAACGATATAGGAAATATCAGGCTTAAAAACATGTACAGACGCCAGCACATTAAGCTACTAGAATCTGTCAGATTTCTTTAATAGATTTTCAACTTTATCGCTAAAGTATGAGGTTCAAAGTTGATTGGGAAAATCTGACAGTTTCGGGTAGCTTGATGTGCTGGCGTCTGTACCAAGTCAGCATTTCAGCAACATTAATGTCTCCATTTCTTACGACGACTCTCAAACGATTAAGGGCACATGGATGCAAACGGAAGAAAGAGAAAACCTATAGAACTTTTCACCAAAGGAGTTATTAAATATACATACAGAGTCAAATTAAATTAGGTAGTGAAACTCCCCAGACGTGATGGGTATCTATATCAAAACATGATAAAATAAAAAAATAAAATTATGATAATTTATTTTGAGGTCAACGACCTTATGGAGTATATTTGCATAAAATATCTGTTCAAAAACCTGTTTTTGTTTCAAACGTGATGGCTATCGATATCTTAACACAAAAATAAAATTCCTGCGATCGTTGACCCCACAATAAAATATAATATTTTTTTTGTTGTTGAGTTTCGCTAACTAATTTAATTTGACCCTGTAAAATAAAGGTACGTACGGTAGCTATATTATACAGGGTCAAATTAAATTCGATATCGATATCTAAACACAAAAACAAACTACCAGCGATCGTTGACCCCAAAATAAAATATAATGTTTTTGTTTTGAGTTTCGCTAACTAATTTAATTTGACCCTGTATAATACAGGTACCGTACCTAGAAGTTTAGAGCAGCAAAGTTATTGATAAAGCTATCAAAGTCATTGTCAACTTTGAAAAGCGACAAAATTAATATCAAAGCGAATTGTACCTAATCGGTCTAGAAACAGTAACAATACCGGGTTTCTCTAGAAATGTCTGAGCAGATATCGAACGGAAGCTTCAAGGATCTCATAATATTAAATTGTTTAAAATACAAAGGCGTGCAATTGTCAAAGAGTTAAATGCCACCCTTACAGCTTTATCGAAGAATAGTTTTATGAATGACTTGCTTCTGCCCGGGACTTTGTCCGCGTGAAATTTCTTGTTCGCCTGACCTACCCGGCAATCCCCCCCTCCCCCCGACCCCGTCGCATCGCATCGTCCACCCGCGCTATTGGGTACAGACGCCAGCACATCAAGCTACTCGAAACCGTCAAATTTTCCCAATCAACTTTGAATATTAAGCTTTAGCAATAAATTTGAAAATGTATTAAAGAAATTTGACAGATTGTAGTAGCTTAATGGGTACATCGTTTTAGTTCGAAAATGTTTGTGTTAAGAAATCTTTTAATTGGTAAGCGTACCTACTTTACTTTAGGTATGTATTTACACCATAAAAAGATAAAAGATAATGTATTCATAAAAACATGAATATGCATAGTACCTTTCTAAAAATTGGAGTTTGTAAGGTAAGGATGGATGACAAGTAGGTACAAAAGCTATTATAGGTACCTACAATATGCGACAGACCAACAAAAACAAACTTCGAGGTGTGTGTGAGTTGTGGTCTCACGTTCCACAAAGTCCAGTCGTTAACGTTTACCGCAACATTTTTGTCCACAATTAAACATTATTACAGGTAATCACAGTAAAACGCCTGTCTCTTTAACGCGGCCTCTAATTAGTGGCCAACTCACATAAAAGCGTTAAGACTTCTCATCGCAACAATCGGCGACGTCACCCGAAGAATTTCTTCGGGTTGTGACGTCCGTCGTCGCACTGCTTTTTATGTGTGTTAGTGTCAGCACTAAATACTGGATGCACACGACATTACAGTCGAATGTTCTTAAAGTATCTATTCGATTTTAACCCTATCAACCAATGGGATGCAGCCGAGTGAACCCTGCCATAATACAGCAAAAACGAGCAATCATCGTACAGTACACTGCTGTGTGAACGCAGTTTTACGCCGTCGTTTCAAACCACGTTTAGGAGCCTTCCAACGCATCCCAGAACTACCCACAAATGTTTACGTCTTGTGTTCGTGAAGGAAACAAGCCGAGCAAGTGCGGTGAGTTTACTTTCATACTTAATATCAGCAAACACCCTGTGGAACTGAAAGATGTTTCAAAATTAAACGGGTGAGCAAGCAAAGGTTGGTATTGTTGAGATTTATGCAAAACAATAGTTTGCTTAGGTATATGAATGAATGACGCTTGAAAAATAAAAAAAAAAAAAAAAATAAATAAATAAAAAAAAAAAAAAAAATAAAAAAAAATAAAAAATAAAAAAAAAAAAATAAACAAAAAAAAAAAAAATATAAAAAAATAAATAATAATAATAATAAAATAAATAATAATAATAAATAATAATATAATAAATATAAATTAGTAAATTACAAAAAATAAGTAGACCTAAATTTGTTCGTAACCTATCGTACTTGCCTCTATACAAACTGCCAAAAGTAAACAATGAATACGGTAGAAGGGTCTGGACGTATGCTCTTCCAAGCATTCTAAACAACTTGCCTAAGGAAATAGCCAAAAAGTTAGAAAACCAAAAATCTCGACAAATGAAAAACATCCTAAAAGTCTATTTTACCACTGAAAAGTTTGGAATGGGGGAAGAGCCTGAGTGTGGATCTACGAACGGACAAATAACTGTGAGCGAGTAACACCTAAACCCAATCCGATAGCGCACATAATCTTCTAAAAGAGATTGAGCGTTATCCTCATGTAATAATAAATTTTGATGTATGCATGTTGAAATAAATAGTTTGAAATTTTAAATTTTTTTTTTTTTTTTTTAAACGTGCTATGTTTTGTAGAAGGTACCTAATTACGTAGATTTCAGATCACTGTTCTGCGGTTTATTTCCGTGGGTGGGTAGTGGGTACCGTTACCGTACCTACCTATCTATCTATAGCTAGGTAGGTATATGTTATTGGGTATGAAACTTAGGCACATCCCGCACATCTGTATGTACAAAGAGAATAAATACCCTCAATTATGTAACAGCATATCCATTCTATAAAAATCTCACCGTGAAAATTTGCGTGGAGTGAGCTGTCAGTGTCATCCCACTGATGCTACGGCAATCCCTGATGCTAAGTCAATACTAAGCATACATTTACAATGATAATCGAGATTTTAATAACATTTATTAAGCTAATTCTATTGACCATTTTATATAATTTCAAAAACTATTATTTAAGTTGTCAAAACACTATTATTTTGTGGGATTTTAAAATAAAATAGCAAAACAGAAACTTAGTCAGAATATCAATTTTGTTTTTTTTTTAGACTAGTCCTTATAGGACTAGTCTTTTTTTCCTAGATTAAAACCCCACAAAACAGTAATTTTTGACAGTGAAAATACTAGCTTTGAAATTATATTAAATGTTCAATAGAATTGGCTTAAAAAATATTATTAAAATCTAGATTATGATTGTAAATGTATGCTTGGTAAATCCCTAGTATCAGGTGGGATGATACTGACAGTTCACTCCACGCTCACTTCACCTAAGTTTTCACGGTGAGATAGTTACAGAATCGCACTGCAGGTGAAGTAGAGAGGAGGCCTGTGTGCAGTGGGAACATTAGGTATAGGCTAATTATGCTATGCTATGTAACAGATTATCACTATAAAACGATTTATTTTACTCATGGAGTAAAATAAATCGTTTTATTCGATATCCTATAATTCGGCTAATAACCTTTTTATGTGAGTTATATTATATCTGGGGATGACTTGTATGTAATTCTAAGGCGTTTGACAAAGGCGTTGTCAAAAAAACCCGAGGGCTGTACGGATATTGACGAAGGAGGACCACCCACTAGCTACTGGTCACTATCAATACTCTGCATTGAATAACCCCTATATTTATTTTTAATATAATATGATAGATATTGGCTTTTTAAAAGCCATTGCGGATGAAGTGGCCTATAGTTACGTCACAATTATTGTAAATTATAACACAAATAATATTAAAGCAGTCGTTTATGTAAATAGCTAAATAGTAACAGCCGCACAGGTCGATCGATCAGGTCAAGCTACGCTTGCCACGGTAGGCCTGTGGATGGGTGACCATCTTTACATACCGAAACCCCTCCGTGCCTCGGAAAGCACGTTAAGCCGTTAGTCCCGGCTGTCATTCATGGATCTTTGACAGTCGTTACGGGTAGTCAGAAGCCCGAAAGTCTGACAGCCAGTCTTACCAAGGGGTATCGTATGACCCAATCACTAGGTTGTGGACGTCAGATAGGCAATCGCTCCATGTAAAATACTGGTATTCAACTGCATCCGGTTAGACTGGAAGCCGACCCCAACATAGTTGGGAAAAGGCTAGGCAGATAATGATGTTTATGTTAGTTTTGCTATAATTTGAAGCCGTCTGGAAGATGATCCCAACTTTTTGAAACCACGAATTGAGGCTTTGAGTGTTGAAGATGAACCAACAAACCCTTGAAATTTATTTCATAATATAAAAATGTTGGGTAAATCGAGAGATGTAGTACCTATGTAACAAAGAAAAGAAAAAGTCTATATTAAAAAAAAATACATATTGTAATTTATTTATTTATTTATTTCTACTAAATCATTCACTTCACAAAGACACCTTCAAACAACATAGAATTTCTTACGAAGCTACTTAGGCAAGAATCATAATATAAAATCTAGAATAAGTTTCAGAGAAGTCCTGTGTAACTTCATAACGATAACATTCTTATAAAAACTTGGAGCTTCAAGAAGAGTGGTTCGAGCAAATTTTTCTTTTGTGACTATACTCAAATCTATTGTGACTATTTTTATATGACACTAGCGACCCGCCCCGGCTTCGCACGGGTGCAATGGAGAAACACTGATAAATTTTAGAGCCATTATTTCTCGTAAAAAGTATAGGATAAAAAATGTTTATTGTGGGTTATCCCTAAGAGATAGACATATACCATCGCGGACTTTTTTGTAGACCTTTTTAAGGTTTACAATACTGTAGTAAATTATTTTGATCTATCTCGACGGGTTCAGCCAGCGTTTACAGTGTAAGCGCAAAAAAATGTGTTTATTTACGACATCACATTAGAAACCTCTAAAATTATCAGTGTTTCTCTACTATATTATGCATGTATTATACATATAAACCTTTCCCTTGAATCACTCTATCTATTAAAAAAAACTGCATCAAAATCGGTTGCGTAGTTTTAAAGATCTAAGCATATATAGGGACAGACAGACAGGGATGCGACTTTGTTTTATACTATGTAGTGATAGTGAAGCTTACAGATTTCCAATGTAATGAATGTCATTCATTTAAATTTTATTTTTTTTATAAGCTTACAGCGGTTGCGGTATTTTCTTAATTAAAATAATATTAAGTTTCTTGGAGCGGTAGTGGCCCAGTGGTAATGGCCGCAACTTACAAGTTGTAGGTCGTAGGTTTGAACCCCGCACTGGCACTTTACTTTGTGTAAAATATTTCATCTCCACTGCTGTCAAAACGGTGACGGAAAACATCGTGAGGAAACCGGCATGTCCTGGAAATAAAAATTTGAAGACGTGTGACATCTACCAACCTCATCATCATCATCCGCGTGGTGGATTACAGTGTTGAGTTGGATGCAGTGGGAACATTATTAGCTGATTGTCTCGGTTTATGTTATGTTTTTTCGCAAAACATCTAATGTCAGTTTAGGCACCTGTTAGATACCTAGTTAGTAAGGTACAATACTTGTCTTGACTGTCCTAAGGGTCTGTCCACACCACGTTTTTTAAACGCGCCGTTGATGCGCGTTTTTAGCGATACAGACGCGATACGCATGCGAGTCAGACGCAGCCTGTAGACCTTCTGTAGGACAAAAGCGCGCCGTCGACGCACGTTTCTAAAACGCGCGGCAGCAGCGCGTTTAAAAAACGAGGTGTGCAGAGGCCCTAAGAGCTGATTTTACCTTAAGTCAGAAGAGAGAGACCTTTTATCCTATGTTTTATCCTTGGAATAAAACTGACATCTCACAGTTCTAGTATGAAAAAACTGTCAAAAATTCAAAATGTATTCTCAGTATAAGTCTTCTTCTATGTATAAAAGTTTGGTGGAATGCGGCCTAAGTCAGATTATAAAACCCCGTCGAAGAAGAGAAGTATTGGTCTTTATAAATCTGTTTGCCTACCTACTTTAGTATTGAGACTGAAAAACAGAAGACATTTTTTTGTTAAGGCTCAACTACAATAAAAAATGTCTTGAAACGACTGCTCTTCATTTTAACAAACAATTTCAGTCGTGCCAAAGCAAAGAATGCATGTACAGACGCCAGCACATCAAGCTACTACAATCTGTCAAATTTCTTTTAATAGATTTTGAACTATATCGCTAAATCTTAAGGTTCAAATTTCATTGGGAAAATTTGACAGTTTGGGGTAGTTTGATGTGCTGGCGTCTGTACCTATGCACACTGCACAGGACTTCACTGCGACTTTGGTGAGATAGGCAACTTTTTAATTGAGCTTGTCCCGTTCATCACAACATTCAAAACGAAGCGTAGCTTAAAGAAATATTTGTAATTACAATACAATACAATCTGTGCGTATGAAGTAATTCAAACCATCTAGTTCGGTTTATTTCGGCATCGCAACCGGATCATGATCGTGTAACAGTGTGGAGAGGTGTCCTCCTGATGGTGTCGTGTTCCCGCACGGCCGCCCCTGTCGGCTGACACGACAAATTGCCGGCTAGTAATTGGCGGCCGGCTGTCGCGCTGTAAAGCCGCTGAATTCGGTTATATTACTTTTATAGTGAAAAATTGCACGTGCTTCACATTCAGCCTATTGTGGTATGTCGTTATTACTGGAAAGCGTTTTTAATTTTTCCCAGAGTGACGGCAAATGGTACACACGCAGTGCATGTAATCGTATGCATAAGTGGCTACATATTTTGTTGAATATTTCGCGCGCAATTTTTGGGAACACTTTGTAAAATTAAAAATAAACAGAGCACATGCTGTTGTTAGCCTTTTTTACAATTTTAGTTAAATGAAACACCAGAAGACCTGAAAAATCGATATAATCTAGGTAGACGTATACATACCGTATGTTTAAGAAAGAAAATAAATTTATGTGACCCAGCGCACACAATATTCACACAAAACAACGTTTTTCTAAAGTAGAAGTATGAAGTCTGATTTAAAATTCCGGTCTACGTTCTTAGTCTCATCAGGTTTACCTAATATTTACTTCAGGAAGCACATACCAAACGCAATAATCTAATTAAACACGGAGTAGGTCCACAGCGCAAACAAAATTTACTCCAGCAAAATGTTCGTCTGACATGTTTAACCTACATCGTACGTACGTTATTTACCTCGCACAAATCTGGGAAAAGACGACGCTAAGAAATTGAAACCACATTGAAAATCTGCAGCAACCATCTGCGCTCCAAGTGTTTCGGCCATATTATGTAGAAGTGAGCGGAATAAGCTGTACTTTGTTACAAATCCGGGACTTGGGTTGGATTTGCCGGTGTCCGTTTTGTGCTTGTTATTCCAACGCTGCCAGACCGGAGCTAGCTTAAGTGTAGCTCATACACTGGAGAGAAACTCTCTCCCTACTGAATGAACCAAATAGAGTTCGTAGGGATATAATATTTAGTATGGCTACAAAAAATGGATCCTCCTCCCTTCCGAACGCTCGAATCCGGACCTATTGAAAGACATTTTCACAAAACATCTTACCTAAGAAAAAAATAAAAGTTATCGCAAAAAGCACTCGCTGTTTCGAGATCCGATTTCCTTATTCCGTCTGAACACTATATAGTGCGTGTCTAAAGACGAAAATCTCGTCCTTTCGATATCGTAAGAGACGTTTATGGAATTATTACTGACGACTAGATAGCACTGTCCATTGACTTCACTTGACAAACAAAAATGAAGTAAAGCGAAGTGTCCAAACACTTAAGCCTAGAGGAGATCAGGCGGTCGCTCCGTTGATGCTCCGCCGTGTTGGACCAAAACTTGAACAAAGTATATAGTTTCGCTCTAAGTCCAAGCGATGAACTGTAAGACACTGCATAACAAAAACAAATTATTTATTTAGGGTAGGTACGTGATTTCTATGCTGGTAGATACTGTTTCAGGACCTTTGACTAGCTTCTTATCCGTTTCAAAGCGTTTCCTTGAAGCAATGCTCAAGATATTAATTATTGCTTTTGTCTTAACGACGTTGTGCACACGTCTTTCTTGGCAATTCTCTGCTACATCAAAGTGAAATGCAATCTTAACTCGTGCAAGATCGATGCAAGATTAACTCGTGTGCATTTAGAAATCAGAGGAAGGAACATTACCTATTACATTGTCGAGATAAGGAGCTTAAATGTAGCCAAGTAGTGTATCTGCACACACTTGACGAAAACTATTACGATCTTATGAACCGAGCACGCTGTTCTATCTCTAATTTAGAACAAGCTATTTAGAAATGCAAACTTTGTTTGTTTTAAAACAAAATCAATGCAGTCATCCAAATTATCTGCCATCAAAAAAATAGTTTATAAAAATATCTTCAATTTACTGCGCAAAATTTTCACTAGTTCCGTGAAAACGAAACCGTTGAAAAAAGAAACTCGCTGACTTAGTCACTCAAGGGAAAAAATAAAACGAGGAGCCGGCCTTAACGACCGTCAGGGGATGTCATTAGCTGATGTCCACTGCCGCATGATTCGAATTACACTCATCTCGAATGTAAGTGGGGATATCTTCGACACGACTGTGTAGAGTGTGTAGGTCAGGCTTAGGTATGCTCAACTATCTTTAATTGCATTTTTATGAAAGGTCTATTCTATTGCTTCCGGCTTCTCTCGAGGCGTGTTTGTTTATTATTTATTGGGTGCTAAGCAAAGAGACCGACCCTGTTGCAGGTAACGTGATCGCTACCGCCTGTGGACACCTCTGCAAATTTCTCCAATTCCATGGGGCATCGCAGGAACCTTGCCGTCACGAAGGCAAAGTCTGTCTGTAGTTTTATCAGTGTATGGTGGCAGATATAGATAGGCACTTAAGTATGAAGAACATACCTATGATGTTAGATGTAACAAATGAGGGTTCTCTTCAGATGCATTATTTAGATACTTAGGCCAAAGTAACGTTTAAGTGACTAAGTACATACATCGGTACCTACATACATGCATAAACCCACGGCTCCTTCGTTTTTCGTCGGTAGAAACTACAGAGCCAGCTGCTACGATCCTAGGATCCAATAAGGTCATTATACTGCATGATTTTCTTTTCAGGCTCCAAATATTTACAGGATGTTCTACTAATGAATATGAACAACTTTCACTATAGGATCAATCCTGAAATCACGAAAACAAAATCAGCTGTTTAATACAAAAGTTCAATACCTGCTTGACCAAAATGTATAAAACAGCTGATTTTTTTTTCGTGATCTCAGAGTTGTTTCCATAGTGAAAGTTATTCATATTCATGGGTGGAACACCCTGGACGGCTCCTAGCTCCAAATTCTTAATTTGGAGCCAGTAAAAAAAAGCATGCTATAATATACCCTCATAAGGCGTTTCCTCTCACAATACTCTTTTAAGTTTTTGTCGCTACATCTTCTTTCAAACCGCACCGTTGCCATATCACACCATTCCTCAGGCTATCGCGCGATCGACTACTTATTTCGTAAGTAAGTACGGTATACCTTCTTATCTAAACTGTACCTATTACAAATTCAATCATAATAAAGAAAACATTAGTTTGTAGACTAAATTACGTCAATTAATTAAATACCCCTGGACGCTATGGCGACTTAGGTATTTATCTAGCAGACTAACATTTTCATTAATGCAATTCATTCTTAAGATAAACGCGGTATTCCTGCTGAGTAAAAAGAAAGTTAGGAAGGTATCAATCCATTACGGTCGGTCTTTTTACTGCGGTTCTACATCAGGAATTCATTACCTTCCCCAACCTAAAGTTTTTCATGCCCGCACACTATCAAATAACAAATTATATTGTTAGGATATTCTTATCACGGAGAGCAATTTATTACAGAAGTATTTGGCTCAATTCCAATTGCGGCAGCCCTTGCAAACTTTTAATTGGCTACTCTAACAAACAATTACTGAGGGAGTAACTCTGTCATTGCACTTTTACAAATTAAAAAACCGGCCAAGTGCGTCTAGGACCACGCACAATGAAGGGTTCCGTAGCTGGAGTGAATTTATCCCAAGAAAAAACTTAACATTGTAGTTGAAAATCATGTTCTCCCATGCATTGCAACTGCAAATGTAAGTGTGTCGACCATTACTCGTAAACTTGTAAAGCTTACTTAGCTGTAATAGTTTTGCTTTTAACTTCGTTATATATACTACTACCGTGATTTTTTTCACATATCAAAAAACAACCATTTAGCTGGCAGGGGGGATAATAGTTCTTACAAAAATTGGCACTTTAAAGCTTAATATTTCACAGAAGGATCCCTGAATCGAAAAATGGCTTTCACAAACTCGCAATATTTTTGACAGACCTATCCAACTATAACTCACACCATGGGGTAGAAGAGAAAAAAAACATCTCCACTTTACGTGTAGAGGAGGTATGTACCCTAAAAAAAATGTTAAAAAATGTTAAAAAAATGTTTAAATTTTACCACTTTATCGGTGTGATTAATGTGTATATCCACGTCAAATTATAGCTTTCTAGTAGGTACTAAGTCTCTGAGCTAAGCTGCGGACGGACGGCCGGCCGGACGGACAAACAGATGGACAGACAGACGGATATGGCGAAACTATAAGGGTTTCTTGTTGACTATGGAACCCTAAAAAGATCGACCCCTAAATTGAAGGGCGGACCAAAGAGGTAGGAGATATAGGGAGAGAGGTGTCAGTATCTAGAAAAATAAAACAGCAAATTACTGTAGGCGGCATCTAGCTAATTTCATTTACTGAGACTGTAACGCTTTTTGGATCCTGAAATCAGGCTTTCTTGTTTAATACCTGCAGGCACCAAAACAGGGTTGTAAGCTTTTCTCAAGGTAGAACGTAAATTAATTGGGTGGGTAAACTCAAAGCATTTATTTCAAACTAGCTGCGCCCCGCGGTTTCACCCGCATAGGTCTCGATCCCGTAAGAATATCGGGATAAAAAGTTAGTAAGTAGTATTCTATGTGTTAATCCTGGTTATAAACTATCTGTGTGCCAAATTTCATCAAAATTAGTCCAGCCGTTTGAGCGTGAAGAAGTAACAAACATACACACACACTCACAAACTTTCGCCTTTATAATATTAACTAGCGACCCGCCCCAGCTTCGCACGGGTGCAATGCTGATCACTATCACTACATAGTATAAAACAAAGTCGCTTCCCGCTGTCTGTCTGTCTCTATGTATGCTTAGAACTTTAAAAATAAGCAACGGATTTTGATGCGGTTTTTTTTTTAATGATTCAAGAGGAAGGTTTATATGCATATAATACATGCATAATATAGTAGAGAAACACTGATAATTTTAGAGCCATTATTTCTCTTAAAAAGTATAGGATACAAACTGGTTATTGTGGGTTATCCCTAAGAGATAGACATATGCCATCGCGGACTTTTTTGTAGACCTTTTTAAGGTGTACAATACTGTAGTACATTATTTTGATCTATCTCGTAGGGTTAAGCCAGCGTTTGCAATGTACCTAAGCGCAAAAAAATGTGTTTATTTACGACATCACATTAGAAACCCCTAAAATTATCAGTGTTTCTCTACTATATTATGCATGTATTATACATATAAACCTTCCTCTTGAATAACTCTATCTATTAAAAAAAACCGCATCAAAATCCGTTGCGTAGTTTTAAAGATTTAAGCATACATAGGGACAGACAGCGGGAAGCGACTTTGTTTTATACTATGTAGTGATGATGTGATAAACCAATTACAGACACTTTTGAATTGTCAAGAGATCTGTCAGACAGAAAGATGAAGCTAGTTGCCCATTCCAAGTGGAAACCTATTGGAGAAGAACTGGCAAGAAACTCCGGTAGGTACCTAAGTAATCTCATCATCTGCCTAGCCCTTTCCCAACCATGTTGGGGTCGGCTTCCAGTCTTACCGGACGCAGCTGAATACCAGTAGGTATTTTTTACATGGAGCGAGGCAGTCCTATCGAACCGCCATAACCAAGTTACTGGGTAACACCCCTTGGTAAGACGAATTGTTGGACTTTCGGGCTTCTGACTACCCGTAACGACTAGTAGTGTAAGTAAGTAAGTACTGCTGAACATTAATTACAAATTCTAATTATTGTGAAGGTACTTACTGTGTGGTTTGTACCTACACTCTTCAGCAAATGATAAAGCTACTATTGAAGCAGGCAAACCATGGCTACTATAATAAATTTTAAGATGGTGAGAGATGGTAACAACATATGAGCAAAAAACAACCGACTTCCAAAAAAACACTACTGAGTGAAAAAATACTTTAATTTCGGAAGTCGGTGTCTTTGGATCTGTATTTTAGTTATTTGCCAACGACTTCTGAAATTAAAGTTATTTTTCACATTGTGTAGTGTTTATTTTTGGAAGAGCTTTTTACAAAAAAAAAAAAATCGCGTTTTAGTTATAGTGCCTACCCCGCACCAATTCGTATATATACTTGTTATGTAAACAGTGAAGGAAGTATTATAATATCATCAAGATATACAAAGTGGATTAAATACGTATAATCGAAACTAACTTAAAAACAAAGTGAATACAATTTGTATGGGACCATCGCGCCGCAAAAAATCAAAAGTCATTTATTCAAACTAGGCTGAGAATCAGCACTTTTCGAACGTCAAAATTACAAAAGACAGTCCCCCAAAACGCCCGCCCTTCACCACTTCCTAGTGCTTTCGCTGGGAAGAAGAAGTGGCGCAACAAACTCCCCAGCAGCACAGCTGTCTGTTCAGTTAGAAAATATACTTGACTGAATACAATACAAGGTATGCAAAGCAATTAACATTACAAGACACAGAACGCTAAATTAAATTATTTGCCATATGTCAGCTAGCAACGCCAATATACCAAGAAATACAATAAAAAACTATACGTACTCAAGCAAAAATTAATAAATGGAAATTAAATAAAAGCCTCCATGTATAAAGGGCGTGACCGCTAACATATTTATGCAATGCTGGGTTCAGTTTACATAGCTGTCGCTTGAAGTCACAAATGATAAACTAGGACCATAAGGAAACTAAATAAACAAGTTATTAATAATGATAACAATGATAAAACCATGGTCAGCAAGACGACCAGTCACCACAAGCAGCACCCGTTCACGAGCATAACGCAAAGGTCAGCCATTACCCCCCTCGCCATATTTGAGGGAAGGAGACAACCCGACTCCCTACGCTACCGCAAGCAGTGACATCTAAGGGAGCATGACGAACTTGCTGCCGGTTGCTCAGGTAAGAATAATATGATCAATTGTCGAGGTCACTAGCTAACCACATATTGCAATCAACTCATTAGAAAACATTGCAATGGGTTGATTATGTCAATAATAAAATTAAAATTAAATTAAACTGATTTGACTTATACAGCCCAATAAAAAAACAATTGTATAATGAGCTCATATAACCTATCAGTAATTCTTTGTAAATTAATTCTGGAGAAAGAACATAAACATTGTCTTGAGTTAATCAGGGCGACCAACTATTCTTATCGTTTAAGTAGTCGTTGATAGAATAGTATGCCTTTGAACAAAGGTTAGATTTTACTTGAGCTTTAAATGCATTAAAAGGCAAATCTAGCAAAGAAGAGGGTAGCTTGTTATAAAAGGCTATACCAAGACCAACAAATGAGTTATGAACCTTATGAAGCCGGTGAAAGGGAGCACGTAGTTTGTCCTTATTTCTGGTGTTAACATTGTGAATATCACTGTTTTTAGTATACAAGTGTATATTTTGCCTAATATATAAGATGTTGGCAAAGATGAATTGTGATGCAACCGTGAGAATACCAATATCTTTAAAAAAATCTCTTAGAGAAACTCTAGCACCTAGCTGGTAAATTGCTCGAACAGCTCGTTTTTGAAGGATAAATATATTTTGTATATCAGCTGCTTTGCCCCACAGCAGAATACCGTAGGACATAACGCTGTGAAAATAACTAAAATATACTAAACGAGCTGTATCAACGTCAGTGTACTGTCTTACTTTCCTGACGGCGTAGGCAGCCGAACTGAGCCTTCCTGCTAGGCTCGATATATGTGGTCCCCACTGAAGTTTGGCATCTACTGTTATTCCCAGAAAAACTGCCGAACTCACAGTTTCAAGCGCCTCTTTATCTAAGACGATGTTGGGTCCTAGATTTCTAACATTCGGTAAGGCGAACTTTACACATTTCGTTTTCTTGGCATTGAGAACTAGGTTATTTGACGTAAACCAATCCGTAACTATTGAGAGTGCACTGTTTACGTCGTCAAAATCTTGTCTATTCCTATCTACTTTAAAAATAAGAGATGTATCATCAGCAAACAGTACAACGTCACAGATTCCCTTTAAATGGAATGGTAAATCATTAATATACACTAAGAACAAGAATGGACCCAGTATTGAGCCTTGCGGTACACCTAACTGAACTGGTAGCGCGGAAGATTTCACACCATTAACATCTACACATTGGAACCTATTATGTAAATAACAATTTATTACGTTGAGAGCTTCGTTTTGGACACCGTAATGACTTAGTTTCCGCAAAAGCGTGTCATGGTGCACGCAATCAAAGGCTTTGGAAAGATCACAGAAAACTCCGATAGCATTTTGCGAGCTCTCCCATGCGTTAAATATGTGTTTCAGCAAAGCAACACCCGCATCTGTAGTCGAACGACCTTTTGTAAAGCCATACTGTTCATTATGAAGGAGGCTATTTAAATTAAAATGTCTTAGCAACTGCTTGAGTATTAATTTTTCAAATATTTTGCTAAATGCAGGTAAGATGGAAATAGGCCTAAAATTACCAACGTCGTTTTTATTACCTGATTTAAATAAAGGTATGACTTTACTACTCTTCATGAGGTCAGGAAAAATTCCTAAATCAACACATTTATTAAAAGTAACAGCTAGATAGGGGGCTACGATGTCTATTATATTACTTAAAAGTTTAATGGAGATGCCCCAGTAGTCACCGGTGTTTTTAGACTTTAGTAGGTTAAAAACATTAACTACATCATGTGGGGTTACATGTTCGAAACTAAATAAACGAATACATTTAGGTACACTACTATGCAAAAGGGTTTCAGCTTTAGACGGGGACGAATTTAAGGAGCGAGTCGTAGTTATAGGTATGTTGGCAAAAAACTCATTAAAAGCTTCAGCTACGTCAGCGGCTTTATTAACTAATTTGTTATCTACCATAATCTCAAGTAGTTTTTCTTGTTTAACCGATTTACCAGTTTCATTGTTAATAATTTTCCAAGTCGTTTTTACTTTATTATTAGAATTTTTTATTGCATCGCTTAAAAATTTCGATTTAGCAAAAGCACTAATCTTTTTAAATAATTTTGAATAATTTTTGACATACTCTAGGAAAGGAGTGTCAAACCTGTATTTTTTCAAACCATATAACTCGTATAGTCTCGCTCTACTTTTATAAATACCCGGAGTAGCCCATTGGTTAAAGCCAACGGATGATCCATTAATATTAATAGTTTTGGTCTTGAAAGTAGATTGGTACTCTTTTTGCACAACATCAAAAAGGGCACCATAAATTTCATTAGGATTCTCGTGTTCTACTATAGATGGTGTAATTCTATGAGCTATATTATTTTTAAACATTTTGCAACGGGCAGCTGTATAAGGCCTGCATTCAATTTTACGCGACTGTTTATGTAATGGCATGGGGAAGCTAGCTAATAAACCACAGTGGTCGGACGTTAAGTCAGTTAAGACTAATTTGTTTTTGGCATCAAAAACACTAAATATATTATCAAGACAGGTTGACGAAGATGCCGTGATTCTAGTAGGTTCAAAAAACAAGTTAATTAAATTATAAGACTTAAACAAATTGAGGAGTCTAATACTTAATGGAGTAACATCTAAAATATTAATATTGAAATCTCCGCATAAAATAATACTTTTGTTACTTGATTTCAACCTATTGAGAGAATCCTCCATTACCGATTCAAAACTAATAAAATCCCCAGAGGGGGGTCGATAAACGCAAATTATAATGTATCGCTCAAGTTCAACACAAGACAACTCTATAGTGCGCTCGATTGAAAGATTAACTAAATCTAAACGTTGCTTACATTTCAACTTGTTTGAAACAAGAACTAAAGAGCCACCGCGAATAGCACTTTTTCTCACAAATGCACTCTGTACGGTAAAGTTATCATCATTGATAAACACTACTTCATGTTCTTTCAACCAGTGTTCAGTCAAACATAACACCTGAACATCATAGTTCTCCATAAATAAACTTAACTCTAGCTCTTTGCCGGACAGACCCTGCATATTTTGATGTACAACATTCAACATATGTGGCTGACCCGTTGTCGCACCTAATAGTTTAAACTACAAGGTGTATCAAAAGTGTTAGTACCACTACTAACAGTAATCGAAGGTACCCTACAGGTACCGGTGTCACTGTGTATGTTGTATGCTAAAAGATTAGCAATTTGTCTCCTACAACTAGGTGGCAAATACATAGTATAATTTGTCAGTTTGTAATCAGTAATGAATTGATTACAATCAAAATATAAAATAGCATCACTGTGATGACATGTCCTATTATAAATTAACATATTTAAATTATAAATGTGCCTATTTTGCTCATCAGACAAATAATGAGAATACGGCAAGGCACAAAAAATAAATTTACAATTATTGGACTCATTGAGATGTAACATCAACTGGACAGATTCAATTATGTCCTTTTTTCGTACAGTTAAACTATCCCCATATAATAATATAACAGTTGAATTGGGATTTATTTTTGTCAATCTAATACTACTAATTAATTGGCTAATACTGGCACCGGGTAAACAACGATTAATTACATATTGTGGCGAACACTGATTAAATATACTACCAAAACCTTGACCAAATTTGTCAGAAAATACATAAGTAGTGTTCATACTATTGCTATCATTATTAATACAGCTGCCTACTGACTGAGCTACTGAGGGTGTGGGTGGAATAACTTGAGGCTGGGGTTCCTGGGAGCAGGTACAGCTAAAAGAGAGGTTATTAGTCAGAGACTCATACCTCTCCGCATTGTACTTGACCAGGTCTGCCAACTCATTAGCCTCTTCCATGCGCTTACTCAGGTCTTGTTGAGAAGCCTCATATTTACTGAAGATGTCCTTCAGAGCATATTCCCTAACAAACAACTCATCCTGCAGGTGCTGAGTGTCAGTGTCATACCTAGTATTACATAATTCTAATTCTCTATTACAGTTCTTTAATTCTTGTATTAAATTTAAATTTTTTTGCCTCAGTTTTATATTTGATTTGTTAACTTTTTGGCATTTTAATGATTTTTGAGTTTTTTTAATTAATCTATTAATTTTAATATATTTTTTTATCTTATTATGACTAGTAAACAATTCGGTTTTATTGATAGTATCATTAGTTAAGTCTATTGTTACAATTGGCTCAACACATGTGGGTCCGGACCCGCTACCAACCAACTCATCGTAAAGACTGCAGGTGATCGCAGACTCTTCACGGGCTTTGAGAGATTCCAAATGAGTTATTGTGTTGTGGGCCCTGCTTAATTCTAGTTCTAGTTCAGATATGCGTCTCAAAGCCAGTTCGTGGGTGTCACTACATTCCTGGAAATTTGACACAAGTTGACGGAGATGTTGATGCTGGTCAAGTATGTCCATATGTTGTACATGTAGCTCAGCCAATTGGTTCCTCAACTCAGTGTTCTTGTCATTTATGAACTTTATTTCCACCTCGCTGTCATCCCTTTCCTGTAGTAGCTGTTTGTTCTGTTTCTTACTAGATTCCAATTCGTTCAATGTAGCCCTCAGTTTTTCATCCAAGGATGCAGCTCTACGGGTCAACATATTGACAGGCAAACCCTAGAGGCACCCTGGAATGAGAGAAGAGAAAGCCAAGTGAGTGAAAGGAATAAGAGAAAGGTATGAGATGTGGATAGTAAGTGCAAGGATGAAGTGAACAAAAAAACAAAGGGATAAAAAAAAGTTATGATAAGTTTGTAATCACAGTTATGTGTTGAAAATTTAACTATTCATAGAAATGTCTTAATTGAGATGGTGATATTTAATAATAAAAAGGGAAAAAATAACAAAATTAAATTTGCAAAATATTTGGGGGTACTACTATTGTCAAGTTATTGAAAATCTAGTTTCTAACGTTAATTTCATAAAGCGGTTCTAATTTAGTAATTCAACTTAACATATATCTGTCTAGTAATAAAGTACAGTGATTTCTAAAGGGTCTCTAACGTAACTTATGTGATTTATCCCAATAATACACGAACATAAGTGTCCAGCACAATAAAGAGAAATACAGGCTTGTTCACTATGTTGCTTATTGGGACGAACAGTATACACATTAAAGGGGAAAAGGTACAATACGAACTAATAAGATTTTATATAAATAAGCTTAAATTAAAAGAAATACTCCCCGGGTTAGGTGGTGATTTCAAATCCGTCCGTTGGATGACAGCTGGTACTAATTCATTGATTATTCATTGATTTCTCAACGAAATAATTCACAAACACAGATCCTTAATATTTATAACTTAATCTATCGAAATTAAGCACGTTTTTACATAAATAAACGCGAAATACATTAGTTTTACAATTTAATTCTAACAAGAAAATTTTTGACGGCCGGCTACCAGTATTGCCAGCAAAAAAAAAAAAAAAAAAAAGCAAAAAAAAAAGAAAAAAAAAAAGCTTCTAGCAAATAAAAAAAAATCAAACAATATTTACATAAAAAATATTTAAAAAATACATACAAATGAACATATCGATGGTCTAGAAGATAAACGTGCTAAGTGCAAAATTTTGAATTTTTAGATGCCTTTACAAAATGAGCATTCTCTACCGTTTGCTCTTGTTAAAATAACACAATTCCATCTCTTTCAGCCTAAATTGTGAGTGTACATTTGTACGAGTATTAAGTGACATCAACTGGAACTCATAAAAGTTAATGACAGTTAAATGCCATCGTAAAAACAACAATATTCACAAACTTGATCAATAATTGAGGAGGTATCATGCAAACAGGCTTAAGTCACAATAATGTAAATTTTCAGAATACTGAAAAAATCTGTAGTTACTACAGATTTTTTCAGTATTCTAATAATACTTAACTAAACATATTCACTTTAATATACTCTCTACCTTTAAACAGTTTTGAGTTCCAGCTTTTCAAACTTAAATTAACTAAAACTGTCCTCTTGAATAATTGCTAAATCTGTAATTAGTACGTTTGTCTTCTAGACCATCGATAACCCCCTCCTCCCATTTTAAAGTCGGTTAAAAATTGGTAAACCCTCTGCGCTTTACAATTTTACCTACGACACGTAAGCTAAAGTTTCCAGGTCCCTATTTCTTACTGTGTAAGAGTAAAGTTCCATTCCATTAGTGCAAGGAACATCTATTCCGCATAAGTCACGTAACGCAAATAACGTATTGGACTCAGATAGGTGGGTAATAGTGCAAAATAGCCCATTACATTAGCGCACTTACAACTCACACGGGGAAATAGATAGCCCGTTCTGGAGTTAACTCCGCCTTCCCCTTTTTAGACGGAAAGTAATTCATTTCACGCTGAATTAATTACTTTTCTGTTTGTTTTAGTTTGTTTACTTTTTTACTCTAATTGCGAATTTTACGAAACTTTATACCTAAAATATTTTATACCTAAAATACATTTTGAATTTTTCAGTTTTTCCATATTAGAACTGTCAGACGTCAATTCTATTCCACGGATAAAAGATATCTTTGACTTTGGTAAAATCAGCCGTAAGGAAACCTGTTTGTTATAGAGATTTTATGATTAACTATACGGTGTGGCATTCATACCTACATTATCTACACCGCCATATAAATATCATATCGTCAAACCATTGCGTACTTTCTTAATTTTTTTTTTTCAGACGTAGCCCACAGTCAGGATTCTTCCGACATGTGACTGAAACAAAAACTGGAGGATCCAAACTCTTTGCCTGATTTGGAGATCAAACCCAGGAATCCATGCTCTGCGTTCGCGCTTGCGGCCGCTAAACTAACGAGGCTGTCAAGATTCCTAATAAGTCAGGTTTACAGTGATTGTGTTATCTAGTTCTGCCTCCTATTTACCTTGTAGCTCGGCTGACGGCCGCGGAAGCGAAGTTTCGGGTCATCTTATCCGGGCTGAATAAAGGTCACCGACTGATAAAAATCTAATCATTAGACCCATGAGTGCGCATCCTGACGCGCATTTCGCGCATTTCCTGTTTAAACTTTACACCTATCCAAACTTAGCGTATCGCATCCAGTAGAATTTCATTCGAACGTGTGACTATTTAAAAAAAGGAAATGTGGGTACAGACGCCAGCACATCAAGCTACTACAATCTGTCAAATTTCTTTAATAGATTTTCAACTTTATCGCTAAAGTATAAGGTTCAAAGTTGATTGGGAAAATTTGACAGTTTCGGGTAGCTTGATGTGCTGGCGTCTGTACATACTTAAAGGTAAAACTTGTTTCATCCCGTACGTTTTGTGTCCCAACCAGGGCTCTGAACCGGTTTAAAAAGAGCGGTTAATTTCGATGAAATACCGGTAAATATATCGTTCCCTCATTAACCGGTTAAACAAGTGAACTGTTCATATGTAACCCAAATGACAAAGGTTACCGGTTACATAAGCACAAACGGTTTTGACACCCAAATTAACCGGTTAATTCCGTAAGTCGTAAATATTTTTCGTCTACTTTTTTAACACTTCCAACAAGTTATAGTGACATTAGTACATTTAGTACCCCAGAAAACATTAGGAAAAAAAATGTTTGATCTGAGGACGTCAAATACAACCGGAGAACTTAAATGGTGCGGGTAGATTCATGTTGCGACTTGCTTAGTTAGGGGGCGGGGGGTGTTTAACCGGTTAATTTTCACTTTCAAAACCAAAATTCATGAAAAACCGGTTTTCCGCAAAAACCGGTAAAGTGCAAACCTTAACCTAAATCGATTTCGGTTTGGGGTCAATGACCGTAACCGGTTAAGAATTTCAACCGGTTTCCGAGCCCTGGTCCCAACATACCTATTTATTTAAATTTTAGCAATTACATGGACTTGCCACTTTTTTCGCAGATCATCAGAGGAGAGAAGAACATACAAAACCTAGTAAAATAGCCGATAGAGCTTTTTTTTGGAACTTTATCTAATGCTACGGATACATCGACGCCATAACGCGAACTACACTTCGCGCGCTCTCTCTCCCACGACGTCCGATGCAGGGTCTGTCAACTTTGTTCTACGAACTGTATGTAGGTGGGCTTGAAAACAAGAAAAAGACAACGCCATCAGAGTAAAAGAGATGAATATATAATGTTGCCACTAAAAAAACAATTTTGTATTTTCCATAATAATGAGCTTATTATTTGATTTTTAAAATAAATTACTTATTTAATTGTTATTCTGATATTACACAAATATATTTCATTGAGAAATATAACATATGTAATTGATTATTACATAATAAAAAAAAGATATGGAGGATAATGTGTGGAAACACTAACGTCCGCACGTCATTATTGATTATGACATTGACCGTTGACGTCACAAGAAAAATGTCTGCCGCCGCTTGCGCACCATTTTATGTTGTACTTGTTTATTTGTAATAAATAAACTAGTTCCATTTAATTCTACAAACATTGATAGCGTTGAGTCGAGCTTGCTCCTGCGTTCCTGTGTTTTGGTGAAATTAAGTGTGTATTTGTGAGATATAGACTCTGTGTTGAGACAGTGACTCTTGTTTGATTTTGTGTTTAATTTCGCGATGAGTTCGCAGTCAGCAGCAAAATCAGTCATAATATAATAATTAATCTGTTATTTAAATTATAATTATTCACATGCTAAATAAAAAAGTCAAGTACTAATCTTTGTTTTACTAGACTGCTCTGTATAGATAAATTTTAGCATTTTATGTACAAGTACAGTGTGTTTCTCGATAGTGATTGTTGATGTCAATTATTGCTGAGCAAAAATTGGCCATCTTGTAGGAAACTATCGAGAAACGCACTGTACTTGTGCATAAAATGCAATACAAAGTATCTATAAAATGCACTGTAGTTCAAAATTCGCGCCCTAGCTTCTACTCCTTAGTTTTCGTGGGCGGAATATAGATGGCGCCAGTCGGTAAGGAAAAATTTCCTCCTAAAATTTGTACGGAGCAGTTATTCTTCCCTCTGTAGGGTATATATGTTCTGTGGTCCGATGTCTCGCTGTACAACAGAGAGCTCGTGAAGTGAAGTTCACGTTATCGCGACAATATAGCCGTAGCATTACCCTAGTTCCAAAGCTCAACCATGCTACAAGTTATAAGTACTTGCAGCGACATCTAGTAGTAACGATTTGATTTATAATTATATAAACTAAGTAAATGGCAGACCCTATTTATTTAGAATATTGAACAATGTCGTGGTAACATAATAATATTGATACAGTAATTCACTTAAATGAGACTTAGGTGCTAGTCGCAAACAAAACTTATATCAATAAGAGACATCTATTGACAATGGCCTAAATTACGTAAGGTAAAGCGGCTGGACATGAGACGGGATAGATACTGTCATCAAAACCTTCTCATAGTTCCAACATGTACCGTTATTTCGTCATTTTAAATATCAGAAGAATAGTTATGACAATTATTTACAAAGAAGTTGAATGAAATAATGCTGGCCATTTTTAGATCGAGTCCAGTCTGAATCGTCGAACTTTTTGAAACACGTGTTGCCCGCGCGCGCACATGCCGATGCCGCCTCGCCTTCCCGCCGGCTAGCCTCGGCAGCCTGTCCCTCGTTGATTATGTAACGACAGTAGGTAGATACTATGTAGGTATCATAAAATTACTTAACAGTGCGTTAATACGCCCAGTTATATAACCACGACCTCGACTCATTTATTTTACGTAACCATGAATAAAAACATACCTAGCTTATGAATGAGTAGGTGGAACACATTGTTAAAGAAACTAAATTTTGCTTCACATGTATATTTAATATGAGTTTATAATAATTTATGAAAAAATTTAGGTATAAGACAAATTTTGGTACAAGAGTTGGTATCGAAGATCTAGGTACAACCTAGAAATTTAATAGGACTACAAATACATTAAATAGAGTAGAAATATAAGATAAAGACTTAACATTAATGGTCAGCTTATTGATAACTTGAATTACAGTATTACAATAGCATTTAAATGAACTAAGTCACATCTATGTTGATGACTTCAGTGTCATTGTTCTCTTCGGCTGGCGTGGCCACATTGCCCTTAAACTTCTTAGCTTGAGTCCCCTCAGAATCATTTGATGCTTCGTCTTTGGACAGCTCATTCAAATTATATTTCTTATATGTAAAGTAATTGTCCACAATGCTTAACAAGCAAATACCCTTAATAATTTCCACTATTATACAGAGCCCAGGATTCTTTAAATCAGCTTTATTGCTAGCATTCTTCAAGACAACCATCTCCGCCAGCTCCTTGATGATCAAGTCTCTGCACACACTGCTGTTGAAGCGCTTGTTGAAGATGATGGCAAAGGTAGATGACTGTTTCAGGAAATACTTATCAAAGAGCTTGCCGGCACACTCCATAATGTCTGGTAAGTTGGCCTTGCAGGTCGCCATAATTGGAAGCAGACGTAACACATGCCGTGTCTTTGAGAGCCTTGTCGTAACCAAATCTTTGATTATGGCTGTGGTTAGCTCTTCTGGACTAGGTAAATTTGTTTTGACAAAAATGCAATTAGATGCACCTGTTTCCACCACCTGGAATCTTTTATGCCTTAGAGATTTCTGAGAATCTCTTTTCAAGGAATCCACTTCGCGCTTCAGCATGTCTCCGATGTCATTCTCATCCTCGGACTCACTGTCTGACCTGTCTTCTGGCGCGGCGGACTCCGGGACAGCCGACTGCTGCTCGAGCCCGAGGTCCGGATACAGCTTCCCAGCATACTCGTTCAGCAGATTGTAAACTTCCTTCACGCAGTCTTTTTCTCTGAAGTTACACGTGCAAAAGAAGCCCTTGAAGCCGGGTTCCAAGAAATATTTGTTTCTGCGTTTACGAAAGTAAAACTTTTTCTTCTTCCGAGTATCACCCATAATGTAGACTGATAAGCACAAAGTGCAGTTACAATATGGTTATGATGGCGGACTGTGATGATATAACGAAATATTATGTGTTACGTATTGAGTTGAATTATGATTATGAATTCAATAACACAACAGCATCAACATCCGTAACGTACTGTCACTGAAACGTCAGCGAAATGTCAAATTCATTTTTTTTAAATTATTTTTTATTCATACAAGCATTTCAGTCGAATACATATCGTAAAGTGCACAATCTCAAAAAATGTACGAAATAATTTAAGTATACAGAAATGTTTAGCATCGCAAATATTTTCTCCTAAATGGTGAAAAAAGAACGTAGTTCGACAAATCCCCGCTAGATGGCGCATTGTTTGGTTTTAAATTGGTGGAAGTTTATTAATCGTTAAACCTTTAACACGTCCTCCTGTAAAATTAGTAAATTCTGAGATTATACACTTTCAATGCGAGAAGACGATATCGCTCATCCAATAGAACAATGACGTAATTACGTTTTAGCTATTTTTCGGGAGAACGTTTTAAAAGTTTGAAATTGAAAATATGATATATTTCCGATGATTATGCTAAAATATTTAATATTTATATTTATGTTACTTTACTATCAATAATAATTTGTAATAATTTCATGAGAAAACTCAAGTCCAAAAAAGAAAACTCAAAATCCAAAAAAAACAAACCTGACGTACACTTATGCCAATTTATAAATAAAATATAACAACTATGACATAAATAAGGTTTTGAAATGGGAATAAATCATGAATTCAAACAACAAATTATTCAATTTAGTTTTATTTGTATAAATCAGTTTACATTTACCTATAAACGTATAATAAGAAGTAGGTATATGTTTTTTTTTTTATGAGTTACAAAAATGTAGTACTGTTATTATTGTAGTAAAAAACTAAAAAAATTGTGTTTATTTTACGAAATACGAGATCGGGATACATAGTAGGATCAAAGGCGCAAGTGCCTATCTAAAAGTAGCATAATCTTTAAAAAGCATAAAAACCGGTAGGAATTTCTAGAGTTGGTAGATTAATCAATCTTTGTGATATTATTTTATCACAATGATTGCCTAATCTACCAACTCCCCGCACTACTGTCAATTAAGTCGATGTTTCCATGTGACCTTTTGAAAAATACGCCAATTCCCTAACGACAGTCACTCACTCTATTGAAAACCACCGTAACTACAATTCTGTCGTTTTTGTCATAGATAGAACTTTCGAAACGTGAACTTATGACATTCAAAACTCATTTTCGACATTTTCGTAATTACGTCGTTGTTCTATTGGAGGCGAAATGTATATTGGCTTTTAACTTAGATATACGTATTAGGCTTTTAACTTAGATATACGTTAAATAGATTACTACTGGTTATCATCATCTGCCTAGCCTTTTCCTAACTATGTTGGGGTCGGCTTCCAGTCTAACCGGATGCAGCTGAATACCAGTATTTTACATGGAGCGACTGCCTATCTGACCTCCACAACCCAGTTACTGGGCAATACGATACCCCTAGGTAAGACTGGTTCTCAGACTTTCGGGCTTCTGACTACCCGTAACGACTGTCAAAGATCTACGAATGACAGCCGGGACCAACGGCTTACCGTGCTTTCCGAGGCACGGAGGGGTCTCGGTATGTAAAGATGGTCACCCATCCACAGACAACCGCGGCAAGCGTAGCTTAATCTGATCGATCGACCTGTGCGGCTGTTATTGCTATCATAAATCAAATAATTAACATTTACGTTTTCCGAACAACCGACTAAAAAGCCCTTGAATAAATTAAATCAAAATTCTAATCGTGTGAGATTTTAAAAATGCCACTTGCGTATTATTTGCTTCTAAACATTATTTGAGTAATACAAAATGGCAACGTTGAACTATATTCGCCGGCCATGGGTATTCGTCAGGTGGTAGTCGAAGTCTTTTACATGATGTTAAATATTACAAAGAAAGAAGATAAGACTACAAGGTTAATTGTTATTTTAATACATTATGTGTATTTTCAAAGAACTTCGTATGGGATACGTGGTTCCATCATGATTGTGATAACCTCGTCACCACCCTGTATGAGAGGTTGTCGCGTTCATTTGTTCTCCCATGTCCTAATATAAGCGATCGTCGTGCGAATAGGGCCGCGACGATCATTTGTCACTTGTTCAGAACACTAGAAGGCGTCTTTTGTCGGCGGGAAGACACGTTCGGACTCACCGAACAAAATGAAAACCACGATCGCTTAGATTAGGACACGGCTTAAACGGGAAGGCGCCCTCTGATGGCTCGACGACACGTTCGAGTTTACCGAGAAAAATTAACGATCGATATTAGGACACGGGGCCAATATTCCTTTCAATAAAAATAAATATAGCGAGTAATAATAATAATATATTTTATTTACACTAAATTCGTTTTACAAAAATAGTACTATCATCTATGTACAGCTGCTATAATATAAAATTACTTTAGCACCTTATTTAAATATCCTTAGGTACATATTTTATACTAGAATAACAATAAACATTAAAATACTATTAGAATACTTTTTGTAGACGTTTTGCATTGCCTTAAGTGCATTATCCAAATGATTGTCATTTCAAGCCAGGGTCTTCAGTAACAATTTAGTTATTTTCTGAATTTACAATACTTCGGCTTCATAATCGTAGGCAGGTTGGCGACGACCGGCTTGTTTCGTTTTGGGCAAACTGTGATGCTGAAAAAATAGCATTAAATACCTAATTAAAAAGAAGCAAACAATACGGTTATTGTACTTTTAAAGAAACGTTTCTGTATTCGTTCTTATTTTGTAATATCGAATACCCTTGTCATTAATTTAAAAATATAATTTATGAAGGAGACCAAAAAGAGGCTCCCGAACTATGCGCGATGAATGATCATGAATTCCGTAAACAAAATTTATAGGCTAATGGTGGATTCTCGGCCATGCGTTGCCGCGTATCCGCGGGTGGATAAACTATATGCACAAATAACAAAACAGCACCCTAATAACACACTATTACTCTCAATTTGAATCATTTTGAAGCATATTGCTAATCCGTTGCTCCATATGTTGGAAAAATTGTCTGCTCTACAAAGTAAATAACGCAATGAATGTTGTTGAACAGTCAAAATGAAACCCATTGCTACTGATAGTGTGTTACGCAATTATCCTGCAGGTTTAAATGATAAATGATAAATGATTTATTTTCTGTAAGTAGGTTTGTACAAACACTTTTACATGTCAATCACATTTTTTTTTAAACTAGATGAGGTCGGCGTTTCCTATCTGACTACTCTGAGAAGAAAGGCCGAAACAAACTCAGAGGTCACAGTCTCTTTTAAAGTCCAGACATAATCTTGGTCAGATCATGTGAAGACCATGTAGATTGGTGTCTGAAATGGTCTTTTGAGTAAAGAACCACACAGATTGAGAGGACCTGTCCAGTCAGTGCACGCATTTGTCAAAAATCGTGCAGCTCAACTCAGAACTTGAGGAGCTTTACGATTCGACGAACAATACCAATGAAAGGACATTTGGGTAGGCCGCATAAATTACTCAAACTGCCAGGTCATGATTAAAACTAACTAAGAAGGAAAACAGAAAAAAGAAATGACCCACATAGTCTTCACACTCACAATAATAATAATAATAAAAATAAGATACTTTACAAAGTAAATATCCATGTCATTGTTTATATAATATTCATCAATGTCAATGTGTATATAAAAATCCGGAAATAATCTTTGATCTTTGAGGACTATGTAGATTGGTGTCTGAAGTGGTCTTTTGAGGAAAGAACCACACAGATTGAGTGGACCTGTGCAGTCGGGGCACGCATTCGTCAGTAACCGTGCAGCTCAACTCAGAACTTAAGGAGCTCAACGATTCGACGAGTAATACCAAGGACAGGACATTTGTGTAGACCGCATAAACCACTCAAAGTGCCAGACCATGATTAAAACGGAAACAATGACCCACATAGTCCTCACATTCACAATAATTAAAATAATATAAGACTTTAAACAGTAAATGTTCATGTCATTCTGTATATAAATAGATATTTAGAAAGAGAAAAAAAAAAAAAGTGTAAATCAGCAAAAAATAAAAAATAAACAACATTCACTGTCTAGACCTATTGGAGCAGCTCAATCCCAAGCTTTTTTGTCCTCAATATAGTCTTTTACAGTATAATAGGCTTTCTGGCATAGTTTTAGCTTTATAAAAGATTTGAATTTATTAATGCTTAGTTCTTGAATGTGGCTAGGAAGTTTATTATAAAAACGTATACATTGGCATCTAAACGAGCCACCTATTTTCTTGAGCCTTGTTGTAGGAACAACAAATTTGTGTTTGTTCCTAGTATTTATGTTATGGATATCACTGTATTTTTTAAACAGATTAATATTTTTATGTGCATACAAAAGATTATCATAAATGTACTGAGAAGGCACAGTCATTATATTAATCTCTTTAAACTTGTCTCTGAGGGAGTGTCTGGGACTTAATTTATAAATGGAACGAATTGCCCTTTTTTGTAAAATAAAAATTGTCTGAATATCGGCGGCATTTCCCCACAACAGAATACCGTATGACATCACACTATGAAAATAACTAAAGTAAACTAAACGGGCTGTCTCTAAATCAGTTAAATCACGAATTTTCCTAACGGCGTATGCTGCAGAGCTAAGCTTTTTTGACAATTTATCTATATGGGGGCCCCATTGAAGCTTGGCATCCAAAGTTATGCCTAAGAATACAGTGGAATTTTCGGGTTTTAACTCTTCAGCCTTTATGAGAACACGAGTTTCTACTTGTCTAACATTTGGTATCGTAAACTTAATACATTTCGTTTTTTTTTCGTTAAGAAGTAGATTATTAACATTAAACCAGCTAACTACTTTTGCGAGGGCACTATTTATACTGTCAGTAACCAGCTGTTGACGTTTGAGTTTAAATAAAAGTGAAGTGTCATCTGCAAACAACACTATATCATGTTCGTCCTTTATGAGGTAAGGCAAGTCATTGATATAAATAGTAAATAAAAATGGTCCAAGTATTGAGCCCTGTGGGACCCCCATTCTTACTACAGATCCGGGTGACCTTTTCCCGTTAACATCAACTCTCTGAATCCTATCACTCAAGTAAGAAGTGAGAAGATCCAGAGAGGCGTTCCGGATTCCGTAGTGGTGAAGTTTCCTGATTAAGGTTTCATGAAGAACACAATCGAATGCCTTGGACAAATCACAAAAGATGCCCAAAGCATCGCATTTGTCCTCCCATGCACTATAAATATGTCCTAAAAGTTCAACTCCGGCATCGGTAGTTGAACGACCCCTTGTAAAACCGAACTGTTTATTATTCAGTAATTTATTGTTATTGAAAAATCTTTGCAATTGATTTAAAATAAGTTTTTCATAAATTTTACTAAAGGTGGGTAGTACGGAAATAGGTCTATAATTAGTAGGGTCTGATGTACTACCCGATTTAAACAACGGTATTATTTTACTGTGTTTCATAAGATCAGGAAACTCACCACATTCAATACAATTATTAAATATAACAGCTAAAGTAGGTGCTACAATGTTTATAATTGTCTTAGCAACATCCACAGAATTACCCCATAGATCTGCAGTCTTTTTTACATTTAACATGTGAAAAGTTTTAATTATATCTGTACAAGTGACAAATTCGAAGTGAAATTCCGAATCACAAACTGGAACGTTTTCCTTAAGTAAAGACTCTGCAGCAGTGGGTGATGAGCTTAGAGATTTAGTGGTTGACACGGGAATCTCTGCAAAGAAATTTTCAAAGGCCGCGGCAACCTGGGAATCTGATCTAATTACATTGTCATCAATAGCAAGGCTGTAGTCACTACTTCGGTTGCATGACCTTCCTGTTTCGCTATTAATGATATTCCAAGTCATTTTAATAATGTTATTACTATTTTTAATTTTTGAACTCAAATAACGTGACTTGGCCATACTACAGACTATTTTAAATATTTTAGAATAATTTTTAACATATAAATTAAATTCAGCAGTGTTTATACAAATTCGTTCATCATATAATTCATAAAGTCTTTTTCTACTTTTATGTATACCAATGGTGGCCCAGTCACTGAAGGAAGCGTTACTATTGACTGATAATGTCTTTGGAATGAAAGTTTTATCAAATTGTGTGCAATACATATTAAAAAAATCATTATATTGTTTGTTAGGGTCATCATTAGTCAACAAAAGTGGTAATTTACTTAAGAGTTTACTTTTAAATGTTTCTAAGCGTTTAGTTGTTTTTGGGTTGACAGTGATATCTTTTTTAATAACTTTTTTGTTTTGATTTGTAATAGTGATCAGCTGGCCGCAATGATCTGAGTCTATTAAATTAATCATTTCTTTGTGGTTTGGTATAATATCTGTATAAATGTTATCTAGGCATGTGGCACTAGTAGGAGTTATTCTAGTGGGCTCCAAAAATAGGTTAGCAAGATTGTATGACTGAAACAAACTTATGATTTTAGTACTTAACCCAGAATTTTCTAACAAATTAACATTGAAATCACCACAAGTGATGATGGACTTGTTTGTATTACAGATTTTGTGCAACACTTCATCCATAACCTTTTCAAAACAATCATACAATCCTGAAGGAGGTCTGTATACACTTAATATAATGAACTGCTCAAGCTATGAAAATGAAGCGATGTTATTCGTTATTTTTAACACACATTCCTCGCTCATTTCTGGTTACATACAGCCTTACAGCACGTGTGTGCTGTGCTGTACTAGTACTAAGATGCTGTGGATAGTAAACAAACGAAAAGTGAGAAAATAATACTTACTCAGTATTATATTCAATCGAAGACAACTTCATGTACTCAACATAAATGCTGGGACTCTTCAACAGCCTCCAAGTCATGGGGTTGAACAAATTCGTCTCATATTTCCACTCGACGATTACAAAAATAGGCGGATATCCGGTATCCTTCACTGCCACCATTTTGGTCTCTAACACACCGGGCTTGTAGAACTTTCTGTAATAGAAAATAAACATCAATACGCACCATAATATTATGTAATTGGTTTAACTAGAAAAGATGAAACCTATGACGAAGTTCTTGTTAATCGACCACTGCAATGGTTCAGGATAGTTTTCCTAAGTATCGAAGATCGCTGTAGGTTTTTAGGGTTCCGCACCCCAAGGGTAAAAAGGAACCCTATTACTCCCGCTCCGCTGTCCGTCCGTCCGTCTGTCACCAGGATGTATCTCATGAACCGTGATAGTCAGACACTTGAAATTTTCACATATGATGTATTTCTGTTGCCGCTATAACAACAAATACTAAAAAACAGAATAAAATAAATAATTAAGGGGGCTCCGATACAAACGACATGATTTTTTTTTTGCCGTTTTTATAGATGATGGTACGGAACCCTTCGTGCGCGAATCCGACTTGCGCTTGGCCGGTTTTTATTGATTACGACGTCGTCCGCGTGAAATTTCTTGTCCCCCCGACCCACCCCGTCGCATCGCATCGCCTGCTCGCGCTATTACATATTTTTCGCTTAGCGTTCATTCGGAATTTTTTTCTTTTAGTTCGGCTCCTAACGTTCCTAGCGCGATGTTATTAGTACAGTAGGTAGATAAAGATAAATAACGTTATTAAATTATTAAATTCATGACGCATTTCATTAAATAAAAAAATGACCTACTGCCATATACTTTTGTTTTCATTGTATATAAATGATAAAACATTTTAATAGTTTTTCACATGATCAAATTGTTTCATAATTATAAACATCTTCATGATTATCAACTTTATCTCAAAAATCAAATGACCCGAATCGCACAAGATATGAAATTACATAAATGCGGGAACTGCCTATTTGCTACTACTCCGTATTTGCGTTTATTCTTTTCAGCTAATCTCAGAACTTGCCAATTTTAACCCACCCATTACTTTTGCCTACCCAGAACGAGGCCCATTTACTCCATGAGGTCTGTCGTATGTAAAATACACTTTAAAATGGTTACAGGTTATCGTAACGATTTTTAACTTACTGTTCATCATCCAAAAACATGTGCTCGCTCTTATTGTTGTTTCTGTCGACCAATGTTATAGATAGCTTTCCTGATTCTGGCCCGTGGGTTATGCTCGCTGTTGTGTTTGCCACTTTCAGTACCACCTCATAGTGGACTCCTGTAATGTTATATAATTTAAATTGTAAGATCAAGGCATTTTGAAGGAATAGTTAGGGGTCTACCGAGGCAAATCTACAGTATAAAGACCAAGGTCGTGATGTATTTGATCGAGGAACAGACTGTCAAAAGAAAAGAGGTTTTATTTTAAGTTAATTTGGAACTAATTGCGATGGTCAGTTGTTTGCCAAGACTTATTCATTTAATAAGAAAACGACTTACTGCAATAGGGTTTAGAATTGCCTGTCAGAGCATACAGCGCAATATTAGAGTTGGTATCGACGAGCCCGCCAACTTGTAGCCGATTGTAGATGTTGAAAGAGTGGTAGCCCATCGGTATACAATAGTGATGCTTGTCACAGCTTGTACAGTTGCCAGCAAGGAAGGCCTGGAAAAATATTTTTTTTATGAAAATATTACTTACTTTACGAGAGAAAAAGTTAATATTTTGATATTGTATTAAAACTTCTTTATCATATCATCGCGCTGGTATGGGAAGAAGGGATATAACCACATATCCCTTCCTGTGGGTGTTATATCCACATTTCGCACGTTATGGTACACTATTAACCTCCTTACTAATTATATTCGTATTACCTATATCAGATGAATAGTTACACACCGATTTCTCTCTTTCAGGCGTCAGTAATTTGACTTTCGAAAGAAGAAGACAAAGTTTTGTGTAACTATACAACGTTTACTAGTAAGGGGGTATGTGTAATAAGGGGCAAGTCTATTGCCACTTCATCTTATCTTCAATTATGTTTTATTGCACAATTTATTCATTAATTTACAAGCTGACATACGGCTTACCCAAAAAATGTGACGTCAAAGAAAAACGTGACATAACAAAGTTTTTTTTTTTCTGTGAGTTAAGATAACAGGAGAATAAGGCGTATTTTGTTTTTTTTTATATAATCCTAATTGGCCTTTTCCAATATTTATTTATCGACCATCGATAACGGCAGAAGACTACCTAATGACATTTATTGTGCAAAACAAAAGTACCTAGCTAAGATTCTAACAGCATGACTTAGTGCTCATACACAATGAGCGGCACACTTCAACTGCAGAGGCATCTGCAGCCGTCGACACGTCTACGTGTGATTATGTGACCAACTTGCCACGGTATCAAGCAAGTAGGGACAAACAAATATCAACGCGATGCCACATTGCAACATAACAATTGCTTTAATATTTCAAATACTTCGCGTAATTTCGCAGATTTTCGCGTTGACGCGACGCGATCTTTGATTTACAGACGCCAGCACATCAAGCTACCGGAAACTGTATAATTTTCCCAATCAACTTTGAACCTTACGCTTTATCGATAAAGTTGAAAATCTATTAAAGAAATTTGACATATTGTAGTAGCTTGATGTGCTGGCGTCTGTACCAGCCCGTAGCATAAGCATAATCAGCCTATAACTTTTCCACTGCTGGGACAAAGTCCTCCTAGTTGTTAGAAAGAGTGAGCCATAATCAACCACGCGGGCCCAGTGCGGGTTCGCAGTAAAGTGTCTGCGTGGGTTCAAACTCGCGAGTTGTAGGTTGTAGGTAAGCCGGGGCCGATATCACGGGCCAGCACTGCTCCTTCTGGGCTACTGCTCCTTTATCAGGCCGTAAAATGAACAAAATAAGGGTATGCTTACATCATAAGACTCGCATTGCACGGCCATAAAGGGGCAAGATGGTGCTACACTTTCAATAAAGTACTCGTAACTCCTTTCGTGGTTACAGCCCACGTATTTGACGACTTGTTGGTACGACAGGTCATTCGACCCTCCATTTGGCGAGCTCGCTTGCTTGCAGCCTGGTTGTGTTGACCCGCCGTTAGGGTAGAAGTCCACGTGGCCAATAGCCTCGGTTATGCCGAAACCTATAAAACAAGATAATATGTGACGTCAATAAGTTATGCTCACATAGTTTTTAAGTTTTATTTACTAACAACACAATTGTTATATTGTTATAGGTATACTTAAGTTACGGTATTTGTCTATGGGTCTTTGTTACATGAAAATAAATGGTTTTATTATTATTATTAATACATATGTAATTTTTTTTTACAGTAGGGATAACATGACCCTAACATTATTCCATGCTGCACTTTTTATTTCCAAAACAGGGATCAGAATATATTCTTCTTCATCATCACCATCATCATCATTTCAGTCCTTTCCACCCAGTGCCCGAAATAGGTCTTCCATATAGAAGATTGCATCTGAAGATTGATTGATTGACTGTAGAGAATATGATTGCACCTACTACTGTTTGTCTCTGCATCACCCAAAGGTTGACTGGTAGAAAATGCCTATGGCATTAAGTCCGCCTCTGTACATTTATGTGCTTGAAGTATTAAATAAATAAACACAATCCAATGTCAAGAGATCTCTAGTAAAAAAAAAGAATTAAATAGAATTTTTTCATAATATAAGATTAAATTTTTTTTTCACAGGTTGATCGATCAGGTCAAGCTACGCTTGCCACGGTTGGTCTGTGGATGGGTGACCATCTTTACATACCGAGACCCCTCCGTGCCTCGGAAAGCACGATTAGCCGTTGGTCCCGGCTGTCATTCGTAGATCTTTGACAGTCGTTACGGGTAGTCAGAAGCCCGAAAGTCTGACAACCAGTCTTACCAAGGGGTATCGTATTACCCAGTAACTGGGTTGTGGAGGTCAGATAGGTAGTCGCTCCATGTAAAATACTGGTATTCAGCTGCATCTGGTTAGACTGGAAGCCGACCCCAACATAGTTGGGAAAAGGCTAGGCAGATGATGATAAGATTTAATTTTTGTTTCAGGAATAATCAACAGACCGGCACTCTAATTGCGTAACACACGGTCAATCAAAATCAGAATGATTTTGAAGGATATTGTTAATCCATTGCTTCATATGTTCGAAAAATTTATCTGCTCAGTAACGGAAATAACGCAATGAATATTGTTGAATTGAAAGCCATTGTTACTGTTAGTGTATTACGCAATTACTCCGCTACCTAGGTGTTTTTTTATAAATACACTGAAAAAAGAAGATCCTTTTGTAATCAAAAAACATATTTACCTGAAAAGTACAGCGGCATGGCGTTACTATGGATGATGTCCACATACTTAGCGTCAGACCGATCAAGACGTACCAAAGTAACAGTTTTAGTGAAGTAAGGAGCCGCAGGGTCTAAGCCAGTTATTCGTCCTAACTTCAAGTAGAACCTCTGAAAGAAAAAAAAAAGTATATGGCATTAGAAGTTGACTCACAAACAAACAATGGCGCCGATTCCCTTGTCCACAAACTAAACTAAATTTAAGTTCAGTGCATCTTTTTCTTTCTATTTCATTAAGAAAAGGACAAAAGATAAATTTTAGTTTAGTCCTGTCAAATTAAGATACTCCATAGACAAGTTTAGACGTGATTAAAAAATTGGCTACTAAAAATACGTCAATTTATGTCTGGCGGAGACTAATTTGACAGGAGTAAACTAATATTTTTTTATCTTCTGTCCTTTTCTTAATGAAATAGAAAGAAAAAGATTCACTGAACTTAAATTTAGTTTAGTTCGTGAACAACAGAATCAGCCCCATTGTTCAATATTGTCAGTTGCCCGATGCTTTTAGCCTGAAGGCCAAGCGTAGTAATTTACAAACGCTGCAATGGACTCTATAGCCGGGGTAGTTTACACAAAGGAAACTCCAACTATTGTGCATGTAAACTGTGTATATTAGTATAAAACTATGTACAGAAAAACAGTGTAAAGCTTCTTATTTAACATAGATATTATATGCTATGGACGGCTCGCGGAGCGCACGAGTCTGGGCGCCGAGCGCGTGCGCGGTTATCGGGCGTACGACTCACTCGGTTCGCGCTATAATTCTCTATTGTGAGTTTTTGACAAATTTGTTATACAAAATCTGTCAAAAAGACACACAAATACATCACACACGTATTAGCTAATAGGCTAGATTATAAAGTTATTGCTCGGCTTCTAAGAGTCCTAGCGTGATGTTAAGTCTCGGCAAATGCTAAAAGATTTCAAATTAGACTGATAGTTCTAGAGATCAGCGCGTTTAAACAATCTCTTCAGCTTTGTTATTAGTATAGATAGTAAAGTCTTACCTTTTGCAATGCATGTCCGCAGTAGCCGGCCAAATGAGCTCCCAAAGAGTGACCAATAAAGTGGAAGTTGTCTACATGCTGCAGCCCCAACACATCCTGCAAAAGAAACAACGAATTTTGGTATGATATACAAGGTGTAACTTAAATAAAGCACTACCTGTTAAGGGGTCATTGTACTCATCATTATGAACAACTTTTACAACTTTTTTTTTCTGTATGACAAAGTAAACGCGACCTTATTAAAAATGTAACATTGCAAAAATCATAATAGAATATGCTTGCAAAAACTTACGAGGATGCAAAAAAAATGCAGTAGTAGTATTTTGCTTAATTAAATTAAATAAATTATTTAATATTTGTAGGAATTTTAGATAATACTTATGTATAAGCACTTGAGTGAGATACCTGAGATACAGGTTTATTCCTAGTTCAGGTAGAATCCAATTATTTCTTACCTACCTCTAGTGTAAGGCCCTATTTTTCAAATATTTATGTAAATCAATTATTTCAATAAACAATTTCAATTTCAATTTATGTTCGCATAGCTCGTCAAAATGTAGGGAACAGCTGATTTTGTTTCTCGATTTCAGGTTTGGTCCCATAGATTATATTTTATTATTATTATATAAGTGATACATAATGATGAGTACAATGACCCCTTATGAGGTTGTGCATTCTTTAAGTTACAGCTTGTATAAGAATTTTCGTAGGTACAAAGTCAGAATATGGTACAGACGCCAGCACATCAAGCTACTACATTCTGTCAAATTTCTTTAATAGATTTTCAACTTTATCGCCAAAGCATTAGGTTCAAGGTTGATTGGGAAAATTTGACAGTTTCGGGCAGCTTGATGTGCTGGCGTCTGTACATTTTATGATTACTCAATGGTAGGATGTTAAGGAATGAACCTTCTTTGATATTTTATCACAAATAATTAAAAATGTCCCAACAATGAGCACTGTGTGACGAAACTTTTACAGAAAAGGCTATTCTGTTCCTAAGGTATTTTGTAATTTTTATGGAGTATCAAAGGCAGGGCTTTTGGGCTTTTTGTCCCAAGAAGTCTCGATGTGTATTGTTTTCATTATACTTACATAAATATTATGTATAAGATGCGCAGTCATGACACCAATAAGCCTGATATTGGCCACAGCTTGACCGTAAGGAGGTTGAGATCCTCCTCGCCAGTCCACCACAATCACAGTCGCAGCCTCGTTGCCTTGCAGGTTTAACAGAGCGTCCGCCATATTTTGAATCTGCGTAAATTTTATAATTATTAGTTACTGTTCTAGTATAATTACTATTGCTACCATAATATAACATTATGACTATTTCTCGAAGGGGTAGGTAGTAGATTGGGCTGTATACAGGAAGAATTTTTAATTTGTAAAAATTTGTCCTATATTTTGTTTTTTTTTTTCATAAATGGGGTCATTGAATAGTACTTAATGCAAAAAAAAATAGGATGGTTGTTCAAAAACCTTCCTTTACGCCCACATTTTGCCAGATATGCAACCAGTTAAAACTGCCCCACCTGGTGATCGAAACTAGCACCCTAAATGCGTAACACACTATCAGTTTCAATCTAAATCATTTTGAAGGATATTGCTAATCCATTGCTTCATATGCTCGAAAAATGTGTCTGCTCAACAATGTAAATAACGCAATGAATGTTGTTGAACTGTCAAAATGAAACCCATTGCTACTGATAGTGTTTTACGCAACTACCCCGCAGAACCCGAACAGATACTACAATAGGTACTTTTTGTATTAGGTACCTATAAAATTAACGTTTACTCGGAATGACCCAGGGTCTTGTTATTTTTGAGTGCAAAAGTAAGATAAGAATTAGGTACGGAAAAGAAGCTTTGATAACAATTTTCAATAACAAGTATATTTAAAAAGATGCATTAGGTAGGTACCTTATTAATTTTCGTTTGAAACTCTCATTAATTTTGTCTTTGAGAATTGTTAACTTGATTTTAATAATTTTTTATTAATTTTAAAAGTGGGAGGCACAGATTCACATGGATCTTACCCATAGTTTATGTCCACCTTCCAAGAATCCGTGAGAAATAAAATAGAATGGCCCTCTTGGATCGAGATTCGCGTTCGCTATTTTTTCCTTATTGTCTGCTTCAAACAAGACTGGTATCTTTCGATTTCTCCTCGTGAATGCAGGATAACTGTAACAAAAACACAATTGAACATGGGCATTTTTGCTTGTGTTAGTAAGTTATATAAAAGGTGAATTCTCGCAAGTTAATTTTGCCCAACTTCCTCTTGGCCTATCAAGTTGAATTTATGAATACACACGTTTTGATCCGATGACAATACATTTTTTTTTTGTAGAAATGATCTGATTCTGCAGCCAGGTGCGTCTTCACAAGGGAACTCTTTAACGGTTACTGCCGTAGCCGTGATTCTGTAAAAATCTCACCGTGAAATCATAAGTGAAGTGAGCACTTAATAGTGTTAATCCCTAGCGAATGACAGCTCACTCCACGCTCACTTCACCCAAGGTTTCACGGTGAGATGGTTACAGAATCGCACGGCTGGTATCGTTTCAAATTTCAGTATGCTAGTTAAAATTAGACAGAAAAACGAAATCATAATGCTGACTCGCATCCTTTTCATTAAAACTTGTTTTCAAAAACTTCTTACAATTCACAAATTATCAATACAGACTCAGCGTTATCAATACAATTATAATTAATGAAGAGTCTACGTCCAACGTTCAAAGGTCAATAGACCTCAAATAAACTATGCACTCGATAAAAAGCAAGTACAATGCAACAAAAATAAAAACACATTGTTTAATATAGTTGATAACAACGTCACTATGCAATTATGGCACGTAAACATTTGTTTTGTCTCCGTTCATGATTGATTGATGTCACGGACGAGCCCCCGGCCTTATCGCACCGAGACTTGTACATACAAATAAGATAGTAAATAACGAAGCGGATCTTGTATACAAAGTTTATGTACTGCTAGTGAGACCTTTGGGTTTAGCCTTTATCGATGCACGCTTCTGGGAGGATTAACAACTGTTATCAATTGGATTAAATGACATAATTGATTGGAATCATCGGAGGTCAAAGCCTACAATCTGACCTTTAGTTTAATTACAAAATTACTTTTCAAGTATCTTAAGATTGCAAAGAACATGGAACTATGCCAAGTCAACTAACACGCCGATTTCCGCAGCCTAATTATTGCGTATCACAGTTGCGATCACAAGAGAGAGAAGCGCAGAGTTTTGAAGGATATTTGTAATATGTTTAATAAATCTATCTGCTCCACAACGTAATTAACGCAAGGAACGTGGCTGAACTGTCAAAATAAAAGAAATTGCGCTCAATTGTCATTTTATGGGCGCTATTACCCCGCTGGTTAACATATCAAAAGTGTTATTTGAAAATTCGAGGCGCCTGTTACAGTAAAATCTAAGCTCAAAAGTGGTTCAATTATTCATAGTAATGTAGTAATTCAAACATTCACTAAATATTATTCTAAGTTTATTTTCTATTCAGTATTTTGTATCTACATAATTTCTTGTTCCCTGGGAAGACCCATGACGGCACACATTCAGATATTTTCTCGTACCTATTAATATAGGAGCGACCATAAATGAATAGCGATATGAGTTCCGAGTACAGTATGATAATAATAAATATTTACCTACACTAAAATGTAGTAGGAACCTAATAATTAATTATCCTTATTTCCGGAAGGATCTAGAATTATGTTATCAGGATAACATGTTAAGACGATAACGGGCGTCGACCGGCTTACCTAGGTCGCTACCCAGGTAAGTCGGTCGACTCGACGCCCGTTGCAAAGTATGGCAGGATATAAGTACTCAATATCTACAACCAAACGAGTATCTTATTTGTGGAAGAAAATAAACATCTTCCTGCAGGGTGTAACCTTCCCTGGTCTAGGTTCCTGGACTAGGAAGTCATTGAACCATCACCGAACTCAAGTGGGCGGGTGTAAGTCGAACCTCGTAATGTAGGGCTACTGACGGAACGTCAGTAGTGTCTGGATGTGGAGGTGAGTCACAAGCGATGCTCCACGTCCTATCCAGCCCTTAGTGACCTCTGAGCTGTCACCAATACCAATACGCCGTGGAAGTGGCGAAGTTTTACTTAAGTAAGTATTTAGGAGCACAAGAAGCGCCAGTGAAAAGTATATGTAATCGCAGTATTAGCCAACACACGAGTCTGGAATGTTAACGTAGTCGCATAAACAAAACATCACGCCTGTATGCTACAAATGGGTAGGCAGAGGTCCTCGCACTTATAGCTACTTTAAAGGCGACTTAATAATGAATGGCAATAAGCCTACCCCTTTTTAAATGGGAATTTAAAAAGGGGTAGGCTTATTGCCATTAATCCCAGCTCATTATCGTCCCACAGCTGGGCAAGGCCTCTTCTCATAAAGAGAAGGCCGGAGTATTGATCACAAGGCTTAGGTACTCAAGAACGATTGGCGATTTCACACTAAATTCCAATTAAGGGGACCTTTTCAGACTCTGCACTGCAAAGAACGAATTTCCTAGTGGAAGAATCCCATAACTCTCTACCCCGACTCGGGTATCGAACCCAATACCTCACACTGAGCAGTCGCGCCCAACCAGTAGTGGTTGCCTCGTTGGTGTAGACCAACGAGGCAACCTTCAGTATTCTTGGTCATCTTCTCCGAAACGGGCGAAAAGGGGCAGTTTATAAATAAAATTATCTATAAATGACAGATAGGTAAATATACACGATGATATACAATGTTATACATACATACACGATGACACGACGCATGAGTGAACTTTTTAAGGGGCCTGTTTGTTGTGTGTGTTTGTATTGTTTAAACACGGTCACGGTCAAAAACGGACACCAGTTTTACTACTGCGAAACGTTTATCAAAGCCGGTAGACTATCACACCAGCCACTAGTTCATAAATTAGTCTATTGATAGACTCGTTGGACATACGACATTTTCTTAGGCGTTCTACACACTAATTCGGTTCGGCACAGCCGGTCAGCAAAATATACAACGTGTAACGTTAAATGCGCAAAACCTCAGTCACCCCAACTGATTTTTAATTCAATTGACCTATTTCAGAGAGAAAATAAGTCATAAAAAAATTGTAAAGGTTTTATGTGCTGTTTTAGTTTTAATGTCCATTCTGATCGTTTCTTGCATCTGCGACGACGCTTTACCGAGTAAGGAGTCGTCACCATGTCGCTGCGCCGCGCTGACATTGGGTTGCTTGACCTATTAATAAATAGACACTTTTTTGAAAAATGTGACCTATATTAAAAAGTGGTTCAATGAATTCTGCTCGTTATTCTGATCAAACTATTTTCAGGTTTTGCGCATTTAACGTTACACGTTGTATATTCGATTATGCTATACCGCTTGTGCTGAAACGTGTCGACCCGAACTGTGTTTAGCAACACCCCAAAGAGGCAGATAAAGAAAGTCCTTGAATGTACGTCCGGTGCACCCAGTAAAGTTAACCCCTTAAGCAACTTGCTCACTGCCTAATACTCGTATTATTACAACGATATACAACTATATACTATTCATTGGTCCTGTCTATACAAAAGAAGAAGAAATCAGATCAACAAGCGCAGTTTTGGTAAAGTTATTTGCCATCGCCTTTTCAATGGAGCAGGTCGTCTATGCCTAGGTAGGTCGTTAGTAGAAGTTTTGCCTTTAGGTTTTTGCTACAGGTATCCTATGCTCGCAGACTATATAGAGCAGTGGTAGCTGGTAACAACCGCGACTTACGAATTGTAGGCCGTAGGTTCGAACCCAGACAGTCGCTTTGCTTTTTGTAAATTATTTCATCGCCACTGCTCTCAAAGTGAAGGAAAACCGGCATGTCCTAGAACCAAATATTCGAAGACATGTGACATCCACCAAACAGCACTGGGCCCGCGTGGTAGATTACGGTCCACTCCCTCTCACAGAGAAGGGGGCTGTGTCCCAGTAGTGGAAACATTATATGCTGATTATGGGTTCTATACTCTGGTTCATCTTGATTTCCTAACCTAGGGATTAATAAAGTGATCACTCACCGCACAGCCATAGCTTCGGGTGGTACAGGGAAATAGTTATCAGGCCGGTTTTCCGTCCATGGATACGCCTTTGAGAAGCACCCGTAAATACCGTAGCAACGCTCCAACTCCGCGTCATCTTTAAAACAAACAAATTATTTCGTTTTTATTTTAAATCTTTTATTAAAATATAATCTTAAAAAGCAATACAAGAATATAGCCACACGAAAATAAGAGCCAAACGAACACAAAAGAAAGAAAACGATGAATAATTGTTAATTTATACAAAGCTATTGGAAGTTATCAGCGTAATTGAATAGTTTCAAATTTGCGCACACATGCCTTTTACACCGGATATGATAATATTTTTTACGAACATTATCACATCTATTTATATGAGAAATGAGTTTCATTTGCAAAAAGAATATATTGTTATACAGTTTTAACGCAAATATATTAAGGTTTTCCCTTTTGTTATGAGTTTTTGGAAACATTCCGGTACCAAGTCATAAGTTTTATGGGTGCAGAATAAGTAGGTACGAAGAAATTACAAAAATGACAAGAAAGTTATGAAAACTGGTCCCGAATTCTCGATATTGAATCGATAACTTTAGCTTTATATAAAATTCAACTCTAGACAACTAGAAAGTAACTAACTAATAAATTTTAGTAAACAAAACAACAAACCGCTAAAAGAGCTCGGGAAGTTAGTGACGTCAGTCGAATTCTGTTTATCCATTAACACCATTATCGTCTGCAGCATCAACGTCGCACTTGTCTTGTTATACATTTCGGCGACCGTGCACAATTATTCACAAAAAATATATAAGTATTTCAACCAAAAAGTCTCATTTAACCGCAGCGCACGTGCATACGTCACTGCGTACGTTATCAATAATGTCCGAGCAGCGTGAAATATGATCTTTCCGAGCAGTAGTTTACAAAACGATGTTGCTAATTGTCACCATCAAAGTGTAATATGAAATGACAAGTATGGAACTGGACGGTGCTTTATATAGAGAGTAGTAAATGCACCGCACAGTATCCGCCGTTGTTACCTAACGTGTTCCCAGCGCTCGTGGTTCGCAGACGTTCCGGGATACGGCGATAACAGAGGTTACAACGTTATCGTTCGGTTATTTGTTAAAAACGATTGACGCACGAACAGTCTCGACTGCTGTGTGTATACGTATACTTATAGCTACAATTGTACTACATTACTAGCTACTATTGTATGCAACACTCCACTTTATTAAAGCACATTAAGATGAACATCCATTTATTGATTTGTAAATAAGGATAATTGACTTCATTAGTGAATTATAACTTTCGCTATCTGGTTTTAGAGCTTAGTAGCGACTTTGATATGGATCAGTTCATAAATAAACAACGACTTTAGAATTATAAATCCACCAAAAAAATTTAATTAAATTTCACACTTCTTTCTTTAGTTCTAATAAGGAGGTGATACGCTAATTATGTTAAAAAAAACACCGCAGGATAGAAGTAATAAGATAACATTAAAAATAAGAGTAAACAAAACACGGACTTTGGAGCGGTCGTATTGATAATGCCCTCTAATTATCGAAATTAACTACTCAGTAAACACTTACATCACACGAATAAGTGTCTACGTAATTGCACGCGTTATATTAAAGGATACACCAGAGCCAGATCTATATTTAAAATAGTCAACATTATCTTGGCAGATATTGTTGCCTATTAATTAAAGAGGTCATAAGACAAATAGTAGACTCGTGAGGGACACTTGTCGGTACAACGCGCAATTCCTCGTGAGACTATTGCTACATACAAATCAATCAAGTCAAGGAAAATACACATATAATATTTTACCATTTCAGTCTTGAAACTTTATTTAATTATTGTACTTGACCCCAAGTAAACACATGTCATCTCAAAAGTCACAAAAATAATTAATTCATGCAAAAATATTACTCCTTCAAAATCGTATCGTAATCGTGTCGTATCTCCCACAAAATCAATTCATCATAATTATATAAATCATCCACAATAATGGAGCAAAGTCAAAAACAGTCTAGTAATTAAATATCTAGCTTTGTAAATGCATATAAATTCATATAGTCTTACAAAAAAAACTTACAGTTAACTAAATTACGAAAGAACTTTGCGTGACTTGTTTTTAGATGGAGTTGATGAGAAATTACAGTTGAAAGCCATGTCGTCAGTGAATATATCAGACATGGACATGGTTTCACTTTTGTTGGTCGACTGTACCAGGAACTTGTCAAAGTCCTCACTAGCAAAGTTCTCTTTATCTTCCAACTTTGCTTCGGAAAAATGGAAGCCCGTGAATTTCTTCACAGAGTTCTCGTGCGCGGGGTAGAATTGCGTACCATCCGAAGAATTTTCATCTTTAAATCCACTATCAACTCTCATCCAATTAACATTAGAGATCTCTTTCAAAGCATTCTTATTATTAGTCTTTGAAACGTTCGTCACAGTAAGTTCTGACGGTTTTATGGCACTTTCATAGTAACTAGAAGCATTTGCATAGAATGTGTTCTCATTAAATCCACTATCTACTCTCTTAAAGCTAGTTGAGCTATCACCGCCTACTTTGGTCATGTTGTTTGTGGTATAATCAAATTGAGATATGTTTTCAGTCAATAATTTGAGATCAACTTTGTTAAAGTCTATCCTTTTATCCTCCAGGCTGAGTGGATTATCTGAATTATCTAAACTAGTATCTAGTGACATGTGTAGCGGGCTCAGAAGCATCGGTGTACGAATTTTACTAATTTCATGAGCGCGTATGCTGCCCTTTGATTTGCCTTTGATAGGCGTGTTGTCTATATTACTGTTTATGCTATCAATTTTAGTAGACGACTCCATGTCGGTTGGTGGGCATTTCGCTGATTCGACTTTGACTAATTGTTGAATGCTGGATTCTTCTACGAGTGACCAGGCTGCTTCTTTCCTCTGTGGTGAACTGGATTCTGAATCAGCTGGAAATAGTTGCGAAAGTTTACATTTTTCGTTTTTCAACATTCAGTAACTAAGCACAATTCGGAAATCAAATTGTAAGTAATTACCTTGTGAATGGTTATGGAAGGAACCGTCAACACTCATATCCATACTGAAATCCAGCTTCTGTACCGAGCGACTTCGATGCAGGCTCGACATACTAAGACTGCGCTTCTCAGAGAATGAGAACGAACTCTTTCTGTTCTTATACGGGGACTCCTTGAGTGACGTGCTTCGTTTTATTTTGTTTGGAGTTAGTTTACAGAAGCAAGGGCCCTTCTTCTCGCTCTTCGGTTCTGCTTCAATACAATCCAGGCAGGTAGCCATTGTTTCGGATTCGGGTGACGTGAAGTTGTTTTTCTGAAAGTTAAACAAAATAGTAAGTACCAAGTTGTTCATCTGCCTAGCCTTTTCCCAACTATGTTGGGGTCGGCTTCCAGTCTAACCGGATGCAGCTGAATACCAGTATTGTACATGGAGCGACTGCCTATCTGACCTCCACAACCCAGTTGCTGGGTAATACGATACCCCTAGTTATGACTGGTTGTTAGACTTTCTGGCATCTGACTACCCGTAACGACTGTCAAAGATCTACGAATGATAGCCGGGACCAACGGCTTAACGTGCTTTCCGAGGCACGGAGGGGTCTCGGTATGTAATGATGGTCACCCATCCACAGACCAACCGCGGCAAGCGTAGCTTAACCTGATCGATCGACCTGTGCGGCTGTTGTTGGTGGCCTGTGTGCCAAGTTGTTGCTGCATGATAATGTTCTTAGAGAGAAATATCAAAAATCGTGCAAATCTGTAGGCGCCTTTTTAGAGCATAACCAACCTATAACATTCCCACTGCTGGGACACAGGCCTCCTCTCTTCGAGAGAGAGTATGCTAATAATTAACCACGCGGGCCCAGTGCGGGTTGGTAGATGCCACATATCGTCAAATTTTTGGTTCCAGGATATGTCAGTTTTCTCACGAAGTACCTATTCCTTCAACGTTTTGAGAGCAGTGTCTTTTTACAAAACCAAGGAAAATGAATAAAACCTTTTATAATTGAAATGATACACAATTAAAATTAAAATCAAATACCTCTTCATCACTTGACATAAGTTTCAGCACCGGCGAGATCGAGGCTAACGACGACGAAGTGGCCGACCCCTGCCCCTGCGCAAGTTCTGTACGCCGCGGGGTCCGGAACTCTATGGGGCTGAAGCACGGCTCCCCAAAATCCACCACATCCAGTATCTTGTTACGATAGCATGGCTTACTGTTGCTAGTTGGTCCCTTCTTTAGAGGTGTACCGAAAGTACGCTTCATGCCTTTCGATACGTAGTCTCGGCTCTAAAGGAGTGAAAAATAATAATATTTCAAATGTGTTGGCTGAACGTTACACTGCAGGCTTCGGAAAATACTGTTCTCAAAAAAACGTTTTAAACATCTATCATTTGTTGGTTGGCTAAACATACGTCCTACGTCCTAGTTTAGTGATATTCCACAGACAAGTTTAGACGTGATTAAAAAATTGGCTACTAAAAATACGACAATTTACGTCAGGCGCTGACTAATTTGTCAGGATTTAAACTAATATTTATCTTCTGTCCTTTTCTTAATGAAATAGAAATAAAAAGATGCAATGAACTTAAATTTAGTTTAGTTTGTGAACAAGAGAATCGGCGCCACTATCGGTTTTTTTACCGTAATGGAAGCAAATGACAACTTTATTAGTAACCGAATACTCAAGACTCGATTTTTGAGTGAGTTTCTGTAATACGGGCCGAACAGTAACTATCCTGTCACAATTTCTTTTATCGAAAACATGCAAAGATCGTAGCAGGTGGCGATCTGTAGTTTCTGCCTACCCCAATGGAAGGAAGGCGTAAGTTTATGTATGTATCTCTTAATTTGAAACTCAAATAAAATAATAGGTAGTAAAAAATAACTAATCTACAGTGCGGCCGTCGAGAGAATGCGTTCGTGACACCTGTCAGTTTCATACAAACGAATAAGTACGTGTTTTGCGAATCTGATTATTATTAACTACTAGAATTGTGGCATTGATAGGTGTAAGGAACGCATTCTCTCAACGGTCGGACAATTAATTACAATTTTTCTTCTTTTGTCCCGCTTCGCCCGAAAAAAAATTTGGCAACGCTGGTTACTTCATACATTCGATTGCTATAATTATGCAGATATCACTTGGCTTTTGCTAGCCGAGAATTCTTACTACTTTATTGATATTTATTTATTATTATGATATGTTTAATAATACTCACAAGATCAGGACTGAACACGACAGGAGTGTGGGCCTCATAGCTCGAAGGAGGTCGTTGTTCCACGTGGACCTCATCATCGGTCTGCTCAGAGTCATAGTGCTCCATATCACTGTGCTCTTCAAAGAACAACTTCCGACGTAAAGACCCATTCGCCGTGATCTCGTATTCACCTGATATGTTTTGTTCCTGTAAACCGTTTGAGAATATGACAGAAGAACCTATCTAGGAGTATCGTCTTCTTAGCGTGTCGATGGCTAAACAGAGCCGGCCAAGAATGTTGTTTGTGGTTTGGCAGGTTCAGTAGCGCCCATCAGTTCCTGTAACATGCAGACAACAGCACACACTGGACACAATATTAAATGTCCCATTTTTTGTGGAACAGCATCTCATTTACACTTTATAGGATTATGATGAAATGATTCAGTTTTCAGTCATTTAGGCAAAAGAGAAGTGAACTTATCGTTTCTTGCATTAAGAACAAAAACTAAAAAAAGGAAGAAAAAAAAAAGAAAATAAATAAACTAAACTACATTAAAACAACAACTTTCATGACACAAAAATTTGATGAAATGTGTTAGGATTAAATGATGTGCTGTGCACTGTTTCATTTCAAATTGGTAAGGTATACTTTAATAACTGTTTACATTTCACAGTAATGATAATAATTCTATTACCGTAACTCGCCCCCTATTACATTAACTGGCGAAAGGTGGGAGTACCTACTATAGGTATGCCTCTGCTTAACCCTTTAGGGATTACAGGCGTGACTTTATGTTATGTAAATAATTCTATAACTACTTTGGAAATTAATACTTACTAAATTTTTCCTCCTGCATTTTAAGATGTGTTAGTATCGTGGTTATAATGAATGAGGACCTAACATCTATTCAAACGTATGTTTCAAATCAATGTTATTTCAAGTTAAACAAATATCAACTTTATTTTAATGGTAATCAAGCTGATTTCAAAATGACTAGCACTATTGAAAAAGTTATAAATATGTTTGAAGTTGTAGTGTAAACTGAACTTTATTGTGTAGGCTTTAAAGTTATTTTTCCATAATATTATTTTACATATTTGTTTACATTTTTGGCAAATAAATCGCGAATGCAGATTAGATAGTAATTAATTTACCTGTGTAAAGGTACAAAATGGCTGAAGCAGAAGCTCAAGCTCTGGAGGCAGTTCAGGTGGTAGAGTGAGAACTGTTTGTGCTGAAACTAAAATTTTGATGTCACACAACCAAAACATTATTTTGGAAACAAAAAAATCTTATCAGTATAGACATACAGATTCTAACATTTAAGTCATAGAACAAGCTGGATCTGATGTCTGCCTCAACTTGCCTCCCAAGGTTATAGTATACCTACTTACTCATTAATAAAATGGTTCTACTAAAATAAATGAATACTAGACCCACATAACGTAAGAGACAGCTGGCTGCTGGGGAGGTTGTTGTTCCACTTCACTCTTCCCAGCTGAAGCACTAGGAAGGAGGTGGTGAAGGGGCGTTTTGGAAGACTGTATTACGTAATTTTTACATTCAAAAGGAGCTGATTCTCAGCCTAATTTGAATAAATGGATTTTAATTTTGATAAGTACCTAAGAATTATACAGGCTGGTCAAAAAGTCGCGGATCATACGAAATAGGGAGATAAAGGTTACTTCGAAAAAAAAAAATTCTACAGCATGGCCATAATTCAATTGTTTCACAGTGTGCTTTTAAAGTTAGAAATAATTTTGAAAAAATATCGAACATTTTTGTATGAAGCCTGGCATACCTAAAGTTGCAAGTACATAAAAAGTCGAGTTTTGATGTACAGGTTTGAAACATATGCCAATTGATAGAGAAAATTATTACAAACAACAAATACTATTGACAAAAATGTCGTAAGTGATATACTTTCTGAGTTATTCCAGTTTGAAAATATATGTTAAAAGAAAAACTCCATTTAATTGATCGAATAGTCCATTATTATCAGTTCTGAAGCATTCTGCATTACTACTAGTAATAAATTGGGTTAGAAAACAAAAATATTCATAACTTTTAGGGCAATTGAATTATGGCCATGCTTTAGAAAGATTCTGTGTTGGAAATTACCTCCTTTATCTCCCTATTTCGTTTGATCAACGACTTTTTGGCCACCATGTATTTTACTAAGTATATACTGAAATAGTAAGCATACCTATGTTTAATAAGCTAAAACTTCATTACAAGTATGAATAGTAATTAATTTGACACAGTAATATTTATGATAAAAATGTGACTAGTCTATTAGCACTCTGTAGAATATAACATCAACACTTTCTTACAGTCAACTAGACTGTCACCTTGTGCATAATAATATATTGAAGTAGTACAAATGTTTTAATAATCATACATTTGCATGATGTTTACATTACACATTGTGCAACAGTTATTTGCAATGTTATTCTAGCTCCGAGTCTGGATTTATGCCAGCACACTAATTGCATAGCAGAGTATGAACCACAATCTGAATCTATTTGAAGAATATTGCTAATCCATTGCTTCATATGATAAATGATTTATTTTCTGTAAGTAGGTTTGTACAAACACTTTTACATGTCAATCATATTTTAGTAAGTGTGTTACGCAATTACCCCATGGGTTAGTGGTAATAGGCTCATCCTCTGTTACCCGGGACTTAAAATATAACTGGTGAAAGATGGGTCTATTGTACAGACGCTAGCACATCATGCTACTACAATCTGTAAAATTTCTTTAATCGATTTTCAACTTTATCGCTAAAGCATAAGGTTCAAAGTTGATTTGGAAATTTTGACAGTTTCGGGTAGCTTGATGTGCTGGCATCTGTACTATACACCTCTGCCTACCGCTTCGGGGAATAACAATGTGATGTAATGTTATTCTGTCAGTATCAATGAAACCTACAATTGTTTATTATTGTTTTAAATCCACAATGTAAATGACTTTAAATTTAAACATGACATGAACAACAAAAACATGTTGTTTCAATTAAAAACATACCTTCTTTTGTCACCACAATTTTTTGTTTAATTATACTGTCATCTTGAATAATGGCTTCAACAGATGTTTGCAGTGGCTTCACCTTCTTGGAAGATTCTATCACTGGACTGGGCATGACCATTTCTTGGGAAAAGAATCTGGAAATTGTTCAAGAATACTCTACTATAGTAGTATTCATAAGATCAAATAATTACATACCATCGCCACTTAATCAGTTATCTACTTTAGTGAAATGTATTCTAAGTTGATTTTTGAGTGACAAATTGTAACAAAAAGATCCTAACAAGTTTTTAATTGCAATAGAATTTGAACTTTGTTAACATTCTGTTTGTTGTTCCATAACTTCAAAATTATCTCAAATTCTTAATTTAAATATACACTACTACATACTAATGCAACACACCTAGGCTTTCTCATTAATGTTACATAGTATATTTGGACCGGAGGCCTATACTTCATGATAATGGAGACAAACAATTACTGGCCACATCAGTGCTAAGCACTAATATTGTAAAGAAATAAAAATATCAGCAAAAAATCATTTAAACATCCTCTGACACAGTGGATGATGTTCAACAATTTACTGAAAAACCTTAGTTACCTATCAGTAGCCTCTTCTGCGATCTTTTCCAAAGCGGGATCGGGCGTAGGCTCAAACTGACTGTTGCACGCCACAATGTCTGCAGGCACCAGGGTGCACGCCTGGTCGATATCCCAACGGAAGCATCCATTGCTTTTCTTCTTGTATATCTTGCACATACCCGGACTAAGAAAAAGGTGAAATAAAACAAAAAATCACATTTTAGCTCACGATTTCAAACCCGCCAGGTGAAAAACGAATGCGTACTTACCTGCATATTGGATTGTGTAGCTTGTCAATCAATTCTTTATCAAAAGGATTTCGTACTTTTCTATTTATTGGCGGAGGCGTTGATTTATAAATATTATTTTGGCAATCATTTTTATCACCCATTTCAAAATTAACGTTAGTTTTGTTGATGCTGTTTAGTGACAGGCATAGTCCAATGACCTCCCCTGTGTCTGATGAATGAAATAGAGATTATAGAGCGGTGAAACTGAAACCAGTCCAATCTTAATGAATCCTACTCGATTTTTACACAAAAAGTCGAATTTTCCCCAGATTTAAATTTATCATCAAAGATCTTGACAAGCCTACGTATAACTGCAAGGAACCATGAGCCATCAACGTTAAGATAATAAGAATGAATTCGTTATTTAAGATCATTTCTTCCAAAAAATCTCCAAGCTGGAAATGCTGCAGGAGATCTTAGACGATCAATCTGGAATCAATTCAATCTGCTATAACGAATCAAAATTTTAAATAGGTATGTATACTTTGCGTCAATCCAGCACAACACAATCATTCAGGATCGAGATCAGGGATTGAACTGAACATGGAAAAACCAACTCCTGTAATTAAAAACGTTCAAAATCTAGGCGCAATCTCATTGCTCGACCAACATCGGTCACGTAACGATTTATATGAAGTGGCAATCGCCAACCACACTACACACATCCATTTATCGTCAGCGTCTTGGTACGCGACCGACGCGGCGACGGACGTTAGCTTAAATCCAGCCAAAGGGTCAGACGGTTTCATACAGACCTGAACTACTTTAACGTTAGTTCAAGCGTAAACCAGCCAGATAATATTATAATTGAACTTTGATTCAAAATAATCACTACATAGTATAAAAGAAAGTCGCTTCCCGCTGTCTGTCCCTATGTATGCTTAAATCTTTAAAACTACGCAACGGATTTTGATGCGGTTTTTTTTAATAGATAGAGTAATTCCAGAGGAAGGTTTATATGTATAATACATGCATAATATAGTAGAAAAACACTGATCATTTTAGAGGTTTCTAATGGGATGTCGTAAATAAACACATTTTTTTGCGCTTACATTGCAAACGCTGGCTTAACCCTACGAGATAGATCAAAATAATGTACTACAGTATTGTAAACCTTAAAAAGGTCTACAAAAAAGTCCGCGATGGCATATGTCTATCTATTAGGGATAACCCACAAAAACCATTTTTACCCTATACTTTTTAAGAGAAATAATGGCTCTAAAATTATCAGTGTTTCTCTACTGTATTATGCATGTATTATATGCATATAAACCTTCCTCTTGAATCACTCATCTATTAAACAAAACCGCATCAAAATCCGTTGCTTAAAGTTCTAAGCATACATAGAGACAGACAGACAGCGGGAAGCGACTTTGTTTTATACTATGTAGTGATAGTGATCAGCATTGCACCCGTGCGAAGCCGGGGCGAGTCGCTAGTATAATAATATAACCTTTAAATTATAAAATGTTCATATTTTATTTATTTTTCCACTACAGCTGTTTTTTAATAGTGGTAGACGTGTCCCTTTTCCTTAGCTCATCTTTTAATAGCACTACACTCCAAGTCGCAAACATATTTGTCTAGTTTTCGTTAATCTTGTGATCGACATAAAAGTCTACAGTCGGCGGCACGTAACTTGGCAAGGTTTTACCGAAGTGGGAATAAGTTTGCGCATGTACACTTAGTGCAACAAAAAAAATATCACTTTGATTGCTTGTAATTATTCTACGGTTATTTCCATGATTTATTTTAAGCACGTCTGTTTAGAAGAAAGTGAAAGAAAGGAGAGGAAAAGGGGAGGACTCTTGCCAAGTTATGTGCCGGCTACGATACATAAAGAAAGCAATGGCGGCTTGTAGACGTTGAATAGTGCTGCCACCTATGAGGGACGAGCTTTCAGTTTTTGACCCTATTGAAAACTTTTATAAACACTTGGTTGTAAAATGTTGAGATCTCGGCGAGACGCGATGCTATACGACACGACTCAACTGGGATGAGATCTCGACTAAATTTTAAACGTTTTTAATTACGGAAATTGTCCTCCACATTTCCCTCAATATTTGGATACAAGAATTTGAATAGAAAGTCAATTGCCGGGTGCTTAGCACTAATTGGCAGAAAATAGATTTTGCCAAAAACTTGTAGTGTATCATTATTTTACAACTTTAGCGTGATCTTGAATTTTAATTAAATTAATCTTGAATGTTGTCGTTTTACTTCTTAAATGTTATTTCTAGTGCAGTGCTAATAATGATTACTAACTAAAAAGAGACATTGTGAGCAATGTTTTTTAGTCTTTCTGTTGCGAACTGACAAAAAAAAAAATGTTTTTGTATAACGGCTTAATTCATATTTTTTGTGTTTCAGTTTTGATTTTGTATAATTTGTAGGACCCAGCGCCGCTATTAAACCAGTTGGCTCTTCTGGTAGCCCTCTCGGCCTCAATGTAGTCTGTGACACAATCGTTCTGTCATCAGTGTCATCGTGTCATCCTTGTGGTGGTTAAATTCGAAAAAGTGAAAAACTATTCATCGATATGTATTCAATCATTTAAAAAATAAATATCGATGATTCCTGCTATTAATTTTTATCACTAATCCTGCAGAGGTTATGTGAGTAACTGAGTGCCTTAATAATATTAAATGATGGAGAATCATAATTTAAGTTATGAGCCAATGGACATTGATACAAGTGGTCATTCTATTAAAGAAATGGATATTTCTTTCAATGAATCTTTTCCCTTGAAGACTTTTATAAAGACTGAAAAAGTGGAGGATCCTATTGAACAGGTTCAACAAACCAATAATAACAAAATGCCAGATGGTCCGCCTGTTGTTAAGAAATATCACATCAACATGCAGAAACCAACAAAAAGTTATAAAGACGTAATATTCCAGTCACTGTCCGTCGGAATAATTATCTTAATGTCAATATTTGCACTCCATATCTATAGTTTAAAGTGCTTTGATGATTTCAATATTGAAGAACTTAGATACACACTTTCTAACAAACTATTTGGTCAGACAGAAGCAGTCAATAAGGTTATACAAACATTAGAACTACAAGACAGAAGTAAACTTTTACTCTTCTCTGGAGGGACTGGTGTTGGAAAATCTTTTGCCTCCTCTATTCTATTAGACGCTGCAGGGCCGTGCTCAAATGTGTATCATTATACCATGCCCAGTTTCACAAATACATTTTCAACAGACTTTATGTATGGTCTGACTATGTGCAAGAAGTCATTAATAATAGTGGATGATTTGACTGCAAATGATATGCATATCAAAAAACAAATAAAGGAAGTAACAGAGAAAAGTGAGAACTTAGGAAAAGGCATCACTGTGATATTAATATACAATTGTTATGAATCCACCAAAGAGTTCATAAAAAACTGTGACAAGTCTTTTCATAGAAGACTGCTGGAAAACTTTGCTGAGATAAAGGCATTCAAAAAGTTGGTGGAATTCAAACCTCTGACAAAAACACATCTAAAGGAATGTATAAAGCAAGAGCTGGGTGATAGGAAACTTGATGACAAAGAACTGGAGGACATATTGAAGAACTTTAATGTAACTGTTGATGGCTGTAAAGGTGTTCACTCTAAGATGAAGTATCTGAATATTGTTTGAGGTATGTTCATAGGCCCACACTGTGGAACCTCACTCAAGACTCAAGCATTATTTAATACTAGTTTAGAACCATTTGATTGGTTGAAATGTTTTAAGTAACGCTTTAGTCGTGAGTGAAGGTCCTAGTTACAGGACCTAGTTTCGTAAACAGTGACAGCTGTATTGTAATGTAGTATATGCATAGTTAGCAACATATCATTGTATTTATATTTGTATGCATATTTAATAAATGTAGTGTTATGTAAATAAATAGAGTACAGGGTAATTAGTGTTGTTTCATTATTCAATGGTTATGTAATAATATTTAAATGTAAATTAGTGTAGTGTTAAAAAAAATACCACATGTTATTGTAGATCAAAAGAACTTTATTTTAGAGAATTTTACATGATAATCGGCAATGCAGAGGTCCAAGAAAGTATGTTGAATACAAATATACTGACAATTCTTTAATACACCTATACTCCACATTTGGATATTATTCTACAATAAACTTAGCCTTCATGAGAAAACAGAGCAAATCCTAAATGAAATTTGTGGTGCATTAAAGTATAAAATACTTTGGTAATATTTCTAACTATAAAACATATTATAAAATAATCTCAACCACATATCTAGGCAAGGGTGCAATTTGTTTGGAATTTCGACTAAACACATTGTTCATATTCACTTATTCAACACCCTAATAAAGATTTCAAGTTAATGCTGATATAGCCTTACAAATATTAACTTCGCAAATATTATGTTTGGCTTTAAAACATTAAACACAATTCTAGCTGAATATAGATAATGTTAATCTATTGAGGATTATCAGCAATTTTACTACACAAGTAATTATTATTTGAAAATTATGACACAAAAACGATTAATTCTAGTATATTTAAAAAATGTACCCCTATTGCAATGCACCCATATTATTTATATAATTTTAATGTCATGAAACCATTTGTATCCAGCCTCATAGGCATATTATAGCACAATTTTCTTTAGCATCTGTACCACTTGTGTGAAGGTACAAATGGTTATGACAAAGTTTAAGTACATCTTTAATTTAAAATAATTTATTATTATATATTATTATAAGTATTGTAAATGTACATAATAAAAAGCAGCCAATGGAAAAAGTTAAATGTCATTTTAAAAGCCCCCCTAAATGTATAAGCCAGTGAGATAAATGCATGCAAACAGTTAAATGTGCATTATTAACAATTTGCGGAGAGCATATTAAATTTTTGAAAAATTTAACTATTGAATTGAAGCTGATAGTAGCTTTGTGTAGGTATCCCTTTAATATGGTGTTTGGACCACTGTCCAGGGAAGACTGAAAGTATACATAAATACTTAAAATATTCTTGTCCTCAAGAGATTTGTGAAACTTTCTGGAAGATACATTCATGATGATAGATTTGTGCATCATACTGAATTACAAGGTATATTAAATACATCACATTTTCACATTAGTATTTGATTAAATTCTGACATAAATTTAACAGTTCAATAGTGAATATTGTATTTAATTGAAAGTCATGTAACATAGTAATCTATTTAATAAAATATTATATAATTTAATACCAGTAATAATGTTGGTGTTTGATTTGGAGCATTATGAATATTAATACTATAAAAATGTATATAAGGTGTAACTTAAATAACGCACAATCTCTTAAGGGGTCATTGTACTTATCATTATGAAAACTTTTACTATGAACCAAACCGGTAATCGCGAAAAAAAAAATCATCTGTTCCCTAAATTTATGTTTGCATAACTCGTCAAAATGTTGGGAACAGCTGATTTTTTTTCGCGATTTTCGGTTTGGTCCCATAGTAAAAGTTGTTCATAATGATGAGTACAATGACCCCTTAAGAGGGTGTGCGTTATTTAAGTTACACCTTGTATAAGTAGGTAGTACCCAAAAGATTTTATTGGGAAAAGGGATTTCAATAGACCCAATGCAAACTCTCAGCTAATGTTAAACATTATACAAAGGTAAACATAAAGCAAATTTAACATATATTAGCTGTTAGGCTACTGTATAACATATGAAAAATAAAATTCAAAAATGATAACTTAGTATATAAAAAAATTAAAATTACATACTGTGATGTTTACAGACTAAGCTTGAAAAAAACTAACGAGCTGTGTTATGCCTATGTAACGCTATTTCCCAACAACAGATTAGCACAACAGGTGTTTCTAGGTAAGTATAATCTATCTATGCCTTCTGGGGTCCAGCGAGCTCCGAGAGCGAGTCCTAGTCTTTTAACATTAATGGAGAGCCACTATTTACGTAGAATAAATTATTAAATAAATTCAACATGATCTAGATAACAAACCCTCATTAAATATTTTCAAAGAAAATATTTTATTTAGCTAATGACGAAGACGACACTTAAACATGCAATGTGCAAATCAATATCTATGTACACAATGTAAGTTTATGTATCTATGTAGGTATGTAAATATATATGTTCAAAATTAATTTAAAAATGTTGATTAATTACTAAATATGCGTAGGTAACAATAAAGACTAGAATACATTTTTAGTTTTTTACAGTTATTGGCACTAATTTCAATGATAATGGCACAACTATGTACTCTGTATACAGTGAAAGTACCAACATGAAAAGTTGATTAACAATGTAGATTTTTTTATTATGCATTTAATATTACAATTCCAACTCCCTTTGATGTTCGTAAATTAAGTTTTGCTAACTATACTAAAATATATTACAAAATTGTAAAAAACGTGGTTAAATGTCATTTATATCTAATTATATTTATAGGAAATACTGACTTTACTGCAGACTTACAGTTATAGATCCAATATTTAAAGCACATTTCTTAAGTGAAACTGTGCAAAAAACACTATACATCTATTACATTAATATCACTGTTGACAAAGCTCCTCTTAGTTAATACAAATACCAACAAGCAGACCATTCTCTTGCACAGTTTTCACTTTAAAATTCTAAGCTATCTCAAGTAGGTACGATTTGTTTTGATAATCAGGTATGGAACCAATAGGTACAGCAAACAATCAGTATCAAATAGTAATTAAAGGAAACATCATATCACACTAATGCTCTGGTGAGGAAAGCCGAAAGCAGAATAATGTCATTAACATTAAAATCTAAAATTGACGAAATTGATATAATCCACTTAAAATATAATACGCACATTGATGCTGCACTAGCTGATACATAGACGAGGTTCTAAGTAGTTGAAGAAAATGTAACGCAATTGAGTTATTCTACAAATACATAGATGAAAGTTAATTTTAATAAACTACGACCTCACTGTTCAGATTACTCTAAGTGCATAGTGCCAATAACTGCATGATTTATTAGTTACTTAAATCTTATTAGCTAGGTATTTGATAACAAATAGAACACCATTTTTAAGCACGACAAAACATTCATAGTTAAAAATGTAGAGAGACTTACTGAGAAATGTGCTAAATATTCTAAATCTTGAAATTTTTTGCTGATTTATAATATAGATTCATTAGTATCAGATCTGTTGTTATGTTGAGATTTCATTTAATATGTTGATAGACAACACTTTGCCTTGATATTCGTTGACATATCTTCGATTTTGTCAGAGATCAGATTGTTTGTACACTCTACTATAACTAGCACAAAGCATTGAATTTAACGGTATCACATTTTAGCCACATCGTAAATTTTTATAAAGTGACTAACGGATAAGAATCAACTTCCGAATCGCTTACACCGGTGTCAATAACATTTACCTATAAGTAATTAACTTAATTTTTTGGATTACAAAGAATTCTAATAAAATTCGTGTAAGTTTTATAGCAGAATTGGATAATAAATTTTATATTGTACGACGATGAGGATCGTAGTTACGTGGTCTCATTCAATACTTTGAAAAGTTATAATTGTTGCAACAGCATCGCCATTACAGATAATCTGATTTGCGAGACCATTATCCTCTACCGTACAGGAGTGGGTTGTAGAAGGGACTAGTTAGGAGCGATGGAAATGTATTGCCGTCCACTTGTTGTGGCGTTTGTGCCATATGCGAGTCTCTTGCGACTGGTGTGTGCCTCGTCGGCCTTCGCCGTCCACGCTTTGCGTTACGCATACGTATGCGATTACAGCTACATCATCACCGAGAAGATGCACTCTAGGATTAAGAATCGTCGTATTGGTTTTCACAAGTGTCGGCGTGTTATCAATAAAGAACTTATGAAATTCGACGCCTTCCACTAGGTTACCTAGTGCATCAGGATCAAACGCTGTCACGTTAGGGTCACATAATTTGGAATAGGTTTCATAGTCACCGTTATTGATTGCGTCTATGAGCACTTCAGTTACTTTGATTACTTCTGCTCGGCGCAAAGAAGCGTTGCTGTCGCCACGAGCTTTTCCAAACGAATCAGCTTTCGTTAACGCTTCATCATCATGCTCTTTGGAAATTACAGTACATGCTCTATCTACGCCCTTCTTATCCTTGTCCAGATCGTCGTCTTCCAATGTTGTGCTGCTGTCGGTTGACTCTTTTACTTGCGACCCATCTCCTTTCTTGTTCACCATAGATTTTCCTGAGAAATTGCGTGTAGCAAGCATGGTTGTCAAGATGGCTCCCTTCAGTTTGCGCCGTGCATTGAATTTCTTCAAGCAGTCCACGGTCTCTTGCCTGTGCATAACAGAAGCAACACGTTCGCGGTGGCAAATCCATGGGTGTTTAAGGGCTTCGGAAGCCGTTATTCTCTTGCTGGGATTTACGGTTAACATCTGGTTTATGAGGCTTTTCGCTTCAGGTGTCACCGTATCCCATTCTGGAGATGGGTAATCATAAGCGCCCGCTTTAATTTGACCGTACAGTCGATGCTGATCTTCATCCCAAAATGGTGGATAGCCAACAAGCAAAATGTATAAGATGACACCGCACGCCCAGATATCTACAGGCTTACCATACGGTTCCTTTTTAAGTACTTCAGGTGATAAATAACCAGGAGTACCGGCAAAACCGAACCACGCTTGTTGGTCGCCTTGTACTTCAATAGCTAATCCAAAATCAGCAAGTTTCACAGCAGCTCCTTTAGCTTTGCTCGCTAGTAAAAGATTTTCTGGTTTTAAGTCTCTATGCACAACTCCATTATGGTGACAATGGTGTACAGATTCAAGAATTTGTTGTATACAGTGAGATGCATCAGCTTCAGAGTAAAATTCTCTGGCAACAATGTCTTCAAACAATTCACCGCCCGTTACTAAGTCGAATACCAGGTAGTGAAAATGCTCCTCTTGAATAGAATCATGAAGTCTTACGATATTAGGATGCTGAAGTTTCCGGCAAATTCGCGCCTCTCTCTCCAACTTTTGGAAGTCTCTGGCTGAGAGTTTTTTAGTATTTATAATTTTGGCAGCAAATTCATAACCAGTTGATTTTTGTACAGCACGTCGCACGATTGAAAAGGCTCCTTTTCCCAATTCTTCTTTTAGATCATAATTATCAGAAAATCGCGTACTCACACTTTCACGGTTTGGATTGGCCATTTTAACACAGTATACTTACTTCACCAGGTTGTAATCGTTAACTTACTGCGTAAACTTTGAGCACGAACTTCAATATCTGAGTAATGTAACTGCAACAAAACAAAAAAAAAAAATGAGTGCTAATGAAAGAAACTAGTTTTATTTTAATGTCACGTCATAATTGCGTAGTGTATTTCTATAATTGGATTATTTTAAAAGATGTCAAAAATTGACAGCGATCGGAGCAAGACTATGATATGTTTCTATAACACATACCTATTGAGTACACTAATCAATATTTTCGGGACAGCGGTATTACAGTGCAACAGATTTGACAATATATTTTGTTAGATAAAAACAAATAAAATGAAGTGTGCAAAATTGTATTGGTACGTATTTTATATATTTGCACCATACAAATGTCTAAAATACGTATTATACAATTTTACATTCTTAGTGAATCATTTATAAACATAAGTTTTATAAACGCATATCGATCTTATGTTTATTTTTTGTGTAGTTTATTGTTCCTATTAAGAAATATTTTATAAACCCACGAGTCGGTAGTTTTGCCTACATTATGTTATGAACTATAAGCGCTATTTATATTTTCTGATATATCTTGCTGTTCTTATTCCACTCACGAAATGGTCAGAAAATAGATATTGTCAAGGAGCGGATGAATTTATCCGAATGAAAAACGTCGGCACTATTTTGGTCACTCAGGCTAAATTGAAGTTCTGCATGCTTAATATAAAACGCGTAGATGCCTAGACAATAGTATTCGTGGTCACAAACATAGACTTCTAATATTAACACTACGGCACCGGGATGACATTTAGTTAGCGCAAAATAATCGATACACCATTGTCTCAACACATTCACCAAAATCCCGAGGACATAATAATGTAACCAATTTCAAATATCTATACCGATCACGAGAGAAGTCCCGAACACAAAGTCACTAATGGTTTAAAAATATCACTGATATTAATTTTTTTACTAATAAAATTATCATTACGCGACTTTGGCCGATATTCTTAGCGTTACGAACTCGTACGTATGGCTCGCGATGTATTTTTAATGGTACAAATTATGTCCATCAACCGAAAAGAAAGAGAAAATGCTCGCGAAATGCGTTTAAAAATATCTTATTTACCTATTATGTGCCCATTTTACACAATATTCGACAAGATGAAGATCAAAAACGAAGGGCCTGGCCCTACACCACACTCTCCTTCTGCTCCGGACACGAGCTTCGGGGTCAAACTCATAGACATTTGTGTGTTGCCAACTTGCCAGGATGGTTTACTTAAAATTATACATTATAAAAAAATTCAAAGTAGCATTTCTATTAGTATAAAGTGTATCTACAGTTGTAAGTGTCCATTACAAACTTTATAGCCGCCAATGTTTTAGAAATACACCTCAGACTCTTGCGATATAATTGTTTTACTTCTAAACATTTTTCCTTGTGTCCATACTGAGTGTTGTTTCGTAAAATCGATACACTAGCGCAACGCTAAACCAAAGAGAACTGATGAAACTGTAGTCTGCGCCATCTTGTGTCCACTAGATACAACAAAATTATTCGTTCAGGAACATCTTAAAGCTCACTAATTTAAACTGTTCGAATCGTAGTTAGTGCCTATATTATAATGAGACCCAATTTATGATGGTAAGATGTGGATGAGCGACAAAGGTTTACTATGCTTTACTGAATATGATCAACGTGATGACAAAATATGTCATGGTTTTATTATAAAAAATAATGTAGGTCATAATGTATTCATTTTATTATTGTTGGTGACTTTTGTGACAATATTTATGCACGCACGACTTTTATTAGATAGTCCTTCCTGTTTAATACGTATTCACTGGAGAATTTACCAAGTACCTTAAAATTGTGTCATACTTAATTAAAATACGTTCTAACATAAATACTTAGGCATTTTTTGGTATTATTATTTCATCACTTATTTGAAAAGTAATAATTTGAATCTATGATGCCATTTCGCTGCTTATGACGAATCCTATACATGTTCTCATGTTGGAAGAATTAATTGATTGATTATAGGTGCTGGTATTTATTTTTTAGCCTTGCACCTTACCTTGCCTTGCTTACCTTTACAGGTAAGTAGTACCTGAATTGAAACTTTCAACTAAAAGAGCAATACTGAAATACATACAGTGTGAGTCTTTATAAAGTGCACATATTAAAAAGGGTGAAAATATAAACAATTTTATCGACGGAAAAAATGTAGATACTTACATTTTATGTTCAAGCATATTATTTAGGTATGCTTGAACATAAAATGTAATAAGATTGTTAATAAGGTTTAAAATAGGTACTATACTGTCCCACTGCTGAGCAAAGGCCGAAAAAAAATCGTACGCCGTACAAATCTTATTGCAACCATCTAAGGTTTTTCTATTGAGAGACGCTACAATTGCTAATTTCTAATGATTTTTTTTAACAAAGATTGACTGGAAATAGTGAAATATTCGGATCGAGAACAATAAGAGTTACAAGAAGAAATCTAAACCAAAATTCTATTAATTATACAACGTGTAACGTTAAATGCGCAAAACCTCAGACACCCCAACTGATTTTTAATTCAATTGACCTATTTCACAGAGAAAATGAGTCATCAAAAAAATTGTAAAGGTTTTATGTGCTGTTTTAGTTTTACTGGCCATTCTGATCGTTTCTTGCGTCTACGACGACGCTTTATCGAGGGAGGAGTCGTCACGGCCTGTGTCCTAGCAGTGCCCGTGAACATTACGAAGACATGTCACATCTACCAACCCGCACTGGGCCTGCGTGGTGGATTACCGCCCACTTGCTGTCACCGAGAGTACGCCTGTGTCCTAGCAGTGGGAACATTTTAGGCTGATTATGCTCTGGGTTCCCCGTAGAACAGCATCATGATGAGTGGAAGCCTTTTTGTCACAGTCACAACGTGCAGCTGCGGCTGATTATTTCTGTTGTGTGATTTTATTCGAATTGTGATAAATAAACTTTTCTTTCATAATAATAACCTCTCTCTCTCTCTCAATAAATCTTTATTTTTTCTTACAAATCCGTAAACATCACTCAATTGGCTATCGTAGTTTTGTTTTTGTTTTGTAGAAAAACACAGATTCCTATCTTTTTTAATAACATTGGAGACCGTTAGGGACTACCCTGTCTTCTTTTACGGACGGGCAGTCTTCTTGCGATAGCCACATTTGTAATTACTACTATGGGACTAGCTATACTTGCGAGATACTAATTGGGGTTTGGGATAATATTCCGTTGTAAACCTGCCGTTAACTTGTCATCAACATGATCACAAAGCTGTCATCTTCTGTCAAATGAGCGGTTGTGGTTCACCAGCTATCTGACTCGAAAGCGTGGCGTAAACCCTTGAGAAGGTCGTCCGGTAGATTATAATGAATGCCATGTGCGTTGTTGTTGCGGATTTTGTAGGAATATGTTCAGTGAGGTAATTGCGTAACACACTACCAGTCAGTAGCAATGACTTTTATTTTAACAGCTCAACAAAATTCATTTGCGTTATTTACGTTGCTGAGCAGACAATTTTTTCTAACATATGCAGCTATTGATTAGCAATATCTAATAATATATAATTGTGATTGATCGCAATTAGGGTGCAGTTATGAACTGCGAAAAGATTCTTTCAATTAATTAAATTCGTCTAATTCAGTTAATTGACAGGACCTTTTTATTAAGTTATAATATGAATAAAAATGCTGTTTGTTCGTAAGAGCATCACTTGCGAACGGCTGGACTGATTAGGCTATTTTTGTTTTAAAATATTCGTAATAGTCCGAATAAGGTTTTTAGGAAAAGTAAAATTGGAAATCTTCCACGGAAAATTGGAAATACTTGCGGAACGAACTAAAAACCCTTTTTTCTATAGGATTTATGTATGATATTGTTTGGACAGGACAACATCTGTCGGCTCAGCTAGTATAGAACTCTTTCCAAGAACTGTCTTTTCCTCAAAGCCTTTTCCTGTCTGTTATTGGATCTCTGCTTCAGAAATGAGTTATCGTATGTCTACATGTAAAACATACAATACTTGCTGAGCGAATCGTTGATAGAACATCCAGCGGGTTGAGGAGCAGGATATTCCTTCCAAAATATGTCTTCATATCCATATCAGATGTTGAACTCACTGCAAGATCTTCTACTTCATTCATCAAGAAAGGACTATTAAAGTAATAAGTAATCCATCATAGATGTTGCAGTGTATAAACTAAGTTGATGAAAAAGTCTAATCAATCATTACCCCGTAGGTACGTCGATCAATCGATCATCAGAACATATAATTATTACGTGTGTTGCTTATGCTTCATTGTTATTTGACTGTATTGTCATCTCAGAAGGCTCAGTTCGGCTGCCTACGCCGTCAGGAAAGTAAGACAATACACTGACGTTGATACAGCTCGTTTAGTATATTTTAGTTATTTTCATAGCGTTATGTCCTACGGTATTCTGCTGTGGGGCAAAGCAGCTGATATACAAAATATATTCGTCCTTCAAAAACGAGCTGTTCGAGCTATTTACCAGCTAGGTGCTAGAGTTTCTCTAAGAGATTTATTTAAAGATATTGGTATTCTCACGGTTGCATCACAATTCATATTTGCCAACATCATATATATTAGGCAAAATATACACTTGTATACTAAAAACAGTGATGTTCACAATGTTAACACCAGAAATAAGGACAAACTACGTGCTCCCTTTCACCGGCTTCATAAGGTTCATAACTCATTTGTTGGGCTTGGTATAGCCTTTTATAACAAGCTACCCTCTTCTTTGCTAGATTTGCCTTTTAATGCATTTAAAGCTCAAGTAAAATCCAACCTTTGTTCAAAGGCATACTACTCCATCAACGACTACTTAAACGATAAGAATAGTTGGTCGCCCTGATTAACTCAAGACAATGTTTATGTTCTTTCTCCAGAATTAGATTACTGATAGGTTATTATACTATGAGCTCATTATACAATTGTTTTTATTGGGCTGTATAAGTCAAATCAGTTTAGTTTTATTTTTATTATATTATTGACATAATCAACCCATTTAAATGTTTTCTAATGAGTTGATTGCAATATGTGGTTAGCTAGTGACCTCGACGATTGATCATATTATTCTTACCTGAGCAACCGGCAGCAAGTTCGTCATGCTCCCTCAGATGTCACTGCTTGCGGTAGCGTCGGGGGTCGGGTTGCCTCCTTCCCTCAAATATGGCGAGGGGGGTAATGGCTGATCTTTGCGTTATGCTCGTGAACGGGTGCTGCTTGTGGTGACTGGTCGTCTTGCTGACCATGGTTTTATTATTGTTATAATTAGTAATAACTTGTTTATTTAGTTTCCTTCGATGGTCCTAGTTTATCATTTGTGACTTCAAGCGACAGCTATGTAAACAGAACCCAGCATTGCATAAATATGTTAGCGGTCACGCCCTTCATACCTGGAGGCTTTTATTTAATTTTCATTTATTAATTTTTGCTTGAGTACCTACGTATAGTTTTTTATTGTATTTCTTGGTATATTGGCGTTGCTAGCTGACATATGGCAGATAATTGAATTTAGTGTCCTGTGTCTTGTAATGTTAATTGCTTTGCATACCTTGTATTGTATTCAGTCAAGTATTTTCTAACTGAACAGACAGCTGTGCTGCTGGGGAGTTTGTTGCGCCACTTCTTCTTCCCAGCGAAAGCACTAGGAAGTGGTGAAGGGCGGGCGTTTTGGGGGACTGTCTTTTGTAATTTTGACGTTCGAAAAGTGCTGATTCTCAGCCTAGTTTGAATAAATGACTTTTGATTTTGATTTTGATTTTGATCTCCTCTATTTTAGGATCGCTAAACAGTAAAACAAAATCATGTTTTCTCTGTAGATTCTGGCTGGCAGGAATCTAAAGGATTCACAAAAGGTACTTGAATTAAATGTTGGTAGAAACCACTTGTTGTTGGTTGCCGGCATCAGAGGCCAGTAGGTAAAATCAGAATCCTATATAAGCATAATGATTATTTATTTATCAAAATAGAGAATGGAGAACTAAAAGAAGTACGGTAACGGTTTTTCGTAAAATTGACAATGAATTGGTCATCATTTTTAAATATATTATTCAACAGCTTCTAAATTTTATAACTTACAAAACCGGCCAAGTGCGTGTTGGACCGCGCACAACAAAAGGGTTCCGTAGTTGAAATGAATTTATCCCCAGAACAAACTTAACATTGTACTTGAAAATCATGCTCTCCCATACATTTATTTATTTATTTAAACTTTTCGCACACCAAAATTGGTCGACTATTACTCGTAAACTTGTAAAGCTCTTCAAAAACTATCACAGTAAAGCCTGCTCAGCTGTGATAGTTTTTCTTTTAAGTTCGTTATATATACTACTAACGAACTTTTTGACATACATAATTCCAAAAACAACCATTTAGCTGACGTGGGGGCGGGGCGGGACGGAGGGACACTTGAATAACACAAACATCAGCACTTTAAGCTTAAAATTGCACAAACGGATCCCTGAATCGAAAAACTGTTTTCACAAACCCGCAATATTTTTGAGACTTATCCAACGATACCCCACACCATGGGGTAGACGAGAAAAAAAACTTCCCCACTTTACGTGTACAGGAGGTACCCTGAAACAAGATTTTTTTCATGATTTTATTTTACCTACCACTTTGTCGGCGTGATTAATATGTATAGCCATGCCAAATTATAGCTTTCTTGTAATACGACTCTCTGAGCTAAGCTGCGGACGGACGGACAGACGGACATGGCGAAACAATAAGGGTTCCTTGTTGACTACGGAACCCTAAAAATGGTCCTTCGTGAATCGGACCCTACACATCAAAATTGTATAGCAAGCATGTTTTATAAACTGACGGCAAACTTGTTCGTATGGGCCCCTAATACTATGAACCCTTTATTGAAAAGGTTTTACATGTTAATAGTTAAGCTCACCAACTTTTATTCAAATTCATGTTACTCGTAGTAACCGGTTGGATGTACTTGGAATACTTTATTAATTGAGTATGTACTGAAAAAATTTAGCAAAGCAAACGTAGATTTCTTTATTGGAGATTTGGACTTAACCCTTTATAGCGTAGAAGATCCTGGCTTATATGTTAAAAAAAAAAACTCGCATATTAACACTAATATTTATTGAATTTTTTATGGTACTTTGCATTTGACACACTATTTTGCTCAACTTTACTGCTGCATTTGTCTAACGTTTATTTTAGCCGCGAAGATATAAATGTATGTTGTCCAATCTATGGACAGAGACCCATAAGGGCTTAAACATTCTACTGGGTTCTATTTGATGGCCAATTATTTTTCACTCTCTACTGGCAAAGTTAACTAATAGGTTCATATACTCTGCCAAATCAAAAAAAGGATTATAATCGCAATTGTAGGTAATCCTGTTCTTTACATAATGTGTTAATATTAAAATTCCGATTGCTTTTGTATGAGTTTTCCCATTAATTCTGATAAGATCTTAAAATTAGTTTCCAGTTTAGATTATACGCTTATTGTTACAGTCACAAACGGTGTATGACGAAAGTTCAACACCGGTCTCTAACGGCGAATTGGGATGAAAGACCCCCTTGTGAACGGGCTAACTCCACGAGTTGATTCACAAAAATCAAAACTGGTTCGCATCTTGCGCAAGTGCAGGGGGGAACAAACAAGGGCTTTCGGAACGGGCCCTTCCAAAATTCGCCGGTGCACAATGCACCCTCCGTACCATCCCCACGCAAGCACTCTTATTATTACGCGACTCCGGTTCCTGTCCCCATATTGTTCATATTATTTTGGTATTCGCCAGACGCGTTACGAAGTTTTCGTATCTCTGTGCCGTTACTTTTGAAAACTTTATGAATTTTGTGGATATTAGTGTAAATAGTTAGCATAGACTATCGTCTGAAATCTTAGTTGAAGAATGTTGCTATCTTGGGTTCGAAGCAGTGCAAATTATTCGCTCGAAGGTATTCGATCGGCTCCGTCTTCGATTCTGTCACCTAATATTTGCAGCAAAGGGAAGTATTAAGGTTTCGAACGCTGCGGTCGTCTCAAGTTGCTTTTCTCATGAGTGGACGTGCGTGTAAAATAATAACTTGAGAATAATATGTGTGGTAGGAGCGTCGGACGCACGGCGTGCCGCGTGCAGCGCCCGCACGCCTTTGTAGTGAACGAGTATTATCGATCGTGGACTACTTCGCTATCCGTGAAATGCGTTCTGTGTATTCGGTGATCGCTTCAATTTGGCGGGAGTCGGGTCACGCGCTAATCTGTATGAGGAGAATTTGGTAAGTTCACGAAAACCATCATATTACTTTTATTACCCATTTCATGGACTATATCCATTATGGATTTCAGACATGCTTATACGTTCTGTAATGCCATTGGATAAATTAATTATTTGATTTATTATGGTGATGCTTGGCCATATTTCTGTTGATTTTGAAGCTAAGGAATATTCTTCGTTTAAGTTCGTAAGAGTTAGATAATTTTGGTTGCGACTGGTAACTTGGGTACATTTTGTATGGACTTTATACATTTTTGATCTTTTGTTTATGAATTCTGCGACGATTTAAGAGGGTTTATCCCTTAGAGCCATGTTGGAGATTCAAAATTGATGATTTCCGACGGACAATAAAACCATAATGCGTTTAATTTATAGATGAGATATTGACGTCATATTATTGGGAATTTTATAATCTAGTGCATGGCTGAAAAACATTTTCAATTTTTTGTATAGTTTTCTCATCAGAACCGTTTTTATGCAAGCCTTTTTTCAAACTAGCGATCGACGGTCTAAGCAGATGCGAGATATTAGTAAAACCGTATACGACAAACTTATAACAACATTACTTTATAAAAAATAATAACATTTATTAGTGCATGGCTGAAAAAAAAACACGATTACTGTAAGTTTTCATTCAAGAAAAGTATATTCAAAAGTGTCAATTGTAGCCACTTTTCGAGATATTAAACGTGTTAGTTTAGGATGAAATCTGAAATATTTATATTTTCTTTTAGACCTAGTAAATTAAGACATTTATGTTCTAAAACATGGTTTAAATATTTTTTTGATAACTTATATGTTTATTTTACTATGAATTATTTAGTATTGCTAGAGCGGCGCGCTGAGCGGTGGCGTGAATCCGCGCCGATTATATAGCAATACTAAATAATTCATAGTAAAATAAACATATAAGTTATTCAAAAAATATTTAAACCACGATTTAGAACATAAATGTCTTAATTTACTAGGTCTAAAAGAAAATATAAATATTTCAGATTTCATCATAAACTAACACGTTTAATATCTCGAAAAGTGGCTACAATTGACACTTTTGAATATACTTTTCTTGAATGAAAACTTACAGTAATCGTGTTTTTTTTTCAGCCATGCACTAATAAATGTTATTATTTTTTATAAAGTAATGTTGTTATAAGTTTGTCGTATACGGTTTTACTAATATCTCGCATCTGCTTAGACCGTCGATCGCTAGTTTGAAAAAAGGCTTGCATAAAAACGGTTCTGATGAGAAAACTATACAAAAAATTGAAAATGTTTTTCAGCCATGCACTAGATTATAAAATTCCCAATAATATGACGTCAATATCTCATCTATAAATTAAACGCATTATGGTTTTATTGTCCGTCGGAAATCATCAATTTTGAATCTCCAATATGGCTCTAAGGGATAAACCCTCTTAAAATGACATGGGAATGTATGGACAATTTTGTAGCACAAATACTGGGCGGTAGCTACTAACTACCCCGTATACCGTATACGTATGTGATTCAATACAGTCCTAGACACAAGTGAAATTTCAGCGGTCTATTACATCATGCATGATTATAAAATCCTACCCAGTAAAATAATATTGCAAAGCAAATTCTACAACGATATTTTTATAAGCTCGCTTGAAACAGGTCAATAAACCCTTGACGCCAAAATTGTTAAGTACGCCAAATAAAAGCATGGTAGTATGAGTACAAGCGATGTAAAAGAGCTTTAAAAATACAAAAGCAAGCTTTGTTTTCATTTTGGGGTTCCTTACTTATTTTGTTCTCATCTAAGCTTATAGCGACTCAATGTTATTTTAATTTATTACCCGCTGCGCCGGTGACTCGCAGGGGAACCAAAGACTAAAACGCTGCAATTTTTCATAGATGAAAAGTGGGCCCAAATGAGGTGGATTTAAATAGGTTGCCTTGCCTTCACATGCAAAAACCAAAACTATTGTAATAAATGAAGATCACATTTATTACAAATTCCTACCTAGTACGTAAATAGGTCAAAAATGAGTTGACGAAATCGCCCCCGTTTATTAATTACTGTAATGTAAACCGAAAAGGTTAAAAAAATAATTGTCATTTTATTTTATATACCTATTTTGCTTACTGATTAACGAACATACGTTTAGTTACTTATTTATCATTTCACTTGAAGAAGTACGAACATGTATAGTTGTAGCAACTTGGATATGTTTTAGCGTTTCTATTCTACGTCTCTCTAATAATTAAATCAAATTAATGAGGCTATAAACAAGGCTCAAGTTAATTATGCAGCCGAGGTAATGCAAGTTGACTGGAATATTTTAAGGCATACCTACTTGGGCGTTAACCCACAGAAATGGTGAAAAATATATTCATAAGGGGAATTTCTTGGTAAATGCGGTGTTTGTCTTTTACTATGCAAATTCACTCCACCAAGTTCTGAAGAAAAATATACGTAATATCTTTCATAGGAACGCCGGTCGATAACAAACCTTTAAATAAATTCTTGTATGTTTTTGGAAAGATGTTTACCTAGCAGACCTGCCTTATCGATCTAAGAATAGACTGGAACGAATCGTTAGGTAATATTTATGTGCCTAAGAATATTTGTGTGATTCAGAAGTGTTGGAAAATCTTTCTAGGGTGAACCTACAGCTTTGTTTAGTACGTGGTTAAAAGCATTTTTAATCGCACGCCATAAAGTGATGAGTGCGAAAGAAATATAATATGCATTTGAGATGATACCAGCAAAATATGTTTAGAAGTTTCGATTTTCTGGGAGGTTTCTTCTCTATATAATATTTATTTTGGTGAATGGTATCCCAGAGCGACGCGCGAAATTCAGATATACCTAATATTTTAGACACGAGTAACTCCGTACATTTTCACGGCATCTTGACGACCACGTTTTCGATAGGAATGTTAAACAAATTGATGTTTATGTAGGTAATTTTAGTACACAGTAAAAATATCGGAAAATGGAGCCTTACAGCCACTATCAAAATATTGGCTAAAGTTCGACTTTCCCAAACTATCCATCATTCGCCTAATTCACTTATCTAATCTCTGCACAAATATACCTCAGGCAATGAGCTTATGTAGATATTTTCATATCGGCTTTCTGAAATGTTCTGTATAACTGGGCAACATTTATGTAACCCAATCACGTTTTCAGGCCGACTGTACTGGTCGTTAGGTGAGGTTTAGATTTGTGGGCATTTGATGAATATAATAACTTTATCTAATGATGTGTATAACTCTATATCTGATAGCAACACTACGGTGTAGGTCAGAAGTAATTTTACCGCCAAATATTGTATAAGGATGGTAAGCGTTGATATGAAAACCAAGGGTCACGCCGCAGGGCCTTATACAAGTGTGTTTGTTGTAAAAGCTGACCGCTGAAACCATGTGGAAAACGGAAACCGTGCGGACGACGCGCGGCGGCTAGCTTACCGAGACGTGTAGATAAGTTGTGACTGTGTGCGTATAGCACAAAGTGTGCGGAAGCCGCGTGATCGTGGGGTAGCGGCCAACGTCTGCCATCGTTGACGTCACGACCCGCGCTGTGTACCTAATCGTCATTCTAAGTCCATGAAGAATACCTTGTATCTATAGATATTAATATCAAATATATACTATTACTCTATCCATTTTTGCTTTGTTTATAACTACGTATGTTGCCAACAGCAACACATTTTCATATTTTATCGAGAGCATAATGTCTGTTGCTAGGCGAAATTTTAATATTTTAACTCATACGCATGGAAATATTGTGGGCTTCCGAGTTTTTAAACCAGGAACAGAACCAGGATAACTCATGTCACACAGATATGGAATGACATACAGTTGCAGAATGAGGCAGACGAGGCTGGTTCAATATAAATGCTAATTTCTAGATAAGATGTTTGCTATGTTTGTATCATCAGTTTAACAACATCAGTTGAAAGAATTGCTTAGATTAGCGATTCAGTTTATGCTTGTAATTCATGTAGAAATCTAACATTCGTAAAATTTGCAAGAACTTAATTATTGTTAATCTCATTTACCTACTAGTGATATTTAAGATGTTCCAATTATATCATATTCCGCGCCTACGAGAAACCTGCGCCAGCCTTAGGTCTAGGCAGATTTATGTTGAAAACATTTCTGTATTTCTACAATATATTGGTTATTTGATATTCTATAGTTGTGTTAGTACTTGAAACACAGTGGTATGCGTAGGGCGGTTGGTCGACATCGGATACTGCTGTAGCTCCGGTTACACACAATCCCTTGCTTATTAATGCACGCTACACAACAGTTGATTTCAACTGCGTTCAATAACAATTACCAAATAAAAGAAAATGGACGATCGTCTTTATCAAAGCCAGTTTTCAGTATTCCAGTACGTTTGTCGGAAATTACCACAAAGCCTTAATAATGAAGATAGGAATAAAATTGAAAGTTTCCCTTTACGTGATCAAAATCCGAATACGATAAAACAAGCTAGGAGCAGCGCAAACCTTCGACTAGCTCTGCATGCGGATCTTACCAACAGATTTGTGTTTGAATTATTCATCTATTGTTTCCATGTTCTCTGTTTGCGTAGCATATTCTTTTAAATACAATCATAAATCCTCTGCCAGAACATAAGTTTTATTTGACTAAATATAAAAGATTCTAACTTTTATGAAAAGCTCATCAGCACATAGCGGTATCTACCAACTGCAGGATATTACAGCTATTACTTTCTACGTCGGGAATATCTTAAGGGAATACAATTACTACCTTTACTATAAAATAAAAAGAAAAATCTATTACAACAATCAGTTACCTACCTTACGTTCAGTTTGAACCCCCTCATTTTGTAGAATTATGTAAATTTGACATGATTTACGTAGATTGCGGTGATTGCAGGATTTGGGACGAGGTTCGCACACCTAATTGGTGATCTCTCTCTTATGTAAAAGCATAAACTATTGAGATTGGATCATAGGATTCTGAACATGATTGTCTTATTAAATAAAAAGAAATTTGCATGTATTGTCGACAACATTGAATCCCAAAAAGCATACGAAAGAAATTCTACTATCGAAATGAATGTGCCTTTGGATTCGTAAAAATCTAGACCGTTTCTTTTATATTGAGGAATTCCTCGTTCACGTTATTGTCCCATATACAAATCGTTCACTATATTCCAGACGGGCCTGGGGATTTATTGTTTTATTTGCGACAGACCTTCATAAAGTTTATATTCTGAATAAGTAATATGTTTAAGCAAAGATACATTATGTTATGTACGGTAGCAGGAGGTAGATATTTTTTTAAGAAATGAGTTGGAAATAGATTAAGATGAGGATTTAATATATCTACGATGGCTTCATTTACACATTATACCTTCTAACATAAGTTTGTGGAGCTTTTAGCTTCCGCCGTCTGCGCTTTACCTTTTAATGATCCCGCTTGGTTGACGTTAATCCTTATTTTAAACGAATTTCACAGGAGAGAATGGCGGATAATATTATGTTACTATAAAATATTTTTATGATGCTTTATATCACGACACAATCATTGGTTCCGAAGCGAATATAAACGATAATGTGATCAATATCTCTTCACATTTTTCTCAAAGTTAAAATTAATGTCAATCCCGGCTTCGCGGGGTCGAAACCCTCCGGCAACGATACACAGCGAGTTTTTAGGAAATACTTTATTTGAAGGCTGTATAAAAAAAGGTTTATAAAACAGTTTGGGTTTTTGGGATTTAGAATTTGTGTGCAAATAACGTAGTTGAAGATAGAGAAGACACATTTACAGTCCTAGTAGTAATGAAAACCGTAGGAAACATTCGTTTTATTAAGTAAACTTAGGTAATAAAAGAACATGAAAGAATGTTTACTAATGGATTTTATAAAAATACGAACGTGCTGTAACAGTGTTTTTATTTTCCAAGTAAATAAAGACGCAAACAAGGAGGGCCATGATGAAATTCGCAGTGCCGTCCGTGCGTGCCTTATCTACCAATGTGGAGGCTTTTACCTCCTCAGTGCCTACCCCTTCCAACGCGCTTAGATGTACACGTATCATTTTAATTATTTATTTTGCTTTTAAAGGCATTGTCAGGCTTAGTATTACTATAACGTAGATCTCATTGTAATGTATTTATAAAAGTAGCTTTGGTAAGTATATACCTAAAAAAAACAGGATATTTAATACAGAAAATAGTAAAAAGCGAGTTCTACATGAAGTGATTACAATTTCAAAGGGAAATGTGAAACGAAGGACCGCTCTAGGGGTCCGATGACCCGCACTGGGACCTCTATGGAGGATAGATACGGAATTGCGTTTAATATTGGAGATTCCGTCCTCTTTTCGAGATCTTGTTCACTTTAGTCTCAAAAGAAAGGTATTCACTTATTTCGAACCAGCTTTTCTTATTTCGACTCTTCTAAGCAAATAAAAGTGAGTGTCACATTTACTAAAATGATACCCATAAGTGTTCATACCTAATGTAAAAAATACGATACTACGTAAATACGAGTACCTATACTGAGACTTCGACTGTATTTATTTATTAAGAAAAATACGTAGGTATCCAAGGAGCGTTCAGTGCCCGATTAATGTCACACAAATGCGACGGCTAAATCTTCAGCAGTCTCAAAGTTCATTCGTTTCGCGCAAAACTAATACACCACATTTATGAGTCTAGCTTTAACATAATATTAAACAAGTCACTGCCCTGCGAATGTGTAATAGTGACTCTGGAATGTCGTAAGTTATTTTATGTAGATGGGTGACGAATGTTAGGGTCGCAGACAGCGTGACGCCAACTGCTGACCTCCTCGTCTTACGATCGAGACCACTTTAATAACACCAAATTATTATACAAAGCACGTACATACAGCTATTTCGGCATCCAAGACGTCGTGACGAATAAAAAGTCTAAAATATTGACAAATAATATAAATTCATGTCCCTTACCAAAGGAAACCCGATTTTATTGCTTCGTTTATTAGAAAAAGAAAGCCGTCTTTGCCAACTTAATCGTTTTTCGAAGGCCTTTGAATAGGGAAGATGCTGGGGTATAGATACTATGGGTATATTTGTAAAACACCACCAATTTGACTTAAACCCGAGCCAATGATTGCTTAATCGCGCCGATCAAATACCTCCATCAAGACGGTCTTTGATTCCTTGTGTTTGAAAACGGCTGCTTAACATCGATTTGCTTTGATTCAAGTATGTATTACGAGTTTCATTACAGTTTCAGTTTAAAAATGGAGTTTGAGTAGGTACCTAGGAGGCATTCCAATAAGGTTTTCTTGTTAAAATTGTTTTTTCTTTTAAAATCCTTTCCGTTTTTATTTGAAGCTGCATCTAATATGCAGTCCTGTTTATAAATTCTAAGTTAAATAGTTGTTCAACACTCGTATTATAGTAAGGTTCAACATATTTTTCAACGTTTATAAAACATAAACGTACCGACTTAGTTAAAATTAAATGTTAAGTAATTTTTCCACGTTATATTTTCATTTTCATGCTGCTTCAGTATAATAACAGCCCGTAAATTAGTAGCGTTAGTAGCCTTATTGTTATTTGCTTATGCAACAGTAGCTATATGCTTGTTTATGCTACCTATATATTAACAATAAGAGGTCTCTGTGCTTATATTTAAGACACCATAAAGTGCAGATCAATATTACGTCTGTAGCCGGTCGTAAAAGCTAAGCAATCATGCCAAGTGTACGTATCAAACGTTTGTTGAACTATGTGTAGGGCTTCGGCTTCGGTAACAAGGGAAATATTTAGTTTGTGTATCAAATGTATGTATATCAAATATTATATGGTTGAGTTTAATCCTTGACGAGTCACGTGAACTATTGTTAAGTGCTTTAAGTATTATCGTTTGTATATTCAAATGCTTAGATTTCAGGAATTACCTATGTCGTTGCTATAACACATTACCATGTCAGAGATGTAAAGGTTCATCCCGAGTTTCAGTAAATAAGATTTCGTATACATTCACAAAAAGCAACATATCCTCGGCAACAAATTGTATTTCTACTATGATTTCATTACTTCTGATAGAGCTTGTTGGTATCTTTTCTTGTAATAAGTTCCCCGGTTGGGGCTTGGTCGGTAGCGAGAACGCAAAGCGGCGGCGGGGCGTAGGTCGATAAAAGTTATTTAATAACAAGGAACACCCAGCCTTAGCAATGTAGTTCACCACCACGTGACCTGCCTACTTAATGTGTATTATTGTCTAGTGCTCATTATGTAGGTAAGTTGATTTATTGAACGATTTGCGCTTGAATGGTTGATAGATTATGCCTACATCAATTAATTATTACATTAGCTAATTCAGAGTGAGATATTGCTTATATAGTTTCAACGGCAATTTTCAGTTTCGTTAAAAGTGGTTGATGTATTTTCCAGTTTCAAAATGTTAAGCTTAGGTATATACACGACTAGCAGTCTACAGTCTTCGGCTTGCTATATTTTTATGAAGAAATTATAAGAAACTGGCCTCGATTTTTCCTTTTTAACATCCCACGACTTCGGGTTGAAAAAAGAAACAGAGAGTCTTCTAGTTTCTGGAGTGTAATTGAGTTGAACCCTTATAAAAGAATTATTTTCCGTTTTCGTTTTAAGTGAAAACGAAAACACTCATTTAGTCGTTCATATTTTGTCGGAACGATCGCTAACGGATGTTATTTACTTTATTGATGGATTTCGAACATTTGATAACATCCTGTTTATAATTGAGACGTGTTTACGAACGAGATGGCTGTGTTGTTGCCAATGTTGGCATCCATCTAAATTTTCAGGTTCAATATTGGATTTCAGTGGTTTAAATGGCGTAGGACGACTAAAGATCCAACATCCAAATTCATGGAACAACTTAAAACAAATCTAACCACTGTTGTAACAAAGATTATTTTCATATTCAATTTTTCGTATAAAACAGATCTGTTTTTTCGCCAAATATTCCGCGCCCTTTGGCTCAAGTAGCACATAAAAGTAAACCATGTTATAACTACTAACACATAAGTGTACTTGCGGATTCTTTTGTTCTTGTTGTCGTTCGATGTCTTGGAAATGTCAAAGTAGCTTTTAGGGAAATATGTGCTGTATAAATTCATTTAGATTTTGTAGCATTACAAGATTGTTTAACTTGGGCAACAAACGATCATAATATACATACTTATGAATATAATATAATGTTCAGCAAAGTTCTTGTTACCTACAAGAACTTAACTTTGCTGAACATTATATTATGCCTATCTTTTTCAGGACGTCGTATTTGTTAATTATTCAGCAATCGAAATGAGTACTTAATTATTTTTTATCCGATCTTCAACAGTGCTCTATACTAACCTTAGTACTTACAAAAACATTCATGGCATTGGTATACATTGTTAGGTTGGTAGGTTACGAGCCGATAGTCAAGGTTTTTCAACAATTATCGTGATAACAATGACAAGAGTTTATAAAATGATTAAGCTTTTATTGGAAAAAAGGAAGGTCAAGTAATCGAATTACTGAACGAAATATACATACCCAGTTATAGGTAAGCTTAGTTATGTAAGTGCGAGTACGACAATTTGGCGTACTGACAATGATAATAAGTACCGCCAATGTTGTTTGTAACATATAAAATTAGGGTAGGTACAATATTCAGCAATCGAATAAAGTAAACACAACGTAACATACGTAATGTTATCCATAAAATATGGGTAATTAACTGATCAAACACATTTCGTATCATTAGATGAGTCACTTACCTGGTACACTGACAGCTAATAGCTTTCATTTATATAATACTGGGATCCGACATTAAATTATAATAAAATCTTGATTAATTGAATTAAAAACAAATATAGCAACGTGACGATGGAAATATACGTAGGTATACGAGCTGTTTTCTGCGACTTCGTCCGCGTTATATACAAACTTTCCACCCCTTGTGGGTTGTGGCCCACTGAGGGGTTGTATTTGGAAAAAATATTTCTAGTATATTCACTCGGCAACACTCTGTTAGAAATGTATCTTCCAAAATTCATGTTTCTTATATCTTCAGTGTATTAGCACAAACGTTATCTGGCGTCAGTCAGTCTGTCAGTCACGAAATAGTTTTGTGGAATTGTTAAGAAAATTTCATAAGATTAAACGGGACTCAGAACAGCCTGATAGCGAAATAGAACCTACAGGTCTCTTTAATCACCAAAGAAAGCAAATGTTTACTGCCAAACTCTTAAAAGAATCTACAAAGTACTCATTACTCTTATTGTAGCCAATAAATTGTCAGTAACACAAACACAAAGCAACACGTTTCCTTTAGGAAATGATACTCTATAAGGTTTATTGAAGCTTGAATCAACGACGAAAGAAAAGAAAATAAACTACAACTATTGTACGGCGCATTCTTATTTTCTACAGACTGCACTGGGTAAATTTTCTATCATAGTAGATTTTATTGCTTGTATGCTTGGTATTTTTCAGATTCCGATGACCGTTATGTAGGGTGCCACTAAGTTTTGTTATTAGAATGTGCACTTTTTTTATAAACATTACAATTTTGAGAATCTATAGTGGTTTTGGTAGTATCTATTACTCACCTTTTTATATTGTATCAAATAGATTCCTCCTTAAAGAAAACTCTGTCAATGTGTGCTTTAATGAATTTGAAATTTTTGGTCCTCTTTCGCCTCCTAATAGGCACTGCCCTCTGGGCAGTCGGCAGCTACCAATTTTTCTGCATGAATATCGAATCTTTCCACAAACGCATACACTATTCTAGCTTGCTCGTGCCGGTGCCGACGCGAAAAAGAGACGAACATTCCAAACTTTTCTCTCACTAAACCGTAACTTCATTTAAAGCTTTTGCAACATTAAAATAACCCAACTAAGGCTTATGCCACACAGTAATGGGATAAAACGTGCGGTAAACGGAATTTGTGCATCAGGCATGAGCGTGGCACCGCACCGGCTGGTACCGCTGTGTTTGCATTAAGCCATTTACCTTTATTAGTATTAATTTAGCAGAAGCGAGTTGCAACTCGGCGCCTGTCTGCCTCACAGAACTGGGTCAATGACAAGCCCGACGAGAATAGAACCGACGCTTTAGGGGTGGATGAGCTCTATTGTTGCCCCAGCGCTGCTGAGAACTAGAGATGCCTCGTTCCACCAATATAATTATCATTTCCACTTGTAGTCACACTTCGTCTAGCCTTACAATATTGCGGTTCGTGAAGCGACTTCAGGATAGACTGGGACTGTGGGTTATAAATAAAACTTCCAGCTTTTTTTCAACCGAAACCGCCTACCTTAGCAACATGTTTTCTTTTTTAGGAGGGGTGTCGATGTGGAAAGAGTTATCGCCCATTTAAGGAATGACCTCAGCTAGACACCTAGTAGAACAATCGATCTGCGCAGTAGCCACATGCTACTTAATTCCTAGTTACGTAGCCGTAGTAGCCAATTAGCCAGCAGCAACTAACTGACTATAACTCGTACTCCCACTACAAGCAATTACTGCTTCATGGCTAAACACTATCTTCTATAAGGTCACTGTGATAAAAATCTAGTTATGATCGTGTCGCACTTTCCACTACAAAGGTGCGCCGAAATGGAGTTGGTCAAATTAAAACGAGGCACGACGCCGGAATGTATCTACTTTTCCGCTGGGACCAGACCCAGCTCCGTTTATTATCTAGACATAATTTTATTTATTACGACAGTTTTCTTTTATACTGTATAAATATAACTCAAGTTATTGTAGAACATACATATTTCATGTTAATGTAACAAAATAGCTTTGTACTTACTTTTTAAGCAGGTATTTTTTTTGCTTGACGTTGTCGATACACCGTCAATCTTTTGAAGCTTTTGTCCTTCGGCTTCTGTAAAGTAAATTAATTAAAAACTTGAGTAATAAGTATTCCTTACATCTAACAAGAAACTTGTAATTAATTATGCCTTCAAAGATATTTGTTAATTATGGGACCTTTTTCAGAATGTACGAGTAGTTTGTCTAATGAAGGAAAGTATAATTGACCAAGTTGTTTTAAAATACTAATCCCTATGATTGGTGTTTTCAAATAACTTGGTACTTACTAAGGTAGATAAAACTAGGCACCCTTACAAAGAAATGGAAACGTATAAAGTAACAAACATCATATTTTCGTCTTATTATCTTCAATTTGCTCTTCTTCCTACCTACGCAATTTCTCTTGGGAAAACATCCGAGTATAAGTAAGTACAAATAAAGGAAACTGCTCTAAGACCTTGATGAGAGGAATTTGTTAAAGTAATTGAGGAATACTGAATATGGGGAACAAATTATGTTTTTAAGCTTAATTGGATGTAAATAACGGTATTATGATGGCCTTAAACATATAATGAAGAGCATTGAAAACCTTGTTTACTTATAAAACGTTATGCTTACACGATGAAGAGTTCAACCAGTTCTAAGAGAGTTCTAGACGTATTTTCGTTTCAATGTGTTCAGTGTTCCCCACCGCCCGCCAGTAGGTACCTAATTTAATTTTCATACAGAGAAGGAGCGAGCACTGATCAAGTTTGCTTACTCTGTGTTTTCTACCGTAAAATTCTCTGCTTTTCTGTTTAAGATACCTACCTTCTAAAAATGTAGTTATATTGTTTGGGGAATATATTGGTAGTACGGTCATACGGCGTAAAAACATGTGCATGAAATACCAATATAAAGAAGAAAAAGTTTTATGTTGGTACGAATTTTAACTAAAACATAACAACCATATCTTACAATGAAAATTGTATACAAATAGGTAATATCCTGATAATAATATATTTGTCTTATTTTTATAGTTAGTAGCTGTGGGCCTAATGATAGCCAAGGACGTTTCTAGAACACGTAGGTGTTACTAACGGAGTACGGTTAGGCTACTTGGCATATATATATTTTTCTTTTGTACTACAAATGCTTTTCTCTGCAGTATTTCACAGGCGTTAAATTTTACTTATTTATGCTGCTTCACTTTAAATAAAACCCGGTCTCGACAATATTCTCATAACTGAGCCTAGAACAACATACAGTCTAACATCAAATAGGTGATAATACAGGGTGGCGATTTAGTCACCAGAATTCGTCAAGGGAGTGATTCTACCCGTCATTTTAAACAACTTTCGCTACGAAACTCTTATCCGATTAGTTAACAAAAAAATTCAAATTCTTATACAACAGTTGACTTATTTTTAACAATTGATAAAAACCATTTTTTTAAAGAGTTTTTTTGCCATTCGAATATGAGTTTCACAGCGAAAGTTGTTTAGAATGACATGTAGAATCACCCCCTTGACGGATGCAGGTGACGAAATCGCCACCCTGTATTGTCACATATTTGATGTTAGACTGTATGTTGTTCTAGACACAGTTACAGACAGTTGCGTACAGTTAAAAACAATATAAAAATCGCTGCGCAAAAATATATCACATATACGAGTTTGATCAATGCTTAATAGGAGTTTTGATGATAGCTCGCGTCAATTGAGAGGTGCCGGGAGTTGACATTGAACTTACCTTTCCAACTCTCTAGGTATCTAAGATTAGGGAATATAAATATTTGTGCTCTAAAATCTCTAAGCTGTCAATTAAAACAAAACTCACGGACGCTATCAAAGCCTTCCCAAAAGCTATCTAGAGAAAACCTACCTTTCAATAAGTAAACGGAATTATTAATCATCAAGACGATCTTAAAATATGTTGAAATTATTTGAAATGTTTCTTTCTGTAAGTAGATCTTTTAAGACACTTCACGTCAATATTTTGTTGGTCAATATTTTAAAACTAGATTGCGCTAACATTTCCTAGCTGACTGATCCCTGAGAAGAAATGCCGAAACAAACTCAGAGGTAATTTATACAACACATACAAAAAAAATTGAAGTGTCTGTTTATAATGTAAAAATAAGTTATAAAAATAAAACGCTTCTTTAAAATATTTGTCTCTCTCCGTCTGTTTGTTTCGACTAATCTGAGAAACTGCTGAACCGATTTTGACGGGACTTTCACTGGCAGATAGCTGATGTTATATGGAGTAACTAAGGCTAAAGCTTTTATTTTAGAATAAGGATTAGGGTTCCGCGCAAAAAAATTAAAACCCAATTTGTTTTCCGACATGCACGCGGTCTCTAAAGTCCATCAGCACCAGTACAGTTACGCGATCTATGCACAAACAGAAGACAATCAAAGAATATCTATGATAGATACCTACTTCTACAGGATCAGATATTCCATTGAACAACTGCAATTACAAAAGTTTGATAACTAGGAAAGTTAGGCTATCTCGTATTTCAGTCCGTATAGTTGTCTAATTAGTTTCTATTTTGTGAGACTACCTGTACCTACGAGTATAACATAGAGCATTGCTAATTATATTGGAATTAAACAGACTTCGCCCAGAGATTTAAATAGCTTCGTAAATAATAAGTGTTACTGGCTGGTATACTCGTAAAATATGCGCTTTACTAAATCAATTTGTCGGATTTTATCTACGTAATGACTGTTTCTGACTTTCGTTTTTAGTAATCAGAGCTAGCTATCAAAATGAATATATCAGTCAATGTGAGGAATTAAGGATTTATCAGTAGTTTAATTTCCCATATTTTCCTTTTACACACGATAGAATACTCCAACGAAACAAAAACAAAGTTTTTGAACGCGTAGTTGGAATTGTGTTTGTCGGTCCTCCATAACATTTATTTTAACGTGGTCTTTAACATTGATCGGCTACATTGCGCAATCTACTGTGAAATTAAACCTGTAAATGTGTGTTTGCTTTATGTATTTTTTTAACTGCCATATAAAGTCGCTCGCAGGCACTATTAAAATTTTCCTTTTATTGAAAAACTCATGTTATCCTATCAAATCAGCCTTTTTGCAGTCGGTTATACCTACATAGGTACGACAATGAGGGTTGTGCACATAATTGCATCTGCATCTTATTTAATAACATTAGTGTTGGATAGGTAAATTAGGATCCATCTTTATATCTAAGAAAATCCCTGCCTCAATAACCTTGTGTAGATTGCCAATTAAAAGCCCTCGTTATATTTCGGTATACTGAGCGCGCTTTTTCTTTTTTCTTTTTGTATAAATGGCATCTTACAGGTTGTCGTCTGCTTAACCGGGCTTGCCTGTGGATGCCTCAATAAATTAAGGCCTACAGCCAGTGGTCTCGAACGTCGTAGAGCGAGATCGGTAGAGTTGCCAGCTAAAATCGGTATATTTGAACCCAAAATCGGTAGGTATTTGACAAAAAAATAAAATATTCAATCAACCGAAAAAATCTACCGACAAAAAAATACAATATTCAATCAACCGAAAAAATCTACCGAAAAATCGGTAGGTTCGAGACCACTGCCTACAGCCAGGGCGAGCGCGCATCGCCGCCGCCGGCGCAGTTAAATATACAACGTGTAACGTTAAATGCGCAAAACCTCAGACACCCCAACTGATTTTTAATTCAATTGACCTATTCCAGAGAGAAAAGAAGTAATTAAAAAAATTGTACAGGTTTTATGTGCTGTTTTAGTTTTTACTGGCCATTCTGATCGTTTCTTGCGTCTGCGACGACGCTTTATCGAGGGAGGAGTTGTCACCGGGCCGCTGCGCCGCGCTGACATTGGGTTGCTTGACCTATTAATAAATAGACAAGGCAACGTTTTTAATGAAGATTTTTTGAAAAATGTGATTTATATTAAAAAGTGGTTCAATTAATTCTGCTCGTTATTCTGATCAAACTATTTTCAGGTTTTGCGCATTTAACGTTACACGTTGTATATAGCATACAAAGTATATAGCATATACTTTGATATTGCTTAAGCAATTATTGGAGACTAAATACTACGTGGAAATGATGTAGAACTTCGCAGATATTCAGATTTGTTTCCAGTATAAAATTGAATTAGGTCTAGTCGTTTTTTCTTTATATATAAGGCATATAACAAAAATATATTCAATTATTATAAAAGTATACGATATTTGTGATATGAGAAAAATTGTTTTGATGGTTTGTATTCAACAAAATATACAAAGTAGAGCTCTCAAATCCGCTCTCCATGAGTTTTCGCCTAAACATGCATCAGTAGAACGATTATTGCTATATAAATAATAAAAAAATCGCTTTATTATTATTGTAAAAGAGAAAACGAACTATCTTTACTAATTAATTGTTATTTATACCAAATAACGAATAACATTCCATTTCAACGAGGAAATCAAGCATCATGAGAAATTGGGTCTTAAGGTTACACTAGTCAGTCATTCTTCCATAATATTCTTTGAAAGTGTACATCAAAAATTAAAAAAAATAATAATAATGTCTACGTATCTCGTCATTATCTAGCCCTGGAAGGACACAGAATTTAAAAAAACAGTATTGGTTTGAAAGTTATGAGCGTCGAAACTTCCATATTTCAACACTCGTTTTGACGCATCTTTGGGCGTACACAAATAACTCCCTTAGTATGAAAATGGTAAAATTGTTCATTAATTGAAGAATTAAATACCTTACTTTATTTTGAATTAATATTGTGGCTAAATAATAACAGCCACACAGGTCGATCGATCAGGTTAAGCTACGCTCGCCGCGGTCGGTCTGTGGATGGGTGACCATCCTTACATACCGGGACTCCTCCGTGCCTCGGAAAGTACGTTAAGCCGTTGGTCCCGGCTGTCATTCGTGGATCTTTGACAGTCGTTACGGGTAGTCAGGAGCCCGAAAGTCTGACAACCAGTCTTACCAAGGGGTATCGTATTACCCAGTAACTGGGTTGTGGAGGTCAGATAGGCAGTCGCTCCATGTAAAATACTGGTATTCAGCTGCATCCGGTTAGACTGGAAGCCGACTCCAACATAGTTGGGAAAAGGCTAGGCAGATGATGATGATTTTGAATTAATATTATTATATTATATTATAAAGGTCTCTTCATGAAATTTTACGCGCTCGTTTTAGTTATAAATCATCGTCTATTTCACTAAATAAATAAACTAAATGCATGCATATTAGCCACGCCCAACAACGAGTTCGAGCCGTCGACTAGCGCAATCTTAAATATTCGTTAACGAAACTAAACCTCTGCTCTTCTATTTGTATATCAAAAGTATTATAAATATATAATTACATTTTACAATATGTAGCTATAATGTTTATGAAACCTATATATATATATATATAGTTTTAGTGACGCCAGTTACACTACACCTTCGGCCTTCGGCTCGCCATTATCAACCCTTTTATTCGCCCTCGTCACATCTGTCATTGGCGGAACAATAGGATTTGAGAGCAAATTATTTAACTATTGCTACAAATTGTTGGCTTGATTACTTCACATTGTTAAATTCCCTGTTTGTACAGACGCCAGCACATCAAGCTACTACAATCTGTCAAATGTCTTTAATAGATTTTCAACTTTATCGCTGAAGCATTAGGTTCAAAATTGATTGGGAAAATTTGACAGTTTCGGGTACAGTAAAACGGGGTAAATAGGAATGCAGGGGTGAATCGGGACGAAACTTTAAAATGGATTTTAATATTGAAATAATATCGTTTTTTGCCAAAAGGTCTCTTAATATGTTTACTATAAGTATTATAGTTGACGATTAAGTGTAATTGTTGGCTACAGACTATATTAAATCAACGTTAAAATCCATTTAAAAGTTTCATCCCGATTCACCCCTCGGTTCCTATTCACCCCATTTTACGGTAGCTTGATGTGCTGGCGTCTGTACTCATACAGAAACAAGGATATTTTGCTTACTATCTCAGTAATAAAATTCTACTTAAACAGAATGGATCCCTGTTCGCCATAAAGATATGCTACGAAATTGCAGACTTATTTCGCTTTCATAGGTAGTACCTGTAACAATTCCGTTCTTTGCAGATTACTTTTGCAAGAATTCGTGAAACTGCTCAATTTGTGAGTCAAACAAGCTTCGTGTTAGGTTATGAATTGATGTTGGACCATTTCGCCGCCGTCGACACGAGGTGAGAACGTGGTCGAAGTGTGAAAGTTTAACGACATCAAATATTTACAAATTTCCGCTCCGAACGAGGGAGCAGACGCACTCGCTTCGTTTCTCCTTAATTTATACTGCGATTTGCAATATTACCATATCCACCGTAGCCTTGCCAGGCTTCTGCTCGTACCTAATATTGTATAATAATACCTATTTGTTTTGATACTTATTTTTCTATAGGTATGAGATACCTACCCGGAGTAGATACCCTAGTTTAAAGCTGTTCTCATCGTAAAAATAACAAGTCGATTGTAATCACGGAAAGTTTTGTATCTGCCTCTCACAAGTTTTATAAAATGGCGTCGCATGAACTTTTCAGATCTCGTAAGCTCGGCAGTCGGAGGACTTGGCTAAGTAGTTTTTGGTTAAAGTTCCACAATAAAATACTGGGTAATAAATGAAGTTCCGAACGGACGTAAATGTCAATTAGGTCGCAATAAGAGTAATAAGTAGGCCGGCCTATATTACGTCGCTAATTATCGATATTCGTTGCTCATTTAAGTGCTTTTTGAAGCGGATAGATATGGATTTCATAATCTAGGCATTGAATTGCGTTTTTAGGTTTGTCACATGAACAAAAGTAGATAGGTTATAGTGGTGTGATGTAAATACACTAAGTTTATAGAACTACTAATTCATGTAATAATAGAGATGACCCCAGCACATCAAGTTACCCGAAACTGTCAAATTTGAACCTTATGCTTTAGCGATAACGTTAAAAATCTACTACTTAAAGAGGTTTGACAGATTGTAGTAGCTTGATGTGCTGGCATGTGTACACTAAGATACGTGTGACTTAAGTAGTCAATTATTGCACGGTGTGAAATTAGCGCCCGAGCGTAGCTAGGGTGCTTAACGCCGTGCATTAATATACTATTTTCTAAACCCGCCCCTAAAATCACACTTGTGTAAAAATGGACTACTTAAGTCACAGAAAAACGTGACTTAAGTGCGGGCTTAAGTCACAGAGTGCTATAAATTATCACACTAATCACACTAATTTTATAAAGGCGAAAGTTTGTGAGTGTGTGTTTGTATGTTTGTTACTTCTTCACGCTCAAACGGCTGAACGGATTTGGATGAAATTTCGTACACATATAGTTTATAAAACCGGGATTAACACATAGGATACTTTTTATCCCGATATTCCCACGGGAACGACACTTATGTGGGTGAAACCGCGGGGTGCAGCTAGTCTTATCTAATTTGAACTAACGATACCTTTTATCATCACTACTATCCTGAAAACGAATTAGATAAATCTGTTTTGTTCATTTGTACAACAGATATGAGCAGATACAGACGTCGAAGTAATCTTCTTCGCTTTCAGGGAGTTAAGATACTTGTTGAAACATTCATTGGCTGAAGAATGAAAGTTAATAAACGTCTTTGTACACTAAGATACGCTCATAATTATTATAATTAAAATGCTAATGTCTCTGTGAAATACAGTAGTAAGTACTTACCTCTGTTTGTTTAATGAATGCTGTACGTAAATACATACTTGTACCTACTTATCGTCCAGACATTAACTTTTTTAGCGGAGGAACGCGGTGGAACATACTTCCGTTTGTGGTTTGTCAAAGGTAAACTTTCGAAAACCCCTACGTGACTCTACCACCGAATCGTAAAAATGTTTCTTTTCTAAATCTAATGAGCTGTGCCAGCGTAATGTTATTTATTACTGAAAGGAAAAATAACGAGTGGAAGAATCGAGTTTCATTCGTGGGTTTGATGTTTTTTTTTAAAGTGTCGGTAGGTAGCGGTATTGAGAATTTGCTGAAAAGCTTGATGCTGCTCATAACGATTATTTCTTTATTAATGAAATCGGATTAACTGATTTTGACTTTATTTATTATATTTTATCTCCCAAAGTTAATTTTATTCATAAAATGTTGACCACTTTTCTGACATAAAAACTCTTTGCTAAGATTTAAAAAAGTACCGTTCGTTTTAGACGGAGCATCTTGATAAACCGTGCGCTTTACATTACAATTACGCACTAGTACGTAATGAGATACATTACGATATTGAAATTGGTGCAGTAAGAGACCTTTTACGAGCAAATCTGTTATAAAATATATTATTCTGTTTCATTTCTTATAAGAAGGGAAAGTCACCCCACTTTTGTTGTTTCAACTCGTTCCTTCAACATAATCCTTCTTGAAGCAGGAAGCCACGAGTACTTCAGACAGACGATCGAGATGTACATTTGCCGTTTCAGAATACTAGAGAAAAGAGCGAGGCAGAGTTATAAAATGGCGCAGTGCTAGAGCGAGATATAAAACGTAGCCACAGCTCTGGAGGGCGTTGCGGTCTGACCGGAGATTAGCGTGAATTGTCAGTCGTTAGGCGTATTATTTTATCTTTCAGTGCTAGCAATATTCAACTATTATAGGCCAAAAATGGCCATGATTATATTCAAATTCAGAGATTTTAGACATACGGATTGGCAGTCCAAAAGTGCCCAAAATTTTCATTACGTGCGCTGTTTTCTTTTGAACTTTTCTTTACCAAAACTTTCAGTCAAGGGCCAAGGGCGCCATTTGCATATTCTAATACTTCTAGACAATTTGGTTCCCTTTTAACGGTTAAGTAGAAATACTTACTTAATCAATTCGGGGGGCAACTTTGCTCCCAATTATTTTGTCAACTGTTTACGTGAGCGAACTTCGTTATTATTGATTTATTCGACGTACGAGTAGTTTAGTTTGAGGGAGTGATAAAATAAATGAACATGGTTTTTGACACTGTCTATCGGAAATGTTTCGAAATGTAGGTATGAATATTTCATTGCAAAGGGACATTTAAAATGTATTTAACTTTACTGAAAGCTCGCGGTGATTGAAGAGGGAATTCAGCGACAAAATTATTTCAGTCTCTATAGAGTTTCTCTTTTTTATGTTTCGCAGTAGCTTGTCTAACATTTCTATTACTTTCCGTCGTTTTATCTCAAAACTCGTCGTCTTTTTGACATTTCAGTGACCTCACTCACGTCTACGTTTCACGTTATGATCAAAACATGAATATTAAAAATCTTAGGTATTTGTACATAAGTCTTTTTCTTTTAATTTTGTCTGACCCGTTGCCTCGGGTCTTGACGTTGAGGACACACTTAATTAAATTTCCAATTAATTTGTTAGATGCTTTTCCCTTCCTTGTTCATTTTCGTTACATTTTTCTATTATGATCAATTTTTGCTTGTAAACAAGATCTTGTTCAAATTACTAACTCGAAGTTGGTAACAACATATTTCCAATAGTATAAATGATAGTTGTTGTGTTGTGAGGGGCTACCGAAAACGTTCCTAAATAAATAACGTTATCGAGCTGTAGGTGCAGCGCACTAGACCGAACGAAATACATCCGTCGCCTATTTTTCTTATCGATCGTGCATATGTTTGAAAGTAGTAAAATACATTTAATAAATCTAAAAATTAAAAAAAAATAATAAACGAGAAAATAAACAAAATGAACAGAATTTAAAAACCCACTCGTGTATTTGTAACGCTATGCTAGATAAAATAAAGTTGCTCTAAAAATATAGATGGAAACGAGTACTATACCAAATACTGTGAAAGAAGACACAGTAGCAAAAAAGGGTTATCGCAGAAAGCAGAATCCGGTTAGCGACTATTCCAGTATAATGATGGCCGTCCCCCGCTTACTTGCGTCAATTTTCTCTCTTGACATTCCACTTGGCTCTGTGCCAATATGCTACGCTGTCTCTCTAACTTACGCGACTATTACTTCAAAATAGTCAACTGGCTAAGAAAGCGTCATTCGCAAAACTAAGTCACCGACGTAATTCCTTTTCATTAAGTTAAAAACTTGTCCCATAATGGCCGTCATAATGGTAGTCTCACGGCAATTTGACGCCGGTTACACTTAAAGCTAATTGAGCTTAGAATGACTGTCCGTGTCCTATCGACAATATCAGAACCTACACTTACTTGCTGCTAATTTTAAAAGAAAAGCTTTCCCTAAAAGGTTCCCTTTATGGAAAGCTTGTTTCGTGTAATCGACACTCTTCTAACATTTTATGTGAGTATGTAACGACCCCTCAGAGGCCGATGCTGACTTTCAGAAAGAACTTTCAAACGTTTCTATTATGAAAGCTTAAATTGCACTAAAGTCGCGAACCGTGAAGCGAAAAGTTTCAGTTAAATAGAGTGCCGCGTTCTTCTTTTGTACTTATTTCCTAGTCGTCAGAAGTAAAAAAGGTTTTTTTAAGAAATAATACGAGCTCGGAATGCTTCGTGCTTCGTAATGTGGCGCGGCTGTAGTGTCAGTTTGATGCAGGTAAATTAATTTTTGTCGATGTATGTGTTTCAGTCGGTTACTTTATTAGGTCACGCACTGGTCGGTGTCGTGTGGACTTGTCGATAAAGGGTAGGCGTGTATCACACGTTAGTAGCGGCCATTATACCTCTCTGTTATGTTTATTTTGTTTACATTGTCCCATTATTTCCGCTTATGTTCCGTTCGCCTGTTTTGATACTTCCACTCTAAAAATAGCTGTTTTTATTCAGTGAAGTGTCGCGTTGACGTAAAATTCAATTACCTGCAACACAGAATCACCTAGGCGAGAATAATCTAATGTTTATCAATTTGTATCCATTATCTTGGAGCCTGGGTCGTCGTTCTTGTCTTGTCGCTACATTGTGATAGACCTTTGTTAAGGTTTACAATAGTAGAATTAGATTGAAGATTCTGTGTTCTTCGTCTGTTATCGATTTGAGGGATCTGGACTAATTATAAGAACTTTGCGGCTTTATCTTCTTTCCTTTCTCAACCAAAAACTTTACCCATGTTCATGTCAAAAATACTTAACTCCATATCAATCAGAAGTACAAGAGTCTATCGGTACTTTAATACAGGCAGTGAAGCCAAAGAAAATTCCTACTTGGAAAGTAAGTAAGTTAGTTAATGTGCGCATATATCTAATCCACGGGTAAGAAGAGGTCAACGATCGATTTGGGGAGTAGGTATTTATCAACCCATTTACTTAAGGAAACATTTCTTTTGCTTAGTAGGTACCTACGTATTTTATGTAAGAATCTCAAATATACGTACCTTATATGGAATCGCCTGATCTCTCACTTATTATCTTCGCTTTCAAAACTAGAAAGGCACAAACGTCTTGTTTTATAAACTATCTGTGTGCCAAATTTCATCCAAATCGGTGTAGTTTTTGCGTGAAAGAGTAACAAACATCCATCCATCCATTCATCCTCACAAACTTTCGCGTTTACAATATTAGTAGGATTTAAATAAAGCGTAGTAGCTATCATTAGGGCTTAGTCACACACAGTGTGCATTCACAAGATGTTCTGGATATCGTCACACGCTCCAGGCGGCGCTAAACGAAGCAGGCATGAGTAGCTTACCGCTTTGTGTTTACAGGTCGGTAGTTTTGCTGTTTGCCATGTCGACGATCACCGTGAAGCCTGCAGGTCGCCTGTCAATACAGATTACGTCACTGATAGAACCCAAAAGTGCTCTGCAAATATAACCCAATTTGTCAAATTGCAACGCTTTTTATTTACGCCTACCACTGTAATATTCCATTTATGTAGTTAAGTACACATTTCATAAAAAAAGTCTTGTACATAAAAGATGCCTGCCGTTGTAATGTTTTTTTGTTAACTTTAAACTGTGAGCCAAAATGAAACTCGTATATTGTAATATTTTTTGCCAAATAAATGTTGGAACTGCAATATACTGAATTTATATTTACTACGCCGCTTGGCTCGCTCCGTTCGTAGATATGTTCCAATAAATGGTTGTTTAGCGAATTATGTAGGGGTCTGAGACATTTGGGCCTTCCCAATAGTGCGCTTTCATTACTAACTTTGGGGTCCAATAGCTCTCTAGCTATCTGGAAGTTTCCCGACTGTTTTGTAGTCTTCCTAACTGAATTCCTACCTCAAAATCATGACAGAGATTTGAACATATTTTGGGATAATCTTATTATTAACGGGTAGCTGCTTTCTCGACGAAGACTCTGGTTTAAGGAGCTCAGTCAAGCAACGTTAAGCGGTAAAAGTCGACAAACATTACAAGCAGGCAGTTGAGTATGGGTGAGGACGCGGAAGCAAGATAGATAATAAAAGATATTTACGAAGGGTATTTGTATTTTTCCCGCTCTTTCTCCCCACTTTAGTCAGATTCATTTACCCATCGAGATTTTACAAAGACTTCCGTAGAACATGTGTGGGCTCACAATGCTTACATAGCCTGTTTCTGTTCGATGTATTGAGTTTGAAATCACTACTGAAATTAAGCTCCGTCCGTGCTCCGTCATAATAAGGTTGTAGGTAATGACTGTTTTTGATGTAACGATCTCGTGAACTCTTCGGAAGTTTGCCTAACCTTTTACTTCGGCTGTTGGATTATTAGTTGTTATGTTTTATTAATAACAAATATGTAGGTAGTTAGGCCATAAGGTAGTTTCCCAAAACATATTGTTTCATACCAAGAATTTTAGAGTTCTTATGTGTCTCATTACGGTGACGCGAGTTGGTAACATTTAGCAAAATTGAATTATGTTCTATAAATCTGAGCGTAATATGAAATGTTTGTTTCTTAGCAATCATCGTACATGCGTAGGCACTTTATTTTAATGATAGACGCGTGCTTGACTGACGGTTTACAAATAAAAACTAACACTAAAATAGCTTTTGGTGAAAACCAAATAAAATATAATGCTTATAGTTCTGAACGTGCTTGGATTTTTCCTATAGGACGAAAGTATGTATAATTTCGTGGGCTATGTTTGGCTGCTATTGAACCTCAATTAAGATATATTTGCTATTCAGTGTGCTAGCAATACTATGCGGTAGTTTAATACGTTTAAAAACAGTAAGCAGTGCTTTAACCGTCGCTGTCGCCCGCCGTCGCGAAATGAGAACATTTTAAATCTTGACTGTATCGCGGAATAACTTCAGCCCCCTTTAACAGGCCACCCACTTTCGCCGACTTGGACGTACACTTACTTTATTAAATAGCCATTCAACTTGGTGGAGCTTCAGTGACCTATATTCCAGTGTATTTACAGCTATGAATGTCGCGATTCCTACAATTCCACCAGTTGTCTTGAGTGATACTTATTTCTTTCGGACTAACTTTTAATTTGTTTAGTTGTTCACCAGGTGTACGTTCTTGGCACCTGTTTATACGCTCGCTTTATCGTTCTTGGCTACCTTAGAAGCTATAAATATTGCTTTCTTCAGTACCTGCTAAGTCGATATTGTCTTTAGCGCAAAGGACAATTTCCATTGCAAGAAAGCTGGCACTTTTGGAGGTTTTCAAGCAATGTGAATCACTCAAAAGTGAAGTGAATTGACTTATGAATGTTTTAGGCTCATCACACTAGGGCACAAATGCTGTTGCTTACTTGCGAAAATTTTTCGCGACATTATGTGAAAAAGACGTGCCTGACTTCATTAATAAAGATAAAGATTTCCTTTCAAAAGAGAGCTAACAAGTCTAGAGATGGAAGAAAAACCTTTCAGATACGATTTTTTTTTGAATTTATTAATCTTGTTCAATAAAAGGTCAGGTTCGTTGTGACCCCACAAGATAAGCAATGTTTAAAACATCCCCTCGAGAAACGCATTGAGCGGTCATGGTGGAGACCCTTTTAAATTAATCCAGCCTTTGTGATTAGAAAGTCAGTCTCAGCAAGAACTCAGGGGTCCAAATCAACGAGTCGGGAACGGTTTTGAAGTGGTAGAAGAAAACTGTTCAGTCCCTTATGCAAGGCATCTAATTTACTTAACCAATTTATATACGATACTTTCAGGAAAGAAACAGAATATTAACGTGTCTCAAATAGAAAATATGATGCTTCACAATTTCTATTCATAACGGTAGATCCCAATGCAACGCGATCTGTAGCATCAAATGACAAAGCCTGGCGCCTTCATGGGCCGCCCATAATGGGGCATCATCATCCTTCCTATTTATTTGTTTTAACATTACATCAATTTAAATTTGAAGCTGCATAAATGGGTAATATCTTTTATCTTTCACATTGTTAATGGTTTCTTTCAAGGCGTGATGGATACCTAACCAATAAATGAAGCTGTCTGGACATTATGAAAATGTATCTTTACCTAAACCTGTATTCCCAAACGCTTGATAAATCTACCAAGAGTTTTAAATACCTAACTAATTATTAGGGCTTTTCGTAAATTCCTCGGGTCGTTACTGGAGCGTTAATGCTCATAGGTATAATAAACAGGCACAGTACAATGAATCCCAACTGTCTAGTATCTCCATTAGACGGTGGACAGTGGAGACTAAATATCAGCAGTCTGCGACTCATCAATCAAGAATTAATTACTTGTACCACGTGTCCTTCTATTCACATGTAATGGAAGTTATTTCTAATTACTCCTGAAAACGAGACATTGAATCAAAAAGATCAACGAATTTTCTTGAAAACATTTTTGAGATTCAATTAAGTAACGACGAGACGGCTCTAGTGTGGGTATTGTGGAGCGTCTCTCTATTCATGTTAGCGTCGGACTAGAACGTCCCAAGAACCGACTGAAACCTTTGTTAGAGGAAGTATCCCCTTACAGGCTTTGTGTGCAGGCCGGTAGCTCGCGACGCCGAGCGCCCACCTAATTGTGCTGGACCTCTCGCGCGGAACAACTCCACGCTTTAAATAACTATCCCTGGACAAGCAGCATCAGTATCATCACAACAGCGAACAAGCATCACAAGGATTACCTCACCATTCTATCAAAATCCGCGAGTGTTAAAAGTGTTAAAACCAAAAAAAAAATATCCTCACCAAGTCTTAGTTTACTTAGCCATAAATTTGTTTATATCTCACCATTACTTACCGCAGATAGCTCGAGGAGTTTGTGTACGGAATATTAATATGAATTGTACAACCGTCGAGTCAAGCACTGTTCATCTAGTTGGTTTAATAACGACATCCCCATAATATTGTTTGTAGTGTAGCGTGCACTTGTTTGACGTGTTGAAGGTATTCTACAGTCCGCGATACTAACTAAATTCACACGAGATGTAAACACAATAGACAGCTGTCCCGCACTCTATAATCGAGATCGTGTGAAACTAAACGCGACGAACAACTCCTAATTGCTTTTTACTTTATTCACTCATTTTCTTAACGTTCGCATTTCCTTTATTATAAATCCTCAGAGTAAAGTGTCGGGAAAAATACTTACGTAGGTACGTACCTAAATAAAAAGGGAACATTTCAATGAAAATCCTACAATGAATAGCAAAAGAAAGCAAAACAGTCCTTCGTGTTTCGGACCTGAATACATAAACAGGGATTGTACCACTCATCGAGTAGCGGATCACGTTTAGTGACTACCTTTTTTAGACTTAGCTCCGAGTGGATGCGTGCTTCCTACGCCATGCGTTTTATAAATAACCTTACCACCTACCCCAACGGTTTTCCAATTCGTACCTCTTTTAAATTTAAAATGTTCATGAATAATATCAATCTCTACTTCGTTCTACATTAACCTTACTTTAAAAATTCAGGACAGAGGTTAAACTGATTATGAGATTCTTAATGCATACTTAATTCGCCGTTTTCTAAGTGCGGCAGTTATTCATGAGTTCATCGTTGAAATTGAGAAATAACTACATCATGATCGAACTGCTCGCGTTTATATTGACCCAATTTATCGTGCGAAACTCAAAACTCAATTCTGATCCGAAATTAATCGTGAACGAATCGCGTGTTTGGCGCCTCGGTGATATCGAAAGACTATGTATGTTGGTATTAAATAAGTGATAATACCAACATAACCTGTACAATTTTTTGTAGGTTAAAAAATCCCACTAATTAGGCATAATGTCGCCTAGAAATTGGTCGTTTGATTGAAACAATAGTAAAGTTTTTACTCGACTGCGACGCGTTCAAGTTCAGCACCACTACGTGTCATAATCATATTAGGCACACGTGAACCAATTATTTTCATATTTAGTCAGTTGTGAGGGGATGTGGCGGTGCGGGGTGCGGGGCGGGGCGGCGCGCGCGATCGATACCTCGCCGGACAGGTACACTACACGTAAATAATGAAAGCGTTCAGCGTAGCCCTCTGAGGACGCCTCGTGTCAAATGCCAATAGCAATCAGATGCGATGTGGCACGTGGCTCAACATGTCTCTTTTTATAGCTATTCACCGTTATCACGATTCCTTTCAAAGAAAAGTATCTCTATTATTCATTGGCCAAGTCCAATTATGCTTTTTATATAAATCACCTTAAGGAAACGATGCATGAATAGTAATAACACTGAACTTTGCTGCTGAAAAAAATATTCAAGTGCTGCGCCTTTGTTTTAAAATAGATGAGGCTATACGCCATAATTTGATTGAAATCTCAAAATTAAAAAATAAGCTTCAATTTCGCAAAAATAATTCGATACAAAACTTGTCCGACCTCTGAAACCATGTTACTTCTTGCCTACATTGCTGTTCCGTAGGATTGATATTGGCGGGCCAGGGAGGGTTGTTCTACGATACACAGCACATGGTAGGCATGTAATCTCCAATCAAGAAATAGTTTCCGCCTCCGGATATTAGTTTTGCGACATTTTCTAAAATAATGCTATTAGTAGCTAGCTAATGAGTTATTCGATTGGGAACCTGCTGTGTCAAGAACCAGGCTTTAATAGTACAAGATTATATATTTTTTGTCTTTTACAGGGGCGGAAAAGAGCGTTATGAAGAAAATGGTCTCTACAAGAAAAAATAATAACCTAATCATGATTGTAAGAGTTATTGATTTCTGTACATATAAAATTAAACCCCCTCTTTTACTATAATTATAATCACAGATCTTTGTGTGTAAGTACCGCTCCCGATGAGTCGTTTTCCCCATTTCTTCTTCGTATAATTCAGAAGGAGTATGACTCTTGAAGGAGTCGTACACGTTTACCTGCAAAAGATCGATAGCTCTTACATTACCACAGATTTGCACGTCGGAGAAGAATGGAGAAGAATAGCTGGAAGATTTGGAGTTGGATACCAAAAAAATCCATAATTTGACAACTGTATTCGAGTGTGTGGGTAGAGTGTTGTCATTCTCTAGCACCATTCGAATTCAGTGCTCGAATGTGGATTCTCGTCAAACCAGAAGGAAATCGACTTTGAGAAATTGTATTGTTTTTAACTTACTTCGTATTTTTTTCGTTACTGTTATGTTTAGGTAACAATTTTAACACATGATTCAATTCAATTCAATTTTTACATCATGATTCATTACAAATTATCATTTTACAGGTTTGTTAAAGAAGCGAACAATTATTTTGCCTTGGACTGTCTAGATAGGTTTATCGTGAGCATTGTTTTGTTCTTATAAATATTATTACCTTGAATAAAAGATACCTATATTGAAAGTCAATACAGTAGTTTTTTTTTGTGTGTAACATGCAACGGCCTTTACTAACTACCTATCTACAGTTTGAAAAAAAAAAATATAGTAGAAAGAAAAGTACCTGACTACATTTATTTTCCCCTAAAACTATTATTTGATATAATTTTTCATTCTCGAAGTTCCTATCTAATTATAACAAATATCGATTACAGTCTCGTTTAGTTATAGAAGTCTGACAATAGCGTCAGTTGTACTGTCGACATCTACTTACAGTTTACACCTATCATCCATGTTCATTTCAATAGAAATGTTTCAAGTAACCTATCAAAACCTTCCTGAAACATATTTGCTACAAGCAGTATATACCCCACCTATATGCACGTACGCAAAATACGCGCATTGACGTGGAGTTGCGGACACCAGCCCGTGTTACCTAGATTCCGTGTTACCTACCCCACCTAATATTTCATACGATTGATACGCAACAGCCAAGTTCTAGCCACCAAGACATACATAACGTCGTGTAGTTTCCTGTTCGACATTCATACCGCACTTGTACGATTGTGATACAAACGCTACGATATTGGAAACATATTGAACAAGGCTTCACCTTTTACCTAAGATACCGTTTTTCTATTACATGACATTTACATCGTATTTTAGGAATAAGGTTTCGTTCACGCCACTGTGTCGGTTGTCTTTCCAAGGATGCTTATTTTTTTGCTGAATTTTCGTATTGGCCAGTGAGTAACTCTTCGGAAAATGTTAACGTTCTTGAACATGAAAGCGAGAAATAATTTAATGATTCGCCATTTAAACATTGGGTTAGCAAGAATATGTTGGTGTGGCCAGTAAAAAAAAAAATAGCTGACTGTTCAATTTTGCCTTAACAAACTAAACCTTTCCAGTTTGAACGTGAATCTATTAAGGAATATGGTAATGTTAAAACTGAAGAATAACCCGCCCACGTTCGGTAACTGAGGCTTACAGGCTGATAGGATGATTAATAACACGCTACATGAGACATCATCATCTGCCTGCCTTTTCCCAACTATGTTGGGGTCGGCTTCCAGTGTAACCGGATGCAGCTGAATACCAGTATTTTACATGGAGCGATTGCCTATCTGACCTCCACAACCCAGTTACTGGGTAATACTATACCCCTAGGTAAGACTGGTTGTCAGACTCGGGCTTCTGATTACCCGTAACGACTGTCAAAGATCTACGAATGACAACCGGGACCAACGGCTTAACGTGCTTTCCGAGGCACGGAGGGGTCTCGGTATGTAAAGATGGTCACCCATCCACAGACCAACCGCGGCAAGCGTAGCTTAACCTGATCGATCGACCTGTGCGGCTGTTATTATTTAGCCACGGACCCCTCCACGCTACATGAGACAATCGAGACAATAATCACATAATCGCCACATCTCGAATAGATTAGTGTTTGCTGTTAGGTAGTTAAATCGGATTCAGTATGTAGAGGTAGTTGGTCGCTATTGAGTGAAGGAATCTGAGGGACAATTCTCGTAATTTCTCACTTGAGATAAGTTTTTTGTTGATGATTGTAAACCTTGACCGCAAACTACCTCTTAAAATACAGGTATAACTTAGCTTAAAAGGTAGAGTATTATTATTGTACAAAACTTACAACTGAAACTATAAATGTATTTTTAAACAATTTATCAAACTGCCGGTTGATTCTGTAAAAATCTCACCGTGAAATCATAAATGAAGTGAGCACTTAATAGTGTTAATCCCTAGCGAATGACTGCTCACTCCACGCTCACTTCACCCAAGCTCTCACGGTGAGATGGTTATAGAATCGCATGACAGAAGGCCAATTTCAGTAGTTAAAAACGTTCAAAATGTAGTTGCAATCTCCGCGATATATCGCGGACGTACACACAGACCCCCCAGCCTGCTTCTTAAACTTATGTTCAAGTGAGTATCTTGGGTAGTTGAGGTACGCCACATCTAACGGGGTCGCTATCTTCGTCTCCGTCAAAAGGAACAAATGCAGCTTCTCGGTCTCAAGGTGGTGATAGACCGGATTGATATTTGAGTGCAATTCACACATGTTAATGAATTGCACGTTTAGTGGGAGGAAGTGCCACCGTTGTTTAAATTTATTCCTTTTATTTTTACGCTTCATGGGGTTAAAAAGAGTTTCAAGGGAATTCAGGAGAAAGCGAGGTGAGTCCAATGTACTAAACCCAGGAGCAAAGTTTGACAAAAAAGGAAACTCACCCAGAGACTGCGGGGACGTCCGAACCCCCCTCAAAGATGCCCGCGGGTCCTCCCTTCTGGTCGCCAACTGGCACAACGGAACATTTCGGGATTTTTCGCGAGGTGGCGGCGCAGCCGTTCACACGTGGCTGGCGTGCTAATTGGGCTCCCAACTTTCGGCGGTCGGCTAACGACAAGACCGCGTTTCGGATCCCGCTACTCTCCAGAATGAGTTGCCAGAACGACGTTCGCTCCTGAGCTGGCCAACTCTCAAATTCCCTATGGTGATTTGCTACGTAATGCACGTATTTGTACGTAAGTGCAACAAATACTTACAGGCTAACACAACATGCGCCATTTATGGTTTTATACATAATATTATAAAGCCAAAAAGGAATCATCACACAATACGCGTCGTGTCTAGAAGAACTGCCTAATACTCCGTATTACGCAATTATCAAAAATACCAAGCTCAGGGACATTTGTTACTACCATTTGAATTATGTATTATTATTATAAGCCTTTGTTGTCCACGTGTAGGGCAAAGGCATCCATTCCCTTTTTCCATTTTCCCGATCTACTGCGATTGTGGTCCAATCCTTTAAGAAGGAATCCAGCTCATCTCGCCATTTCTTTCTGGGCCTGCCGCGCAGTCGTTTCCTGCCATTGGGGATCCACTGTGTGGTGGCTTTTGCATATTGCTGCTCCGACATGACCCAGTTCCAATTTAGTCCGGCAGCGGTGCGGCCAGTGTCCGATATTTGTGTTTTGGAATGAAGTATAGAGTTCTTAATGCGGTCTGTGAGTTTGACACCTAGTATACTTCGTTCCATAGCCCGTTGGCAGACTCCAAGCGCGGACATTTGACACTGACCACATATACATGAGCTTTCGTTTTAGTGAAAGCGGGAGAGGTCCTTTCATGGGATGTTTCATCGTTCAATAGTTCTCCCATGCGTTTTCTGTGCGACGAGCGACTTCAATGGTACTATATGGGTGAGGTAAATGTACTCATGGATATTATATTCAACCCGCACACCCGCGCACACGAATTATGTAAATTATGTAACATAATCATAATCGCATAACACATGTAGTTAGCGAATAATGCTGCTTGACAGTTTCGTTAAGCTCTAATTTACGCTATTAGCATATACGGGCGGTAATTAGCGGGCGTGATTTATTATATCTAGCTGTATGAAGTAGGTACGTACTTTTATAATGAAATGAAATGGTAAATTAATGAGGGTTTGAGGAACACACCTCTTTATTTTAATGGTATACTTATCGATAAATACCTAACTGCGTACTTTGGGCTTCAGGCTTTGGTGGGCTTGTTGCTAAGTAATAACAGCCGCACGGGTCGATCGATCAGGTTAAGCTACGCTTGCCGCGGCTGGTCCGTGGAGGGGTGACCATGTTTATGTATCAAGACTCCTCCATGTCTAGGAAAGCCCGTTAAGCTATTGGTCCTAGCTGTCATTCGTGGATCTTTGTCAGAAGCCCGAAAGTTTGACAACCAGCATTACCAAGGGGTATCATAATACCCCTTGTGTTGGGTTGTGGATGTAGAGGTTAGATAGGCAGATCGCTCATGTGAAATACTGGTATTTTCCATCTGGTGAGACTGGAAGCCAACACCAGCATAGTTGGGAAATGGATTGGCAGATGATGATGACCTAATTGGGTACTTTGATAATAAGAAGATACCTAGCAGTAGGTACCTACCTATTAGGTAAATTAACGACGAACACACATACCTCCGTATTTTAATAGTATTTTGATAAGTAATTGCTAGTGCATGCCTATGCTTTTGTCGTAGGATAGCATCTAATGAAGTAGGTAGTTGGTTGTTGTTTCATCATAAAATACCCTTTAGGTACTTACCATATAGTTATAGCTCTTATAAAAAGACCGGTAAAGTACGAGCCGAACTCGCGCACCGAGGGTTCCCTACAAATTTGTAGGTATTTAACTAAAAATTTACGGTTCTCGGATTTTTCCTTTACTTATGCTACATGACATTGCTTCTTGTCAAATTTCATGATTATAGGCCAACGGGAAGTACCCTATAGGTTTTGATTCCGGAACATAAACACCTGTATCTTTTGATTGCGTTGACTTAGAAGTTTGATTTTTTCACTGCTTCAAGGGATTGCAGCCCTGAGTATTTGATATTCATTTCAACTTGATAACTCAACGCGTTCCTGAGAAAAACGGTCGTGACAGATGGACAGACAGACGGACAACGAAGTGATCTTATAAGGGTTCCGCTTTTTCTTTAGCGGTACGGAACCCACCCTTTTTTAAGGTTTTATGTAGGTATGAATCTTAAACGAAACACCCAACGGTTTTTCCTCCCGTATTAGATCTGAATTTAAGTAATATATCATGACTAAGTAGGTATAAAAAGATAGATTACATATAAAGTAGGTATAAGTAGGTATGGTTAGTAGGTATCTACTAAGCCCTTACTAAATAATAAACTTATCAGAGAAGCTATGGTTCAGAGTTCAAGATATCACAGGTTTTGGTCGATCACACAAAATAAGGACACGATGTAATTCTCCAGTCAGATAAGCAATAAGGAAAACTACTACCCTCTGAATCCAATGAAGTGAAAACGGCTGAGATAGTCTCATTAGAGATATCGTGGAGAAAGGTGACGACGGACAAATGAATCAAATCGTTTCTTCTTTAATCATAAGGTAACACCGGTAGGTAGGTACGTACATGAATGACATAGAAACCGGTCAAGTGCGAGTCGAACTCGCACACGAAGGGTTCCGCACCACCGTACAATATTTAAAACTCATCATCTGCCTATCCTTTTCCCAACTAAGTTGGGGTCGACTTCCAGTCTAACCGGATGCAGCTGAATACCAGTATTTTACATGGAGCGACTATCTGACTTCCATAATCCAGTTAATAAATAAATAACACTACATATTAAAGAAAAAACACGTTTCTTGTATTTGCCTTTAATTTTTAACTTCATTTTATTTTTATTATTTGCTGTCAAAGCGGTCATAGTGGGTAGATTTTCACAGAGTGTGCACCTCCGTGAATAGTCCAAGTGTTACCTATTACGGTTCAAAATATACAGCCCTTTGACTGCCCTTTGGAGCTTTAATTATTACTTAGGCTCCACTGTCCGTCCGTCTCGCAAACGCAACGGTACCCTGTTGGGTCCCATTTCTCCCCTTCGTACTCTTTGGGTACGAAGCCCTTATAAGAAGGCAGACGCATTTGTTTATACCCTGTATACGTAACTAGGTGCGTTTTGTTTACTAAAGTAGAAATTATAATATTCCCAAGTGGTTGAGGAAAGTAATGAATAAAACATGTTTATTACATTTACTTTTTCAGCAAATTAACCTACGATTTACGTTCTAATGGGGTCACCTTAAATATACACGTGTGAGTAGTGCTGCCTTGTCTTTCTCAGGAATTTCACAACAATTTGCTTCGTAACCGGCGACAAACACACAGTAGATTGGTATAAAGAAGGTAAATTTTAATAAATTTTCTACTTTAGGTTCGTTTTTTCGCTAATGAATTCGGATTTCGCTAGGCGGTGTGAAGTAGGTCGACTAAGTTAGTCGAAATATTTTGCGCATAAACAGACCCGAGTTAGTCGGACTAACTCGGGTCTGTTTATGCGCAAAATATTTTCTAGAACAGCAGAAAGCTTCTTAGTTCTTGCTCAATTTATACATAAATTAAGATAGGGCTTTTATAGTTCATGTAGTAGGCATTGTTAGATTCCTGAAAGAAGGTGTTTTCAAACTAAGATTACCTACCTAGATACTACTAGATAGACCTAGATTTTGTGAAGTAGGTAAGAATAGATAAAAATAATTTTAGACAACCACTCGTCTAACCAAATCGTCACCATAACCGTAGGTACCCGCTAAAGCAGAAAATGGGCCTCTTAGTGAGTCTATTTTGCGGTTTGACATACAGGGTGCAATACAAAAAAAATTGCTGTACTGCGTAGGTATTGCACTTTGTCATCATCATCATCATCTGCCTAGCCTTTTCCCAACTATGTTGGGGTCGCCTTCCAGTCTAACCGGATGCAGCTGAATACCAGTATTTTACATGGAGCGATTGCCTATCTGACCTCCACAACCCAGTTACTGGGTAATACTCGTACGATACCCCTTGGTAAGATTGGTTGTCAGACTTTCGGGCTTCTGACGACCCGTAACGACTGTCAAAAATCCACAAATGACAGCCGGAACCAACGGCTTAACGTGCTTTCAGAGGCACGGAGGGGTCTTGGTATGTGAAGATGGTCACCCATCCACGGACCAACCGCGGCAATATTAGCTTAACCTGATCGGTCGACTCGTGCGGCTGTTATTACTTAGCCACAAACCCCTCATTACATGTATATACCGTTATTACATTTCAAAAGTACCTACTAGCTGTACATTTTGTAAGGTAGTTTTTAACAGAATCAATCCTTTTACTTAGCGAGTAGTAATTATACAGAAAATACTGATAACTAGAACCGTTACAAGACACTGTTAACGGAGCATGACGTCAAGTTAAATTCCATTTGTTTTCCCTTGTCTATCTTGTTGGCTGCAATTATGTTAATTCGTGTAACTGAATTAGAAGTTCCACTTAAAGAATTTAAGGACAGTTATACTTTAAGACAGTTCCTTTTAGAAAATTAGCTGTTGTTAAGAGAAAGGAGGTTTGAAAGGAGGACCTTTAATTGAGTGTTTCTTTTTACCTACGCATTCGTTTTACCTGTTTCATTTAGGTAATACGCGCTGGTGTCCGCAACTCCACGTCAATGCGCGTATTTTGCGTATGAATAATGTTTCATTTACAGGAATAGGTACTTACATAACAGTACATCAACATTTCACCTTATGTTTTAGTCCCATATAATAAAGAGCGAGTCTAATACCATCTGTAGGGTGCATAAAAATCATAGGTAGCAAATGAATTTGATGTCTATCCCAAAGCTCGTAATTTGTACCTATTGCTTTAAAAGTAATTAAAATACTTATTAACTTCGTCAATGAGTTTATGTTTTAAAACTGCGTCCCCACTTATAACCATGTTCGCCAAACAAACTTCTAACATCTGAACAATACAATGGGGCAATGCTGCCAGACTTTTAGGTACTTTTCCTGTTGACAGCGATGCGGACGAATTTTTTGAAGCCCTAAGATTCTTTCCCTCTTTCATTTTTTTATAAAATGTACAGAAGCCAGCACATCAAGCTACCCGAAGCTATCAAATTTTTCCAATCAACGATAACGTTGAAAATCTATTAAAGAAATTTGACAGGTTGTAGTAGCTTGATGTGCTGGCGTGTGTACATATTTATTAGAATATTAAATAACATCGCTCATCCAATGGAACAACGACGTAATTACGAAAATGTTTTTTTAACAGTTCTCATGAAATTATTACGAATTATTATTTATTGAAAGTAACATACATAAAAATATTAAACATTAAAGCATCATCATTGGATTAAAAGTTTGAAATTGAAAATATGATATATCATATTTTCAATTTCAAACTATTAAAACGTTCTCCTGAAAAATAGCTAAAACGTAATTACGTCGTTGTTCCATTGGATGAGCGACATGTGAAATACGAGTAGAAAAGTGTGACGTCACATAGATATCCATTCCATACTCAATACTCAATACTCAATACTTTATTGCATTCCATATGTATTACAAAGGTGACATACAGTAATAGTATCAATATGGACCCTGTCGGGCACAGCAAAATTAGGAGAGAGGAAGAGGGCTACGCAACAATTCAAGGAATTAGACTAAATTATTTGTATGTGTTCAGTTGAATGGTATAATTATGTGTGTATGTTATATTATTCGGTCTATGTCTAGGTATAGGCGTAAGATATTAGTTACTTTAGTTTTGTATATTACATTAGATCTATGTTAGTAATTCTGATTACTTATTTATTTTTTATTATTATTATGTTCATTATTAATAAAATAATTATTAATTATGTTTATATATCATGTTAAGGGTATTGTTATTTATATTTGATTATTTTTATTGCATATTATATTATATATTATATTTTGTTACATTTGGTGGACCAAAGGGAGGATCATCTAATTTGCGATCGATTTGTCATCTAAAAACTCCTTTACTGAGTAGTATGACTTTTTTTCCAAAAATTGTTTCAATTTATTAATAAATATATTTATACAACATTATATATCCAATAAATATCCAACATTTGTTTTGTTTTATGTATATCTGTAACCTTTGTTGGTGAATTAACAATTTTATTATTATTTCGAGCTCTCATAGAAAATCACAACGTTTTGCCGAACATCCTATTTTTCCTACCTACCTATTAATTATCTTATCGCTTCCCAGAAAATGGGTATGACTGTTTCGAAAACGTCAATAATATAACTGGCTGTCGTGTTTCTCCTGTAGTAAATCTGCCTTGTTAGCGTAACTCGTGGTCGTAAACCTGTGAACAAAGGGTTAATCAACCTGCCTCGCCTATTCCCAACTGTGTTAGGGTTGGCTTCCAGTCTAACCGGGTGCAGCTGAAAACCAGTATTTAACATGGAGCGATTGCCTATCCGACCTCTACAACCAAGTTACTGGGTAACACGATACCCTTTGGTAACACTGGTTGTCAGACTTTTGGGCTTCTGACTACCCGTAACGACTGTCAGACCGAAAGATGACAGTTGGGACCAACCGCTTAACATGTTTTCCGGGGCTTGGAGGGTTTCGCTCGATATGAAATGGATGGTCATCCATCCACGAACCAACCGCGGCAAGCATAGCTTACCCTTCGATCGACCCGTGCGGCTGTTATTATTTAGTCACGAGGTAAGGATGTACTTAATATAATAATTCAATCATTTGTGGGACTTTGTTAAAACATATTTGTAGGTATTTACTTACCAATATTTATTTATTGCAAACACAACTCTAGTTAATTCGTTTATTTTATTATTCACCCTTACGCCACTATTATTATAATAAAGATTATTAATTTAATACGTCTCTAATTAAATTATAAAGTTATCAAAATACACAATCAAAACATCATCGAACATGAACGTTTTCCAGTGCAAAATTTTACTGTAGAAGAAACAATTTAAATTACGGATGTACAGACGCCAACACATCAAGCTACCCGAAACTGTCAAATTTTCCCAATCAACCTTGAACCTGATGCTTTGTAGTATGATATGATGGTAGTATCTTGATGTACAGACGCCAGCACATCAAGCTACCCGAAACTGTCAGATTTTCCCAATCAACTTTGAACCTTATGCTTTAGCAATAAAGTTGAAAATCTATTAAAGAAATCTGACAGATTGTAGTAGCTTGATGTGCTGGCGTCTGTACTTACATAATTTCACTCCGCACATAACACTTTTTCACAACACCAATAATTCACGTATCTCGTCAGCGACGTCAGTATGTTACTGCAGGGATTCAGCAGAATATCAGCGTCAGGTGTATTCGCCTGACACCTGTAGAGCTGATCTTCCATTAGGTGCCTTGAGACGTACACCGCACCTTCTTCCTCTATGTTAGTACTTCGTTATATGATTAAGGGCTGCTTTTCAATCATCTGATAACTTTATTCGAGGAATAGTTTTGAAATTATGACAGTTATTTCATACAGAAACTATCAAACGTCAATTTTCTTCTCGAATATTTATCTGTCGATTGAAAAATCAGCCCTAAAAGTGTGACATGTCACTTTATTTCTTTTAACCCTTAAATGCATGATTTATTTTATCGTATTGCAAAAAATGCTATTGTATAGGTATTTATCTATAGAATTTAGATAATAAATATATAATAATTATACAATAATATTAATATTCATGGAGTATATATATTGTTTTGACAAAAAGAGGCGCATTCAGAAACTCGCAGCTCTCACATTCTTAAAAAAATTAAATGACGTACTTTGTTGCCATATGGCAACATTATGCATTTAAGGGTTAATATGGATTTTATCCGAATTCAGTTTTAGTTAGAAGGAGCAGTGGTGGCCCAGTGGTAATTTCCGCGACTTACCGAACTGTAGGTCATAGGTTCGAACCCAGACAAGCGCTTTAATTTGTGTAAATTATTCATCACCCCTGCTTTCAAAACGGTGAAGGAAAACATCGTGAGAAAACTGGCATGTCCTAGAACCAAATTTCGAAGACATCTACCAACCCGCACGGGGCCTGCGTGGTAGATTACGGCCCAGTCTCTCTCACCAAGAAGAGCCCTGTGTCCCAGCAGTGGGAACATTAGAAGCGGTCTATGCGGGTTTAGTCAGGAGGACGCCCCTCCAGCCGTGCGATTCTGTAACCATCTCACCGTGAAAGCTTGGGTGAAGTGAGCGTGGAATGAGCTGTCATTCGTTAGGGATTAACACTATTAAGTGCTCACTTCACTTATGATTTCACGGTGAGATTTTTACAGAATCGACCGGCTGGTCTGATTTTTAGCATCTGTGACGTCAACAATTACAAAAAGCAGTTGTTTCATATAAAAGTTCAATACCTACACGATCAAAATGAGTGGAACTGCAGATTTAAAGATCGCCAGGAGATTCGACGGTTCACTTCTGCAGCTTCAGTACAAATTCGAAATCATGCAAGCCCTAGACACTTTTCTAATGAAAGAAAATGTCGTGAACAAACCTAAAATAAATAAATGAAATCGCAAACGAGCTGTGGGCTAACATGTCAATCAATGCTCGTTATCACTGTGCTGTATACAGGGTTATTTGTAAAACACCAGCAACCTCTTAAGAGGTCATTGTACTCATCATTATGAACAACTTTTACTATGGGACCAAACATGTAATCGCAAAAAAAATCAGCTGTTCCCTACATTTTGACGACTCGTACGAACATAAATGTAGGGAACAGCTGATTTTTTTTCGCGATTTCAGGTTTGGTTCCATAGTAAAAGTTGTTCATAATGATGAGTACAATGACCTGTTAAGAGGTTGTTGGTGTTTTACAAATAACCCTGTATAAAGAAGAGTCCTTACTCCTGTTTCGTAAAATATCAGAATGGTACCTTATTAGGAGTAGCAGTATTATAGGTGGGCTGATTTATAAAATATGATAATTTATGATGCATATAACCAAAAATTCGAAGGCATGTGAGTGTGACATATAGCCCACCCGCACTGGTCGCGCGTGGTGAAATACGGCCCACTTCCTCTCACAGAGAGGAGACCTGCGTCCCAGGCAGTGGGAACATTATAGGCTGATGATTATGGTTATGATGCATAAATAAGAAACTATAACTTTTTCACAAATTCAGGAACATTTTATCGAATCTTTCCTTCAGAGTTTATCAAATAAAGTATGTCATTAAAGTTATTAAAGAAATGAAACTCATAATTTTAAAGGCTATGTGTATTTGCTCGTCTTTAACGACATGATACTTAAATTACAGTGCATAAATAGGAAAACGTTATTTACATACATCAAACTGAAGTATATTTATATAACTAAGTCGTAGGACACGAGGGGACAGCCAGCTGCCCCTCGATATATTAAAATAAAAGAAGCTCGGTGAGAAAAATAATAATCACATTAATTATGTAGTGCTCTATTATCTACGATTAAGATTTAATTTTCGGTGAATGGCCACACGCGTTTTGACAGTGCTCCAACATAAAGCTTTTTCTTTTATTTGAGGATACAGGTAATTTCAAAAGAGCCGTTAGTGAGCATACGCTCAAGGGATATTTGTTAAAACTTTTTTTTATAGTTAAGCTTAATATTAGAAGCCTGTTATTGACGACCTATGTAAGCGACGAAATTGAAGAGAGTAAAAAAAATGTTCCTATCATTTTTCCCAGCAAGCTTTATAAATTACTTTTCCGTGTTCCTTAAAACTTAACTCGGCATATTCATACAGTTTCTAATCAAATATCAAAATAAAGTATTTCACACTTCGACACAACATCTGACGTAAAATTTCGATGGGCATTTCGTTACATTCGAAGTTTTACTTGTACATACACACAATTTACACGAGGAACATTTAATGTTGAAATGAAACACAGTTAGTCAAACATATCTACATATCTCCTTTCATAAATATTCATACTTAGGTACTATCGCTCCCAACCATGCAATGACTATTATTTACAACATTATTACTTAGCCTATTAGTGAATTGTGCAAAAGCGCTCATATTGAGGTAATAACTGTGTAACTGGTGACTAATTGACTATTTATATATCATTTACAATTAAATAACAATACAAAAATATTACCCAAAACCTAAGGTAACAGAGTTGTCATGGATCTCGACTTTATTAAACATAAAGGTGCCTTCAACCGGCGCGTTAATTTGTTATCCACTGTTAACATTGCTTCTAACAATTTTATATTATCTGTTATAACGTGTTATTGCCATTTTTTTTTATCTGAAACATTGAAAACATTTTATGATAAACAGTGGCGAGTGCCAAAAAGTTGCCAGCCATGTTCCAGACATGGCGTGTAACAAAAATATGGTGGAATAAATCTTTAGGTGAGACCCAGGTGTAAAAGCACCATAAGAACTGGCACACGCTCCGTACACATTATCAGAATAATAGCTTTCTTTATGTAAAACAAGTGGGAATTTATTGATACTCCAGTTAGTATCATGAAAATGCCTCGTAAATTTTACAAGGCCGTAAACCGAACCACTCAGCGGCTTAACAACCGTTATTATATTACCACTCCGCTCCTTGAAATAATTTTCGTCGTTTGATCTTTAGGTTTCTCGTTATCTGTGTCTAAGTTCAGTTTGGACGATTGAATTTGTTTCCACGTCTCGCCGAGGGCTTTACTGAAGTGGTCGTCAACGCCGCCTTTGCTCGCTGGCTGTACTTTTTCGTTATCTTTTAACCTTGATGTCTGTATTTGCCTCCAGGTGTCACCTAAAGCCTTTGCGAAGTGATCGTCTACTGACATACTTGCGTCGTCGACTTCCATAGCAATTATTTTCGCCGGTTTCGGGAGCTCTTCAGTTTTGAACTGTATGGGGCTGCTGGCGCGGTCTTTCATGTTGGGTTTTGGCGCAGGCTGCGGAATTTCTGGATTGTTTTTCTTAAATAAGTTCATGTAATCATCGCCCAGTGAACGCCGGAAATGTTCGTCTATGACGGGGTCACACATCGACATTGAACCTGTGGAAAATATAAACTGTTGGGACAAGATTTTTTTGTACTTATGTGGGGGCGGGGTTCAATTACCCAAGGGAACAACATTTTTGTTGCATGAAATATTATGACTAATACTATACATTTTCGGGGTGCTGATTTTAGACCTGAAGTAAGATTTTTTGATATAGATTTAGTTTTTGAGATATAATCAAAACGTAATTTTTAAGAAAAATAGTACATTGTTCACCAAGGGAACAAAGTTGACCGGGTGTAAAATTGACCCACGAGCCTTAGGCGAGTGTGGCAAACACCCAGATAAAGATATACTACTCTGTTATACTATTTTTTGTCATACCATCGCTGAAAATTTAAGTTTAAACATTTCAGACTACGTTTAAGGAATCAATTAATAAACGCCATTCATTTGGATCATACTTTTGTACTCCCATTGCTTTCAATAAACCAGGAACACCTGAACAATAAATAAAGTCATCATCTTCAGAAAATAATGAAAGCAATTCTGTCTCTCTGTTACGATATTCTTGTTTCTTGGGTTAAAAGACTTCTTTGCTTTAATCGAGAAGCTAGAATGTCTGATGTTTTTTTAGAATGGCCAAGGTCTCCTATGCTCTGAGCTCTTCCTGGTTAAAGGACCGGGGCTAAGAAAAAATGTCTGGATTCGAATCAGTTGTCCCACTTTCATCACTTGATAAAAAGTTTTTTTTCTTCAAGTCGTGATCATTTTGTCTAGATGAAGATGCTTGACGGTACTGACGCATCGCCGGAGTACAGGACTGATCGATTAACAGATAACAAGTTAAGGTAAAACCATTTGGACCGGATTTTTTTGTTAATCCCGTCAACCATGCAAAAATAACAATCATCCTGATGATTTGAAGGTTTCCGTCAGATCATTTGAAATGGGGTCTTTTCTTATTTGCCCATAATCTCAAAGACTCCACGCTTGTTTTACATATCATATAAGGCACCCAGTACTTGTCTTGGGTGTCGAAAGGAAATCCAAAGTAATCAAAATGTGATGTGATTTTTTTTCTAATCACAAGCACTTTTGGCGTTGAGTGTACTTTTAGGTAGAACGGCTGTAACGCGACTGATCCAAGAAAAAATTACCTTCAAGAATACAATAGGGACATAAACGGACGCTACGCGTAGAGGACATAATGCGACTCCTTCAACTGAGTGAATATTTGAAATCAGCGACTTCGAATTGGCAAACAATAGACACAAAATTCTATGCAACAAAAAGAAAGTCAAATTTTGTTCTCTTGTGTTATAGATAATTCATATCTGAGTTTAAAAGGTCTTTACCAGGTGGCGTGTCATTGCTCTTGGTGATGACTGAGGGCCTGGTATAGGGCGGAGGCGCTGGCCGGGATCGCAAGCGCATGTCTATCGGTGCCTCGTGCTTACCGCCCGGGTACTCTGGGGGCGCTCCTGTAACAAACATGACATCTATTCAGTATTTCGTAAACAACATTACATTACTATTAGCGGTGTTGCGACAATCATGACATAACAGCAGTTATAGTAGCTAACTCTGAATTACAATACTAAAACTATTGATGGAAATGTTTACGCCATCCAAATACGGATATAGAAAGACTACGAAGTATATACCCTAGGTGTAACGGCAAAAGTGTACGGACCCAAAGCTGTTGACAAAAGTCTATATCTACTTGGGTGTTTTTGTATACCCAGCAGTTTTGACACTTTCATAAAATGTTTTTATAAAACATTAAAAATCTTTTATTTCAACGTTCAAAATCAGAATATTTCCATAATTGGCACAGCCTGTATCTTGGACACCATTAAAGAGGTGCATCATCGTGGTGATTTTTAAATTAAATAGAATTTGAAATTGGCCACAGTTAAGCTAGTTAGCCTCATCGAGACTACGAAAAAGGATTCTCGAAGAGTCAATTGCATGGATAAGTCTATTGATAGTTGACGCAATAATAAGAAAAGAATGCCTCCATCATAGTGTCAAAACAAATTACCATCGGTAGGATATAATTATATTCGTATTCACGGTAATTAAATGCATCGTGCACATATTAAATGAATTTATCATGTCCACTCACGGCAAGCGGAAATAACACCGAATACCATAAATAACTGAGTGATTAGCAACGAGCCCAAATGCGTCAATTTCAAACTTATCTTTTATTCACAATTCCGTTGATAAACACAACAATGTTTTGGGAAACTATACCTACAGCTGAATATAATTTACGGACCGTTATTGGCTAAAATCAAGACTAAAGATTCCTTTACCAATAATGAAGCAAAGACCTCATAGCTTAGCGTAGTAGACCCTCTCATATGGAAGTAGCTATCACAGGTAAAATTAGTTTATATGCCCAGTTTAGCAATGAAAAATGCTACCATTGGTAAAGAAAACGATTCGTTTTTGATTATAGGAACCGAGCATAAATACAAGCAGTGCTATTCTGTAAAAATCTCACCGTGAGAAATTAGGCGAAGTGAGCGGGAAGTGAGCTCTGTCATTCCGTAATGGTAGGTATTGACAATATTAAGTGCTCACTTCACTTATGATTTCACGGTGAGATTTTTATAGAATTGACCGGCTGGTACCTACGAGCCTTATTTTAAGATATTGATAAAAATAATACATAAAGTAATAACTATGAAAGACCTACGTTTCAATTTATGAAGCCCAATTAGGTCAGAATACATAATTCTTAGTCAGAACTATTTCACTTTGTTAATCCTAACTTGAGCAACCCTCAAGGGATTCCACCATCTTAGTTTCTACGCCAATCAAAACAGAAACTCCGAACTAGCATCCATAATAGAACACAATAAAGTAATTCTTGAAAGAAGATATGGACTAAGCACTTAAGACTGTTCATCTATTAAAGAAAGGTCTGTTCTTTGTACACGTTCTATATCAAAGGAGTCTTATACGAAATATACTTATGTGAGATTGCCAACCGCCCGCATTCGCATTTAACTTGATTTCCTCGCTTTATATCGAATTTTGGATATCAAAGACGAACAACAAACCTAATGCTAGGTATACTTAATACACGTTTTAGGAGAGACTAGGAGGTAAATTTCATTAGTTAGGATTTGTAGGGAATCGGATTTGCTAAGAAGTTTTATATTGGCTTCGTCTCGTGGCTCTATCGCGTCCTTGGCTTAGTTAAACATTTTGCCAAAGTTGTTTGAAAATCCAATCAAGGTTGTTGAATAACGTCTTGCTTGTTTAGCTAGCAAAACTGTTTACTAAGCAATTCCTATTAAATTTAAACCGGACTATTGTTTGGTATCCGCAATCGTTGTGAAGGACACGACCGAAATGAGATTGGATTGGAAGCAATTCAGTTTATTCATTATAAACCAATTAAAGGTTTTTCTAAAACTTCTGAGATTTTCAATTCTCTCATAGAGTTCAGTAATTTTGGCATCAAGGGATTGCGATTTTTTTACTGCGCAGCGAGTCCAGGCTGAATAATGCTGGATATCAGATGCCAATCTGTCGATGTTTAAATATTTTGGACCTATCCAAAGCAGACAACTTTCTTCAGATACTACCATACAGAAACCCTCTATAATCGTAAATATGACTGTAAAGATTTCTTACGTTTTCCATTAATAGTTAAGTTAGCGGGTCCCTCGTCGGTCTCATCCGAGAGTTCTCCGTCGCTGTGCGGTTGCGCACGCGCAACAGACGCCACGCTGCGCCGCTCGTTGAACGACTGCGACCGAAGCGCCATCTTGCCGTTCTCCCTGGAAACAAATTTAATTTATGGAAATTAAATCGGAAGATGCAATCTGTTTTATTTTTGTGTTCGACTGGAATGTCGTCCAAAACGGCTACTGTTTTTAGAAATAAATTTACTTAGTTATTTTAGAAACGATCGGATACAGGCTTCCGGAATTATGAGTAATTTAACTTAGGTCTCAGTTAAAAATATTCGCATTTGGTAATATTCTAATGATACTATTAAACGACAGCTTCTTCCCAAATACACTATGCAAATCAGTTTCAATTGTAACACTTTAAATAAATTAACATTTAGCTGTCCAATAAAAAAAAAAGAAAATCTTTTCAAGCAAACTCCGAATGTCAGCACGAATCCATGACCAGACATAAATATCTATCAATATATATTATTTATTATTGTTTACCTAGGTCTATAATCAGGCAGGCGCGTGTTCCGTCTCTCCCTGCGCCATTTGCCAGTGAGCTCCTTGGGCTGCGCGCGCGGCGTTTCTGGAGACAGGGTGCGGTCGCCTTCGGATTCCCCGCTGGACGCAGTACTTGGGGTTTCTGGAAATGAATAGTCCATGAGTAAAGCTGGTTTATCTTAGGTAAAGAAAAAGTTGACGGGAAGTATTGGTATTGATTTAATTCTTGAAGGCTATTTAAGTTCTGACCCACGAGCTCAAGTTTCTGTCAATGATGTGTTTAAAAAAAAAAAACAATTTCATTAAAGGCAAAGGCTTATGTTGGCCGTCTTCTGTTTTTAAAAGTTCCACAACGAACAAATCGAGTCCATGCTTTATTTTCTGAGGAAATCTTACCTAATAGAAATACGAGGAACATAGGAATTAAGAGTAAAATAATTGGGTGCCGTCGAGGCCAGACCATTAGGTCCAATTTTAGGTCTTAGTTAAGTAATAGCTTTCCTTCCTACGAAGTTAATTGGTATTTGGTTTCAGGCCTTTGCTCACTAGTTTACAATCCGATACTATATTTGAACCTGACACTTCTGTAGGTAACAGAAGCTGCTAATAAATTTCACAAATTGGAAATTATATCTGATTAATGTTGGTATGAGGACCAAGTGTTACATTACTGAGTCTCTCTTAGAGACTCATCTAGAAAGGTCTAAAGATAAACCTGTCAATACAACAATTTCTTATTGGGACCCAAAACAATTTGTAAATAAAAGCAAAAAAATAAATGCTAGATACCTTTCTGTGGAGAAGCAACCCACGGCTGCCAAAGAGGCACATTAAACTTAGGCGACTGTGGAGGTTCCATCGAGAGGAGATTCAAGTTACTCAGCGAAGTCCGAGCCAAGAGAAACAGATAGTGCGGTAGTTCCATCATCACAGTACACAATATCAGCACTAGATATCAACTGACACTAGTCACATGTCCACAAAATCACAACTAGAACCGTTACAAATGCCACTAATATTCGCAGAAGAAATAAACACAACACCCAAAACGTTCCTTTAGCAAATGTGCTAAGACGATAATATAGACAAGGCTTTGGCGTCCCGGCACAGGTAACACTGAAGGCCGACTGAATAAAAAATGAACTGGAAGAGATTACATTGGAATAAATAAATGAGATGAACAAAAAACAAACCGAAAAGGAAAAAGAGCATCACGCTACATCCACGCGGCCGGACGTTGCGGCGCTTCCTTCGAACCTTCTATGCACAGGATGTCAGTGGAACGACCTGTTTGGCCACATAGCACACACGCCAACATTACTGCGGAGCCTACTCACAAATAAAGCTTTATGGACTCAGACTTGGAAAGTTGAGAAAAGAGAGCTTTTTGAATAGCAAGGTTAAACAAAATTAGAAGACAGTTCCAAAAAAAAAAAAAACTTGATGAAATCATAAAATGTTCAAAACCCAAGACGTCAATTGATTTTGACAACACTACGACGATTGTCACCAGAGCCAAAGGTGAAAGAATTTAGAGCAAATACGGTCATCTGTGGCCACTATCTGAACACAAAGGAACTGATGACATCACACAATTTGGAAGTCAGTGAAGACTTCGCGATATCACACAAAACATTGTTTTGTAATTTTGATCAGTGACCTTATTATCTCCGTTAGTCGGCACGAGTAAATGCATTCAAATGTGCCTACGTGATGTATTCGTATAAACAAATATTCAAATATTATCTTTGGTTCTTTCGCATCATCTCACCATCACCTTTTAGAGTTTGTAAAGTTAGATACAAAAATATGTCCTCTAATTAATTACTGATTAAATTATTAAGCTTAAAACAATCATCCTGTAGTTGAAACACATCAACCTGTTCGGTCCATTCATGAAAGTGCGTGCGCGCAGGGCGCGGGGATTAATGAACCCCCTTTACTCTTCTCCCTGCCTTTGCGTCTACAACCTTATTTGCTTATCTTTCTTGCAATACTGAACTGTATTCTTAAGACGCTAAAGTTTTGATTAGGTTGTGCTTTAAGTTGGTATAGAAGCTGAAGGGTGAGCAAAGAAATTGAGCGTTGTTTCTTAAGTGGCAGTGTCGAATTTTGCTTGCCAATTTGGTGTTGTTATGTTGAATTTTAAATTACGCTGGTTGTATCCTTGGAAGGTTGTGTTTTATTTTTGTTGGAGGTGCGCGGGGAGGGGCGAGGGTGGGGGACTGTGAGAAGTTGCCGCATCTCTGCAGGCCCGTATAGGCATTAACTTTTTTATTGTCTAATAGAGCGGCGGGCAAAGGTACACCGACAGGTAGACTTAGGCGCCGTGCTTTAATTATGTCTCGAGGATTTCGCCGAATAGAAATGGAAAATTAATAAGGGAATTAACGCAGCTATTAGTGACGGTGATCAGAGAATACAATTATTTTTTCTCTGAATAACTTATGCGTGTAAAACTTTCTACGACAAAACTGGGATAATTATTTGAATTTAGTCCTACATAAAGTGACATAATGAGAGATTTACAGCTACGATGAAGTATTATTTACGATATTTATGTGAAGTTATCAATAAATCCAGCAAGACAATATTATGCCTGTAAGGTTAGATAAACGAGTTCATTAATTAAAGGTTTACGCAAGGTTTAACCTCAGCAGATGACGTTTATGAACTTATATGGATTAGCTGGATAAAATGAATAGGTTTAGTTTTAGTCTTTATAAAGAGCGTCCATATATCTGTAGGGATAACGGCCACATACTGATATGACTATTTACAAAACTCTCTTATCTATACTGAAGCTAAGGAGCTAATGACTACCAGTGCGGCGAAAAATGAAGAATGACAATTAGGAACACCCACGAATAATACGTCTAACGATGATCAACCAGTTGATGATAGCAGAGTTCTTAAACAGAATCGACGAACGCAAGTCGACCGAAGTAGAAACAAATTCGACTTAGTGGAGTTCTATAGGCGGTTCAGACATTAAATGTGAATATTGAGTTACAAACCTTGACCCATCTCACATTTTGAGCACTAATCGACAGTGACAAAAGCGCCGACCATCTGGCAACTGGGCTATACATAAATAGAAAAATGTAATATGCCATCGATATATCAGAAGGCGACCTAGCGCCATTTTCGGAAACAGAATTCTAACAGTAACTTGTATAGTATATCGCACCTCAGTGGTAACGCTTTGATCTTGAGCTGGCCTAGCGTAACTACGCTATGTTTTAATGGAATAAAAGACTAACTTATACAGCTTAAGTTACCACTCACGTGGGCCTACTGTTCTTATGTATGAGACAGAATTATTCCAGCAACCCACAGCTGCACAGCACAGCTTTTTATCCATAAGATGGTGAAATATTTTCTTACTAAGGCAGCTGACCCACCGCCGGCGAAGAAGCGACTAACTATAGGCTATTTTCTCGCTCAAGAAACGTACAATAATAATAATAAAAAAATAAAAAAAAAATATTCAATAATATAAGGACTAACGCTAAATACAGTTTTTCTTAAATGTATGTCAAGTTCACCCTTGCTTTGCGCCTGAACTAGGTAATCCCGTGTTTCAGGCGATTGGAGGTAGCAATTATTTATTAAATAATCACATAATTATCATATTTATCTTATTGGTACAATAGACATACATTCCGTGTAAACAAAAGAGATGAATATATTAATAGGTAATCGCCGACTGTTCACACTGCCGGCGATGACTCTCCACTGGTTTGTCGCTGAGCGACAAGAGCTATCAAAGATAATACTCGTTCAGCGATGCTCGCTTGGCGGTCAGAGCTCACGCCGAGAGACCAACCAGCGGTCATTTCTACCTAGAGTGCGGATCTGAGTGCAAATATTATGAGTTCAAGAACTAGCATTGTTGTCTCGTTCAGACGACGACGATAATGATGATGATGATGGTAGTGGTGGTGGTGGTGGTGGTGGTTGTGGTGGTGGTGGTGGTGGTGGTGAATTGGTGATGATGATGATGGTGATGATGATGGTGGTGATGTTGATGATGTTGACGATGGTGATGATGATGGTGATGATGATGATGGTGATGTTGGTGATGGTGATGGTGATGATGATGGTGATTATTATGTTGAATGTTGTTGTTGTTGTTGTTGGATGTTGTATGATAAAAACTTTATACATCTGACATCTGTCAAGCAGGACGAAACATCAAAATTTTCCGTTTTTACAATTTTAATTCATATATTTTGAAAATTTACAATTAAATTTTCAAAATAAATGAATCTCAATCCTCAAAAAATCGCAAAGAATGTGCGCAATTTGGATGGAGTAATGGCACTATACAGCTGACGCTGTGTGAGCGTGCGTGTTCCATCGCCGCCCGTTCGATGTCCACCACGCACAGGATGGATGGGAAGCAGCACATGAAGTAGTTTTTTGCTCCATTGGTGCAATTGCTGTATGGCGTTCCAGTAGGAGGATAAATAAATAAATAAATAAATAAATAAATAAATAAATAAATAAATGATTTGTAAAGTGTGTGAAACTGTTTCTAACCGCCCCGAGCGAGTGGTGCGAGTAATCACCCGTCGCACTCGGACACTCGATGATAGCAGCCCAGTGACATAACTATCGGAACTACACACTCGCTGCTCGCCCACTCGTCTTAAGTTGCTAGTTCTACGCGCTAGTCGTTCATCGCCGGCGGTGGGACAACTGCCTAAAAGCCTTAAAGTTAGTAAAAGTGTCAGGAGCGGTATGAAAGTTTCTACTACTCCAGCAAAGCAGTACAGAAAGTTTTTCGTGATCTAATCAAGTTTCATATACTACATAAACATCTATCGGGCAGGTGTAATTGTCACGTAAATGTTTTTTCTTTTCTTATTCAGCTTATTTGTGACTTGGCTCCGGTGAAGCGGATCATTTGTCGGTCATTGTTGCTCGGGATTCGATTTCTTTGCCACACTGCTCGCCCAGTATCGATGGAACGAACGTGTAAAAGTTGGTAAAATGAAAATAATATGACAAGAAAAGTGAGAGACAGGAAAGTCGGAAACAAAAATCCGCAAAAGGGGACACTTATTTGCAGGGTAATTACTGAAGTTGTTCTACAGGAGGTCTTATGGAATAGGTACCATCTTATCAATACCATGTTCTTCTTAGTGTTGATGGCTCTGCCTACAAACTAATTCCTTGATATTTTTGTCAAATTGTTGGTAGCACATCGCCAGATGGAAACTATGAAGTGAATTAATATGGAGGTTATGTTTGAGTTCATTGCGTTATTTGGTTGCTGAGCAGACAAATTTTTCGAACATATGGAGCAATGGATTAGCAATATTCTTCAAAATGATTCAGATTGTGATTGGTTATTGTTTGAAAATAAAGTTGTTGATCATGTATATGTCGCAGATGGACTGTAGAATCCGTTGGTTTACAAAACCGCTAGTTATTTTACATAACAGCTTCGTTATGTAAAACACTGAACAACGTTCAGCTATATTGACATTGCGCTACGTTTTACAAAACTGCTACCGACGTTTAGACGTAATGTAGAATGGCTTATCTGCAGTCGCAATGAGCGTGTTTCATAAAACTATGATAACTTTTAGTAAATATTGTCCTCAAAATCACAGTCTTCACTTGAATTAAGGTTAATTTTTACTCGTATTACACGTTTTATTTATTTCTGTTTCGGACGCCATTATTGTTATTTTTACATACAGAGTCACAAGCGACAAAATTTAGAACTAAAATCTACAATCTGACGTTTCATTTCACGCGGTTTTAGAAAACCGCTAATCGTTGACCCGCTGCATTGGTAAATGCAAAAAGTTTATGCAATGCTGCGTGTTGAAGTTCAGTTATTATGGAAAACCACTGCACGTTGTTCAGTTATTATGGAAAACCACTGAACGTTGTTCAGTTGTTTTACATGACGGAGCTGTTTTGTAAAACCACTAGCGGTTTTGTAAAACAGCGGATTCAACAATCCATTTGCGACATATACCTTTATTATACTGCATATCTATACTAATATTATAAAGAGGAAATATTTTTTTGTTTGTTTGTTTGCACCGAATAAGTCCCAAAAGTTCGGGGCCGATTTTAATCATTTTTTCACGAATATAAAGCTTAATTGTCAGGAAGTAACATAGGCTATTATTTATTTTCTCTTTAAATCCATCTGGTGTGCCACCACACGTACTAAAGTTAAAAGTTGGAATCCCCGTAATGATATTAAGACATTTTAACCCTCCAAGCCTCTGTAATGGCACAAGAGCAATGAGCAATGAGTTTCAATCAAAGAACTTCGAGACAATGTCATTGTAGACACTATCATCACCGGGTCCGCAGCCGGACAGCTTGGACACATTCCGCGTATTCCAATGACCACCGACGGATTTGCCTACATCATTGAAGAGACTTCAGTTCCCGGTTAGTGTCATTTGCACTAACAATTAATCCCACCACCAGTCCTTGAGACCGCAACGGCAACGAGCAAATAAAGGTTAAGGTACCTAAGTTTATTTTCATTACACACACTAATGCATTTTGTGACTATTGTTTTTTCCTAAATAAAGGATGTGTAGAAAAGGTATATAGACGCGCACTGTCCTACGACACTCACACATCGAAATATTTGAATGCAAAAATACGTTGCGGTCTCAGGGACCGCGGTGGTAGGGGGTTAAGGGTTGAGAAAAGACAGCTTCTCCCATGGGCAACTAACTATACGTTAGCCTGTCTCGCGTGGGATCTCCGGAAAATCAATTTATTTTGCTTCAAATGAATAGCACATCAAATATAGTATACAGAGAAGCCTTGCAATAATTGTTTATGGTATTTACATATCATTCTTATTTTCTTTCTTTTATTTTATTTGGTTATATTTTCCATTTTTGTTTTCTCCTTCCAATATGTACACACGCCAGCACATCAAGCTACCCGAAACTGTCAAATTTTCCCAATCAACTTTGAACCTTATGCTTTAGCGATAGAGTTGAAAATGTATTAAAAATTTTGACAGATTGTAGTAGCTTGATGTGCTGGCGTCTGTACATATAAGTATATGAAATATTAGCTATGAAACATTTTATTACTGTGTCTCCATTAATCAAATCCTACTCTAATTATTGTGAAAGTTTGTGTTTAGTTAGTAAGTTTGTACATAATATTATGTTTGTTACTTCTTCATGGAAAAACGAGTAAACCGATTGCGATGAAACTTGATGGGTACATAGCTGTTACCTATAGCTGTTATTTTTGGTTGTGATATTCCCACGGAATCGAAACTTACGCGGGTGAAATCGCGGGGCGCAACTAGTAAGATATTATAAAAAATATTTATTATAGACAAGGGACATTCTTGTAATGACATTATAAACCTTATCATGTGCCTAAATAGTAGAACTCGCTGTTAATTATTTTCTTAACGAAAACAATAATTATGACTGTTTTACATTCCTTGTAGTTAAAATACTGTTAATTCTATCTCCTTATCTCAGACTTGTTCTTTTTTGCCAATTAGTCAACATTTTATCTGATCTGGCCTTTCCACATATCGCAGTGACGATCCTTGACACTAAATAAATAGCAATAAAAGCAACTTACTCGTTCACGTCTATTTTTACAGTGCAAGTACTAGTACTCGTAACAGCGTCACACAAGCCTTGCAATCTTGCTAATACTTTCTTATAAGGAACTAACAGCGCCCCCCGGTTTCATCCGCGTAAGTTTCGATCTCGTGGGAATGTCGGGTTAAAAAGTATCCTATGTGTTAATCCTGGTTACAAACGATCTGTGTAACAAATTGTATCCAAATCCGTACAGTAGTTTTTGCGTGATTGAGTAACAAACATCCAAAAATCTTCACAAACTTACACATTTATAATATTAGTAGGATAAAATTACTTCACAATCTATCTCCCGTAATAAACATAATAGGCGCTAACAGGGAGCGAAGACTAACGGAAACGCATCAAATCATGGCAACGATAAAACGGATATAAAATATTAAGCTAAAATTAGCAGCAATTTGCGTGTTGTTTTCAATATAAACGGGATAGTATTTTGGTTGGGAGGAGGTGTAATTCGGTGGGCGCATGCGCGATGCGGCCGCCCGGGGCGCCCATCCGTTCTCCTGCGGTATAATGCTCTGCTTAAAGTCCTGCTTATTTGCACGCATATCGATCATTTAAAAGAGAGGGTACGCAGACTAGGCAGACGGCAGAGTACATCTGCGGAATCGTAAAATTCTGCACGTACATAAATATTCGTTTGAAGTATTCGAGGGTCCCTTTTGAGCAAAGGTTAAGTGACTACGTTCGCGTACTAATACCTTCACTTTGTGCCGAGATGATTTAATACCTGCCGAGGGGAATTGATGTCGGCTTCACTACTAAGTAGGCCTATCGTTGAATTCTGGAAACTCATGCTTTTTAAGTACAGAATCAAGAAATCGAAGGAATCTCTGTATAAGTAGTCTAGAATAGAGCCGTTTTGCAACAATGCTGCGGTCACCTTCGAGTCTACAAGTTCGTACACCGAGTGACTGCTACCTGACCTCCGCAATCCAATTACTGAGGGTGTTGTGCAGATTGGAGCGCTTGTCAAATTTGCGGGTTTTAGATTACCCGTTTCGACCGCTACGCATGTCAAAGGTGAATTAATTTGTATGATAACGAGGGGACATCTTGTTATATGGAGCACTAAAACCTAGCTAGGCTTACATACCAGCTCTGCTCTTTTATACAAGGTGTAACTTAAATAACGCACAACCTCTTAAGGGGTCATTGTACTCATCATTATGAACAACTTTTACTATGAGACCAAACCTGAAATCGCGAAAAAAAATTAGCTGTTCCCTTCATTTTGACGAGTTATGCGAACATAAATGTAGGGAACAGCTGATTTTTTTTTTCGCGATTTCAGGTTTGGTCCCATAGTAAAAGTTGTTCATAATGATGAGTACAATGACCCCTTAAGAGGTTGTGCGTTATTTAAGTTACACCTTGTAGAAACAAACCGCGTACCGCTGGGAGAGCCTTTTAACATCTAAGGACAGCAATGAGTGGGTTCCTACTAAGAAGAATTCAATATACCTATTATTTAATTTATACTCAACACCACAAAATATTATAGGTCAGTCATTTGAACGTCGAAAACCAAGTAGACAGCTAAAAAAATGCGAATGTTTCCAAATAAACAAGATGCCACTCATAAGCCGCTACGAAAATAATCCACATATTCGACTACGTGTGAGACATTTGCATAATTTGTTATCGGATTCATATTCATGTAATCACGCATACCTATCACATGAAAACAGCAGTGATTCCGCGTTGCTGGCGCTTGCGCTTCCCTAAGTAGCTACATTTATGTATAACTATTAACTGGTTAATGGCGTCAGTTCCGCATGCCTTAGCAATTTGTGATTACATTTATTTACATCTTGCCAGTAACAAATACGGAAAATGTTAACTATTTTGTCGTTTTAAAATTCTCAGTCTTTTACAAGTCTGCTACGGATATTATTTTGTTAAATTTCGATTTAGTGATACTCTCTGATAATTTACATCTTGCCAGTAACAAATACGGAAAATGTTAACTATTTTGTCGTTTTAAAATTCTCAGTCTTCTACAAGTCTGCTACGGATATTATTTTGTTAGATTTCGATTTAGTGATTCTCTCTGATAGATCAGGTCAATTCCAGTAATTAAAAACGTTAAAAATCTATGTCAAAAACTTGTCGAAAATGAAGGGAATTTAGAGGTATTTTTGACAGATTGAGACTGAGATCATAATATTACGATAATTGCCCCTTAGTTCTGTTCTAATGGCATCGAAATTACTAAATATTTGTGTCAGAAAAAAAAAAAACGCATGAAAAAGTCGGATTTGGCATTACAGCATTATTTGAAGTCTATACTACAGCAAAGAACTGACATGCATCTACTTACTGATCAAAAAAATAATACATAGCAATGAATATTTTTATTCGTTCATTTAGAACACAACTAACAAAAAACTTTAAAAATTTCGTGCAGCAAATCGCTACCGACAGAAGCCGGAAAGCCTTCCTTTAAATTATTTATTTTTATTTAAAATCTCGTTTTCGTGTGCATGAAGCCGGTAGCTGCGTCCGTGTCTTGGGGCAGAACCATCAACTTGTTATATTATGCATAAAGGCATTTAGATATTTCGTTTATCGAGGAAGCGCGCGCGCACCTCGGAGGCATATTTTACAACACGAAGATTCGGTAGCCGGTAGCCAGGAATATTAATATTTATTTATATTTATATTATGTTATTTATATAAGCATTTACATATCTAAACGAAAGGTAGAACCCAAAACTAGTGAATTGAGAGTACCTACGACTAACTACGGCAACGGTGCCTCCAGGCAAATTACTATGCAATATAGCGTCTTATCTATCAATAAGTTTGCTTTATCTACTGTGTTTGTGAGTTTATCGTGTGTATTTGTTTCATAGCAGTATTTTCATACTTAGGTATTTGTGTAATTTTAACAGTTCGCGTCCAATTTATCCATGTTTACAAGCACTTACTTATGTACCTACAAACAGAAACATTAATAACGTTTTAAGTGTTTTCAGCAAGTTCAGAGTCAGTTTTCATAGTTTTTAGTAAGCATTAACCACGACAGCTGAATTTTCATGAATTTCCAAGTTTGGGGTGTGCCTACTGCCGATATTCTACCTATATCTCTGGTGCGCAGAGTACGGGGCAGTGCCAACACCGTCCTGGCGATGATCACCAACAGACTGGATTGCCCTTATATCCGGCAATGCTGCAGTACACATATTGTTATATTGGGAGTGTTAGTCTTCGTGCTTGTTATCCTGTCTGTATCCTTTTATGTATCTGTTTGTATATGAGTCTTGTTACTTGAATTAAACTAATTGTATTTATTTATTTTATTTATAATTGAGTAGTTTGCATCATCGATTGGTAAACACAACGGAATTTACCGCCTCATTTGTTGTGACTATAAAGGTGATAATTATAACTCCCAAATAATTAAATAGTTTTGCATTCCTGAATTCATCTACAACGTGTAACGTTAAATGCGCAAAACCTGAAAATAGTTTGATCAGAATAACGAGCAGAATTAATTGAACCACTTTTTAATATAGACCACATTTTCAAAAAAATCTTCATTAAAAACGTTGCCGTGTCTATTTATTAATAGGTCAAGCAACCCAATGCCAGCGCGGCGCAGCGGCCCGGTGACAACTTCTCCCTCGATAAAGCGTTGTCGCAGACGCAAGAAACGATCAGAATGGCCAGTAAAACTAAAACAGCACATAAAACCTTTACAATTTTTAATGACTTATTTCTCTCTGAAATAGGTCAATTGAATTAAAAATCAGTTGGGGTGTCTGAGGTTTTGCGCATTTAACGTTACACGTTGTATACACAAATCAGAATATAACATGCTAGTGACGAGCTCATGAAACAGGCGCCCAATAATTTGGTTAGTCAAAACAGATTCGTCTATCGATAGCTGACATAACACGATATTAAAGACTGTTTACAAAACACGGCTTATTGTCTGAAGGCGGCTGTAAAGATGTGTTGAATGATTTGTTTACATAACAAACGAAGTTAAGCCCAGTACAGTTGGGAAAGCGGATGCGTGAAGCGAAAGTACGGGAAGCGCCACCAATTATTCCGCATTCCATTACAAGCAGGTTTGAATGTTGCACTATTATGATTGGCAATATGTGCACTTTTATGGCTATACGTACATATACACTGAAGTGGACGTAATTAGAATTTATTTTATGTCCCTGTCAATTGAAGCTGTAGGCACTTAGCATAATTGTTTTATTATTGTCTATTGGTTAGTATAATGTTCTAACTTATTTTTATGCATTTAAAACACATGAAGTTACGGAAGGTATCCATCATTTTATGATTAGGCTTCCGCTTGGATACCTAGCTTGTACTAATCGTTTTTATGACTACATTTCCACTCAGGTAACATGTTTACCTAATTAAAAAAACAATTACTTAAATTATTTCCTCCTACCAATTAGGCAACTATTTTATTTATTTTTAAGATTTATATTGTGTCTAGCTAACGCATTTTCTTTAGTGACATAATTTCAATTAAGTATTGTTCGTTGCCATATTTCTGCAATTATCTATCGCATTCTTTTAAGTTTCGTTCATATTACGCATTTCGATAACCTATTACGTGTAGGTATGTTCAATTCTAATTGAATTCAAATCGTGACTCTGCATTTGTTTCGGATTGCTGCATTTAAAGAATTCGCGGGTTTTTATTTAAGTGGTTAATTAATGCGCACGCTTTTAGATGTTAATGAGAAGTTAGATTTGAATCGGTAAAGGCTTTATAATGCCAAGAACTTATAAACTTGTCTAACAATGAGATCAAGGGACGAACGTGCGAACGTGAATCTAGTACGTAGAGACTTGGTTAGGTTAAATGGGAACTTCACACCGACATCTGGGAAAATATTTACTTTAATTCACACTGAATACGTTTACAAACGTTATAACCGTTGCACAAATCAAGTCTTGCATAGGTTCGGGCGGTAGGCGGTTCTATCTAACCAACCCTAATACACACAAAAAATCAATAGCACGATGTGACTTTGATACAACTAGCGCCCTCTGTCGTGTATTAAAAAATGCCCAGAGACCACATTTCGGGTAAGCGCCATCTAGTTTCACGAAAAGTAGAGTAAGCAGGCAGTAGGGGTAAGTTGAAACATGCTTCGGAACATTTAGTTCGAATAGTTTCAGAAAGATGGAGGCACTATCGATATAGGACCTAAAAACAGTGGAAAACCGTTTTCGTGTACTCATTCTACTCATCGACTGATAAGCGTTATTGTATGCACATGGCAGTAAAACGGGTTGTTGTAATGTACAGCTGCTATCAAATTACTTCACAAACAGTTCCCTTCCACTTTTCAAGTCAATATGGGAGCTATTAAGCCAAGAATAGCCAGTAAATTAAACTCGCACATAACTTAAAGGAATTAAATGCATAATCATGACTTTTCAACAGAAAACACAATTAAATATTAATAAGATCATGGAAAATCTACTACGGAAGAATATCTTGACTGCTTGAGTCCGAATAAAAACTTACTGCTTGACGCAGTGCAAAAGGAATGCTTGAATGTTAATAATTTACTTATTCGCTCTGTCAGGTTTTCCTTACGAAGTGAACAGAACTACGAACCATGCCAAGACTTGGTATGTGAATTCACAAAGCATTTAACAATATGGAAAAAATAAAATGGACCACATTAAAAATAAGGCGTTACCTCTACACTCTATTCACAAAATGTTAACACAAAACGTAACAACCTAGGCATAAAAAGTGTTAGTGCGAAGGCAAACCTTGACAGCATATAGGAAGGATCGGTGCAAGCAAAAAGTAATTACCAACCAACCAATAGTTTACGCTTGAAGTTAGTAGTTAGCAGAGAAGGCTACGAACAGACTTCTACGCTTAGAAATAAAATAAAAAGCAGCAAATACCATACCTACCAAAATTGTGATTAATTCTTTGTCGAGATTATTCCAGATTAGCACAGTAACAGTAAAGTTATATTAAAACATGAGTAGTGTAAGTACAGTAATTAACGTAGCCGCCCTGGGCTTTCAGCCGGAGCATGACGGATGGTCGACGATGCTTAGTTGCGTAACGAACACTTCGCCCGTGACCTTCCGAGATGTATATGTATGTATAGATAATGTATGGACTTTACGTTTAATTATATAAGAATATAAGGAACTCTATCTCCCTCTCCCTCTGGCAGTCGCTCCATGTAAAATACTGGTTTTTAGCTGTATCCGGTTAAACTGGAAGCCGACCCCAACATAGTTGGAAAATAGGGCAGATTGATTGATAAGGAACTCTACGGATTGTTAGTATTTGCTACTGAAAATATGAAGCTACTGCATACCCAACATTTAAAAATAGATAAAGGCATTGCTGAAAGATACTTAGGGATGGTTTTCAGGGTGAAAGACGATATAGGTAAGTATAAGAGTTACAGCAGATTGATGAAATATTTAATAGCACGAATATGAGGACTATGACTGATTTATCAGATATAACTGAAGATGTAGATCAAGTTTTAAGAGAAGATAATATATTTTTTTTTTGATTGATGTCTTTCACAAATGGAAGGAATTCAAATGAGTTGTTAGATATTAGTGGTAAAAATCTGTCTAAAAGTCAAAAGTGGTTCGTTCGGATGTGATCAGTAAGTGACCAAATGTTATGAAATGCAATTAAGAATTTAAGAATAAATCACTGACGATGGGCCTAGATTATTATTGTTTATTTTAGTGGAACAGTTAATGTCATCCGTAATTAAACAGAGATTAAACATAAGGTCATAATTATGTATTCATATCAAGTGAAATTGCCTAAATTATTTAAATAACCTCATTTCAACTATTGGATTTAAACTAATATTTAGTAAAGATTTTTTTTTAGAGGGTCCGTGGCTAAATAATAACAGTCGCACAGGTCGATCTATCAGGTTAAGCTACGCTTGCCGCGGTTGTTCGGAAAGCACGTTAAGCCGTTGGTCCCGGCTGTCATTCGTGGATCTTTGACAGTCCTTACGGGTAGTCAGAAGCCTGAAAGTCTGCCAACCAGCCTTACCAGGGGGTATCGTATTACCCAGTAAATGGGTTGTGGAGGTCAGGTAGGCAGTAGCTCCATGTAAAATACTGGGATTCAGCTGCATCCGGTTAGACTGGAAGCCGACCCCAACATAGTTGGGAAAAGGCTAGGCAGTCAAGATTTTTTTAGTCTAGTTTATTAGTTTAGTCAAGATTTAGGAGATACCTATTTTGTTCCACAAATCTTTGTTTCACAAATGATTCAATAGATCTTCTCAGTAGCTACTTGGGATCCATTTATCACGGTTAACTTAACATTAAAATTCAATCATAATTAACAATGTCGCCGTCCAAGGTAGCTGGAAGATCGTAATTTTTATATGGAAGCCTGAGCGATCAGTCACAATAGGTACCTAAGTAGTGCCACGCATACCTATCATGATTACAGACTTACCAACAATACAATGGAGCGTCAACTCTGCTAATTGTGCTACAGAGTATAAAAAAGCCGACTAACTGCACATCAATTACTGTTACGCGGTTCAAATAATTGTTTGATGTTGTTTTGCAGCAGTTAGGTACTCACTACCATGGATTTTCTATGAAAATGGAAGACGTTATAAATTGCGCGCGTGTCGAAGGAAGCGAGTGATCTAGGAGAGGAAAATCTCTCTTTCCCTGTGATAGTTTTACTGAAAATGAACATTACTCTAATTGCGTAATACAACACTACGAGTATTACTCTCAATTTGAATAATTTTTAAGCATATTGCTAATCCATTGCTCCATAATTATGTTCGAAAAATGTGTCTGCTCAACAACATAAATAACGCAATGAATGTTGTTGGACTGTCAAAATGAAACCCATTGCTACTGATAGTGTGTTACGCAATTACCCTGCTGGGGTTGATAGCTCTGCCTACAAACGAATCCCTTGATATTTTGGTCAAATTGTTGGTAGCACATCTCCAGGTGGAAACTATGAAGTGAATTAATATGGAGGTTATGTTTCCACCTCCTACTGAAAGATCAGCAGCCTAATTGCGTAACACACTACTACTCTTAATGTGAATCATTTTGAAGCATATTGCTAATCTATTGCTCCATATGATTGAAAAATGTGTCTGCTGAACAACGTAAATAACGCAATGAATGTTGTTGAACTGACAAAATGAAACCCATTGCTACGGATAGTGTGTTACGCAATTACTCTGCTGACAAGCCTTGTATGTAGGTAGATGTTTAAGTCATTAAGTAAATTTGATCGATGGCTTACATTTTTTTATGGCTACCACAATAGTTTTATTACCTGCCAGATATAAACCAATCTTTTGCAAAGCCTTCGATCAAAATGGAACAATCCTCGCTTAAACAGAGAAACGCGATTTCTAAGTTAATTCGTTTAAATCTTATTAGATAAGAATCATAACGTTTTTATTATAGGTTGTGAGTTTCGGAACACATGACATTTATATTGAAACGATCTAAATTTGAAAATACAGTAGTTCTACGTAGAAGTCATTCCCGAGGCTTTCACGTTTAGAACGCGAAGTTTCTTCAAACGAAGTTAGGTAAATATTCAAGAGATTCAGCAATATAATGCTAAGACAATATTTTCAGTGGTTGTTAAAATTGAACTGTGAACAAAAGCAGTATGAAGTTGTATTGATATTTGGGTGAATCAACCAAATACCTACGATGCAATGTTAATTTTCCTGTATGTATGAAAAACTTCATGTCGTATTGTGTATTATGTAGGTATAACCTGTTATAGCAAACCTACAAAAACAGGAAATGATAATGGACGTGTTTAATGGTTCGAAAAATATGTATTAAATATTATTGTATCGAATATGATTTTTGGATGAAGAAGTAAGTAAAGTAGTAGATTCTTAATGAAGTGCTAAATATTTATTTTATTTGACTCTTAACTGAAGAAAGGTAACAGACGATAATAATGACATCAGACAGCCCTAAACATAACAAAGTTGTATAATATTTTGAATACGTTTCGAGAGGCAGTCGAGTCCAGTCGGGCAGGTAGTCTCCCAACCCCGCTATGTATGCGGCGAACTTATTATTACATAACATAAAATAGCACCACGTACATTCGTGTATCGGTACGTGGTAGCCCTGACATGCTTCGATCAATTCAATCGCAACTATAAGGAGATCCCTTATGTGGATTCAAATGTTGGCCTAATGTTTCATACGACGTCTAACCACGCGAATACGAATGGAATGTGGAATGGAATACGAATGGAATTCGGATAAAAAAACATATTATCATAACGCTTAATGAAGCGGAGAAAAACTTCTCAATTCATAAACGTCGCACATAAACGGACAAACTCACTAGATTAATCATTTTAAAGAACTTTCTACGATTTATTATCGCCCATGGTACTTAAAAATGACTATTTAGTGTTAAAAATGACGTAGTTCCGGCGTCACGACATTGCACATTGCATCACCGCGGCCACGGGCGTTGTTTGGAATCCATGCAAGTTTAGTGTCTGTCTACTTAGTGTTTATTGAGAATTTTATTATATACAATGAGTGCAAACTATGCATTCCAGATGGCGTAAACATCCAAGTATTCGAAGGCACGATAACATGACTCTAAGAGAGGTGAAGTGAAAAATCAAACGCCTCCGAAGGCTATTAACATTCCGTACTTATTAATAAGTCCGAGTCGACGCGAGGATCAAGTCATGTCGCAGGAATCGCGGAACGAATCGATAATGGACATCACGCTCAATGCAGCTCTTAAATTCGTTAATACACACAAGAAGACGTGCATAACTGATGTAAAATTTACTAAGGGACCATTATTTTTCACTACCCGTTTACTAAATATTAGTTTACTAATAAGGGTGCAAAGATTTGGAAGCGTTTTCCATGTTAATAGTAATTTTATTCGTTTATAAATCTCTGTAGTCGTCCTTTGTTGACGTTAATCACGATTCACGAATGAATATTACAATAATAAGTGTCTCCAACCAAAGCGTCATAAAATATCAATTCGCGTTCAATGCCACACAAACGGGTCAGTTCAGCGTACAGCTATTTTGTTTATAATATTTTCGAAATATTCCTTTCATATACATGTAAACGTGCTACGTAACGAGCCGAATTATGTGATAATAATACAAAAAAGATTGTAGAAATATCATTGGCGTCTAGTTAGCAGCCTCTATTAGATCAATGTAACAATATGCGAGACGGCCCGAATATCTGGAATAGCTACACTCTCGCTTTGCTGCCAACGAAATGGAATCCGCTGCCATTAGAAATTCTAAGTACTGTACATGATGACTTCATTGGTATCGGGATTCCTTCAGCGCGTGCCGTGTCCACCCGCCTCAGGTGTCACTGTAACACGCATTCACATTTTTTCCACCCGCTAACTGTTGGAATTTATTAACTATAAAAGCTTTCATATTTTAATTGGATATCGGTATGAGGTATCATAGAACATTACGCAGAAACTAATCATCGTTATTTATTGTTTTGTTGTCCGCAATTCGCAAGTCCGCAGTACTATCGGGCGGACGTAAGCAACTATGCAAAATTTTAATTTACTATGTCCGAAAACAATATTTGTACTTACAACAATAGTGATCAGTGATTGCATACCGTCCTAAGAATGCTCGTAACTGTAGTCCGCAACGCAACCTACATTCAGCATTCTTTTCGAAACCGTAACACGCCGCCTCTGCGTTCCGGATATACTCGTTCATGCCACATTCACCCCAATATCTTTGGCAATAAAACCTATTTCAATTCGATACATGTGATAAAATGCCAGGTATTGCATTTCTAGAGAGCTGTAAAACTACATACACAAAGTAATGTGCGATTGATATGATAAATTGATAACCGCCTCTAGATTTCCAAGTTGTAAAATATTCGTAGTTTTAAAGCAAGTATTGGGCGTAACCCATTATGTAAACATTTGAATACTTAAGCTAGGTAAACTTGAAGTGGTGTGGTGCGGATAACAAAATTAGGTAACTCAAGATAACTCAATTGTTGGCTAATTCTTTTAGGCTTCTTACGGCTTTATAGGCTTTGGGCCTACATTCAAGCTCGCTACTCTTATGAAACAGTAGATATTTATCTATTTTTTTTCTAAACTGCGCTGTACATAAGAGTAGTGCGGGCGCAGCGTGGTCATTGCTTACGAGGCAGCCCTAAAACGTGAGCCGTGCCAATTTGTTGGTCGGTAGAGAGCATGGTCCGACCAAATTCCTGAACGCTTTCTCTGGTGCGAGTGGTGCTGGTGGTGGCCGGGGCACGCACGCGCCGTGCTCGTCGCCTGCGCACGCAGACCAACGAAAGTGAGCGCCAAGCCGCGTGCGCCCGCACCGCTGTCATCGCGTTGCATAATTATCCGCGATCCGACCATTGTTTGTAAACACTCAATAAACAAGAACAGATCACTTAAATTGCGTGACCGTATTTTGATTAGATAGGTACGCGTATCAAATCTGCATCGTTAAGTGGAATTAAAATTACACATTTTTTATCTGTGAAATTCCTCAGACTAATTGTCTACATGATTATGTAAAGAATACCTACTACGTAAATGCCTGTGTTTAATATAATATTTATTTTCAGAGTACCAATTCCAATAAATTGCCCGCGGATTAATGTCAGGAGCGCTATTACAGGGGGATATAGGTTGCAATTAGTTCCTTAGGATGTGCACTATCGTTCTAAAAACCCGTGTAATGCCAGTATCGGTATCCGGATATTTGTCAGAGGGATTCAAGGCAAGCCGGACAGGCTGTCGGATTGTGGGTCGGCGAAATTCACGCGGGACGCGTTTCACGTCGCCAAGGTAGATTCTCGCGGTGACTCTCAGAAAGCTCTGCTTTCTCATCGGGGTTTAACTCCATTGTTAAGTTATTCTTAGAGAGAAAGGCTTATTAATGGTTAATCGTTCACAACTTCATAATAATTACGGTCAATGTAGGTATGCGAAATTCGAATTTATCCACATTTAACCCGGATGTGACGCTCGAGTGCGTGTAACCAAGAAAAAATTGGTCGGCGTGACCGTCATATTCAGACGGTCATCGGCGGGGAAGCGAGGTTTAATCGTCAATGAAGCCTTTCATCGCGAAACCAGTCCAAGTAGATAAACAATAGTATCCTTTGTGAAACGATTGTCGGTCCGAATCCGCTTGAAGCAACCGTTCCGACAAAAAGTCGAATTGTTTGCTATTCGGTAGAGTTGAACGACACAGATCATGGAAAGCAATGATGATTATTAAAATGGAATTTGCAGAGCAAAAATTGAGATGCAGTCAAAACAGCTAGTTGAACTGTATAAGTTTCTAAAAATAAATGAATATAATATGTGAGGCTATAGATTCCTTTTCTTGTAGAGCGACTAGCACGCGACGGTCTCGTTGGATGTCTATTAAACAATGTCAGGTGGAATCTGGAATGCGACCCGCCTACAAGGCCGCGTGCCATCTCGCGTATAGGTAGTCGATATTCAGTGGACGCTTTATCAACTTTTATCATATTCGTTTTGCTTGCTTTTTATTAAGTTAACTATTTTCGTTCGTTTGTAGAGATGTATTAATCGTCATCATTAGTGTAAATCACCCGCTTCGCATTCCTATAGTTCTTTCGTCCTCGTTTTTTAGAGTTCGGTTGTTGAACAAACGCATGCCTAAAAAGTGAAGTTATGAAATCCTAAGTTACAAATGTCATTTTGGACCTCAAGCACAAATAAAAATTTAGAATATAAATATTTACCGAAGCTGTCTGAATCGCTGGCAGGGTACGCTGGACACGGCTGCACCATCGTCGCAGCGCGCGATAGCACGTCCAGTGCTGATTCCACCTTCTCCATGTTTACCTGATACAATAAATAACACAGTTATAGCACGTGTCCTCTTTATATGACATAGAATTGGAGTTCACAAAAAGAAAATTACATTGGTAGATCAAGTCACAGCCATATCCACGATTAAAAATTATAAGAAAAAATTCTGATAAGTTACATGAAAATTAAACGTTATCATAACAAATGACAATCCAACATCATCACAGATATTTTGGTTCGGAAACGATATGTCGACATCATTCATTTAGTCTAAATATTTGAAGGAATTCATGTCTGGCAGCGCAAAGCTGTTTGGCTTGGAATTAAATATCGCAGACTAAAAGTCATAAAGGCATGCGAATACCAAAGCGGCGGAAATTCCTCACGGCACGTAAACGGCTAGACGGTGGACAGACGTGCGCCGAGTCGTACGAACACCACGTAAATAAGAGGGAGGAATCAGATGATCAAACAAAGAGTTGTGAAACGTGGCAATCGGCCGCATACCGCGACCGCCCCGGGAACGAAGCCAATGGACCACTGTAACGCAGATCAGACACTAACGCTTCGCCAAAATATTAGCATTTCATCTTTAATTAACTTGCAACCACTGGTTTTTTTGCACGGTTTAAAAATGAGCATATATGAGATCAGTGTGTATGTGGACGATATTAGAGTAGAGAAAGAACAAAGAAACGATGGATGGATTATGCAAAAGTTGATATGGCTAGAAAGGGGGTGACAACTGGAACTGACGGTTAATAGAGATGTGAAGAAACCATGGCGCTCCGGCCACATTTAAATTGGGATCAATGCAGAAGGATGATAATGACATGATAATGGCCGATTGAGATTCTTTTGAAACTAACAAAAAGCAACTTGTAAGCCTAGAACACAACAATCTCAGTTATTCGCGAGTGTTAATTAATAATGAGCTAGTTGATAATTAGAAAATTGAATGAAGTACTGATTACACTACAATTTCGAGTGCCTATCACCATAAGTTTTAAGAATCAATAACTACAAACAGGGAAAACTCAAGTGGCGTTAGCGAGAAACTAGTAAATAATTATCAGAAGAACTGAAGATAAAACAACAGTTTAATAGTTGTTTTAATGCGCAGTAATACACCTAAAGAACTTGTGTGGTAATTGCTACTTACCTACTAGATTATAAGCAAGTAAATCACCTTCACCAATGAGCTTGAACTTCCTAAGCTCATTGCAAAGACTATCTATTTTAATGCAATGGAAGTACCAGAACATTAAAATACACCTTTTATAACGTCTTTTTGTCAAGTAGTGCGCCATTTATTAATGATTAAAGAGGTATTCAAGACCGCGTGTAACTTCGATCTTTCTTAATTAGTTTAACGATTGATGAGTCGCATATTTTGGACCAGATTTCAAAACTATCATCTAATTTTTAATTATAATTTGACCAACATAAGTACTTTGCGTATTATTGGACAACGCAGACCAAAATATTGTGTTAATAATAAACGAGATTCGCATAGTTAAATCTGCATACCAAGCAACATATTTTTGTGGCGGTCATGCCAACCAAAAAAAATACACAACAATGTCATTGGTTAATTAATGAATACCTTAGTCAGTAGCAAAATAATAAAAAGCAGTAAACTGACTGTAATTAATGATACTAAAGCCAATGCGCGAATGAAGTGAAGACGCGCATTCCCTGAGTAGGGAATACTGTATATAATTCATAAACAAATGCCACTAACGAATCTAAATGGAGTTTAGATTCCTGGAATGTGAAAAGAATGACATTACATTTAAAAGTAACGTAGCGTGCTGTTATTGTCGAATATGGTACAGAGGTGTGGAAGAAGGGAAGGGTAAACAAAACATTGGAATGACGAGTGATGCGATGACTACGTTAATGATGAGGAATTTGGTACATTAACCACAATAGAATTTTTCTTGCCGGAGGCGGAGTCACGAATACGGTCAGTGCTGGTATGTCGGTATACACACGTCGAATAGATCATTCGACACATAGTCAGATGGTCACGAACCTATTCAACGGAGCATGGAAGTTGTAATGGAATTTGACACGTAAATTCCATTAAAAACTTACTTGGACATCATTTTTTCGGTAAAAATGGTAATCCCGAGCTTGAATTCTTGAAGCATTCCTTGCATTAAGTGAATCAGAACTGGCTATGATATATTAAAAACTATAATGTATCCGACATTATAATTTGTAATACATACATATATATGAAAGTAAAAACACAAATGCAAGGAATGCTTAATAGTCATTAACATTCCCAATGACCACTTTGCGGTGAAAAAAAAAAAGAAATTTGAAGAATTAATAGAAAGCGTTGCACTGATTCAAGGAAAACCAAATTTGCATTTCGGTAAAATGTAATTTGCTAATGTACAGACGCCAGCACATCAAGCTACTACAATCTGTCAGATTTCTTTAATAGCTTTTCAACTTTAGCGCTAAAGCATAAGGTTCAAAGTTGATTGGGAAAATCTGACAGTTTCGGGTATCTTGATGTGCTGGCGTCTGTACAAAGAATGAAAATGAATCAGGGTGTAAGAAAAATAGAAGATCAAGGACAGGATGGTTATAGCTAAGAATGGTTGTGTTTACATTGACTACAGCAGCTGTTCAACATCTGCGAAGACTTATTATCTAGAATATATAACCTTTTATAGTAAATAAATAACAAATAATAACAGCAGGCTAGAGAGAAAATAATTACAGACAACATTTAAATAAAGAGAACGTTAAAGAAATGCATTTATATTGTGTTGTTTATACTACTAGTATATTCATTCTATTGCAAGTTTATTCGAGTGTGACGAGAACAAAAAATACATTGGATTTTGACCATTTAGGGAGACAAATTGATTTGTTAAACACATCACACGTAGTGTCTCAAGCAACAAGTAACAATGTGAGGAGCAATATTTACCAATTAATACAACCCAAATTGTTATCACCTGCCGGTATCCAAACGTAAACCACATGGTGGTCGAACCTTGACATTCCAAATGCTAAGAATAATAATCTATTTCAGTTTTAACGTAAAACTTTTGAAACTATGCCTTACTAGACTAGGGATTAGGGTTATCTATGGACGGTTTTAAGTATTCTTTTGTCGGTTGGCCCGCATTTGGGGTGAGGCGTATTCTTTTACGACGGTCGCTACCCCTGCTGGGTTCGAGCGCACGTGGCTTGGGGCCGGGCTGGCAGATGTTACTATTGTAGGGTTGCCGAGCCCCCCTCGTGTATTGTCGACGCTCCCAAAAAGTAACGTTGCTGCTTCGAGTTTGGAATCATTACGCGTAAAAATACCGTTAGCGATTCTAACTAGGTATTCAATTACGTTTAACTATGTTAATTTGTCTTGTAGTCTCTTCTGTCTAATTAGGATAATTGAACGAAGAAACTGTTAAATGAGTTACATGTATTTATAAACAGTTATCTTTTTAAATTAATGTTTTCCTGGATATCAAATTCTTTGTGTGCACAGTTCCAGGCAATCGCCAATGTAAATATTTGACTGACTCGTCACGTGGTCTGAGAGGGAAATTGATTTGATATGTATTACAGTCACATTTAGCCGTAACAATTACTCATACTATGATATATTCGATAGTAATTTGAAAAGTCTAGCGTCGAATATGCTTGGTGCTGTAGACGCTGTAGTTCTAATACAATTGACGGAATCCGTACGGGGTCAGCATCAACATTGGCTAATCGGGCGACGTTTATCGTGCTCTTATCACGGAGTGCGGCCGCTACATACGCTTGTGTGTGAATAGAACGTTTGTACGCCGCGTACGGTCGCATTCCACACTATTATGTTCGCGAGATTCCATGCCATGTAGCTTCGCTGTATACCTTGTTGCCTTCGCTCCGTATAGCGGCGAAATTTTTTGCATGGCGCGCTCGCAAATCAAACCGGTAGGTAACTAGTCATTACATTACTTATAGCATAGCAGCGCTAAAGTAGGCACTTAGATGACGGTGGATCATGTTGTATGATAACCAATGTAAGCATATCACTGCCGTTTAGTCGCATAAAGCACTAATATACATAGCTAGTCTATATGCATTTTATTTGTTTACAAAGCAGGCAGTATTCAGGTTTAATTAAGTATTGAGGTTGCCATAGATACGTACCTACTTAACTTCTTTCGTTCAAATATCCTGTGATCACCTTGTACATAACATAAACAAGTTGAAATATTATTTAACAGCTGCTGAAACTACCTACGTTATTGCTGCGCACAAAATGATATCTACAAAATTTTTAATTCTAACACTGCAAAAATAACAAATAAACAGTGGGAACTTACACAATGTATGTTTTTCCCACGATGTTCTTCAATGAGACCGAAGGAAATGTTGTTTCACACAATATTTATAATTTTAATCAATGAGCACGACGTAACGTTAAAGTTTATAAAGTTGATAGCGTTCTAAACAACTGAAACCTTCATGACAATGTTACAAAACCGGCGAAGAACAAAAATCAATAGGTAAGTATCGAAATAGCAACAAACGCTGTATACATTCGTCAGATTAACACGACACGCTGGTTACCTCTGCGACGCAAAAAAATATACTGACTTCTATCGTTTATTATCCATTGTCCGTCAAACGCACTGTGTAGAAGTATTTGTTGTTATTTCATAAAATCCAACTATCGCGCCACGACTCTGTTGACGAAATAGTCGCGTTTGACATTTGAGCCGAGCCCACTGCGATTGGAATCCAAGGAATGTCAAATATGTTCACTGCTGCCATCTATGTGAAAGAATGTTAAGTCGCCGAGAGGCGGCACACTGGAGCAGCACATACTTTATATCCCCCAGGTTTATTATATAACATTGCTATATAGGTGACAAAACAATTTTAGTAACGGTATTCTTTTGTTATAAAGTGTCAATAAGTCTTTATTGCAGAGTTTGTTGAGATCTTAGATAGAATAAGAAAGTGTCGCGGCGCGTTCGGGAATACATTGGAATGCGTCCAGTTTAGTGCCGCCTCTGAGAGACGTCACCGGCGCAGGCGTGATGTTGGTAAGCCGCGTCTGCTGCAGGGTTATCGACACATGGCGTGGAGGCGAGGAGTAGGGTCGGCAGCGACTTGCCGCCATGCCGGCCTGCGCATGTAGCATAACACACTGTTTCGGTTCGATACTTTCGTTGGAATTTATAATTTAAGATTATGGAATTTCTCGACCATGACGTAAGAAAATTACATTTCTTATTAGTATGGTAGGCACCAAAAAAAGAAAGAACTAAGTATCCGTCTAACTGTTGCATAAAAGTGCTTTTATAGCAGCTTACTTTTTATTTATCCACTGATCTACCTATTGCCTGCTGATAAACAGCTGTGCATCTGTCGACGGCTCTCTTTGTACCTCTCATCAGTAGAATGTGTTGTAAACGCGACGTATGAATCCTACTTTGAAACGTTTACAGTACAGCTACCGCCATCTATCGACTACGTGAGGCATAGGCATTCATTTGTTTATTGAAATTCCTGACACTAGATGACATTGTGTAATTAGATTATTGGGATGTTTTCAATTAGAGCGAGCATAAGTATTTAGGGCGAAATCATTTTGCGGAGTGTTGTTATAAATTCAGAACAACCTTGCTCCTTATTCAGTAAATAGTTTTTCGGTAGGCGGGAGGGGACGGGGGTTAACTTTGTATTCGTTGGCGGGACCCCAAATGGATTTCAAAAACTAGCTTTTTTCATACCAAACTGAGTGTTTGTTCTGTTTCAGCAAAAACTTCATTGATTCTACGATGATATATCAAGCAAGGTTCAAGTAAAACTTCAGTTTCAAGACACAATCTTTATTTCTAACACAACGTTCTCAATAAACCTCGGAATTAAATTAATGCATCGTCAACAGAAAAAAGCGACAATTACTTTTTCTAAACAATCATTCTTTTTACGGTTAGGTCTTCGCCTAAACTAAATGATAAGTCACGCAAGAGCGTTCGCAGACGGCATATATCGGTGGGCGATTTTCGTAGGAGTTTTAATGAAACAGTAGAGATAGACGTCATTATGAAGTACGTGTGTTGCACACGTACTTCAAAATTAAACTCTGATCGATTGTCGGACCTACAACAAGTATGCCGTGTGCGAGACCGCTTTACTGCATGCCAGCTAGATCTAGATCGGTGTTACTTAAATACAATAACAGCTCATTGGATAATTCGTGTTCACGATTAAAATTTAAGTGTGGCCATTTCTAACTACAAGTATAATTACTCCGTCCAAAAACTTTACAACAATTAGATTTTTCAGTCTTCACACTTAAATTGCATTGGGATTAAATTAGAATATTATAATTAATTAGGTATTTTAGGGAATATTTAGGTATTATAAATTCATTTGAAACAATTGAATACAATCTTATCAATATAATTTCAAAAACTTAATTTATTTGGATTAAGTAAATAGAGTTTATAAGATAAATATAGAGGGTAAATTCAGTGGAAGATTCAAGAAAGTAGTTCGTACTACTTATCTCATAGGTAGTAAATAAGGTTTGATTTCCTTTGGAAAAAGCCAAGCTTAATAGTTCCTCATACTTAATGCTCTACTCACAAAAAATGCACCAAACGAGCATGAAATCACGATTTTGTTAGTAGTTGTTATACTTCATAGTTAGAGACAGACCGAAACATCATTAATAATTTAATGTAATATATATAATTTGTATATTACTAAAATATCCATTTAATTATAATTATATTATTTCCGGTTAGACTGGAAGCCGACCCCAACATAGTTGGGAAAAGGCTGGGCAGATGATTGTCCATTTAATTATAATATAAACATCTCACTTAGGATTCGTTTTGCTGGTATCTAGGGCCTATGCTAGTACATATTTAATAATTTGGTTCCGTTTTTCGTAAATGTTTTTTTTTATTATACTTATAACGAATATTTATATGGATAAATGTATAACATGTAAGTTTAAGGTGGAACACCATCTAAGTGGTTGATATCTTAGAACATTTAGCACGAACACCTAACTAGTCTAAGCGATACTCGTTGTCACACTTCGTAGCGCGGTGCTACGCCTACAACGTGAATCTATACGGATACTAGATAAACTTTCGTATATAGTCTAAAAGGTAAATAATTAATCTTCAATCTGTAAAATAAACCTATTCGTTTATTATTTACTACTAGTTCACCAGTATTTTTAGATACGGGTTATAAAGGACTCCATCTGAAATTGTTATAAATAATCAACTAAACAAGAACACTGTTAGAAGTATGTCTAGTATCTTTAGATACTCGATATTGTGACAGGCGAAGTTAGCTTTTGTAATACATTCAACTTATACCTGTCTCTTTCATTTTGGTAAGAAAAAATAAGACGACAATGGCGCCGATTGTCTTGTTCACAAACTAAACGAAATTTAAGTTCGGTGCATCTTTTTCATTCTATTTCATTAAGAAAAGGACAGAAGATAAATATTGGTTTAGTCCTGTCAGCGCCAGACGTGAATTGACGTATTTTTAGTAGTCAATTGTATAATCATGTTTAAACTTGTCTATGGAGTATCTTAGTTTGACAGGACTAAACTAATATTAATCTTCTGTCTTTTTCATAATGAAATAGAAAGAAAAAGATGCAATGAACTTAAAATTAGTTTAGTTCGTGAACATGGAAATCGGCGCCAATGTTATTATAGAACAATTAGCTATACAACGTGTAACGGAAGGGGGGTATCAACCTTGAAGGAGGTGAATGTGCTCATGAAACTCAACAACTTTCCCCAAAGAACATAGGTCGAAATATGAAAAAAAAATTTGGCCCTCCCTTACAAAACTGACTACCAGCTGATTGATTTACTATGGGAGGACCAATTTTTTTTTTCATATTTCGACCTATTTTCTTTGGGGAAAGTTGTTGAGTTTCATGAGCACATTCACCTCCTTCAGGGTTGATACCCCCTTTCCGTTACACGCTGTATAGGAAAGATCAATTAGCTATATAGAAATAGGAGAGGAAGGCGGAGGTATATAAATATATAACAATATAAATCACTAGATACAGCTAGATAATTGTTCTTTTTTTTTCAAATAAAGATAAAGTATACAGGGTGTTTCTTAACACTACAACGGTTAAGTTAATGCCACACTTACTGACATTTAAATGCAAACATTATTCACTTAGTCACCTAATATTATTAGGTGATTGCAGAAGTGTCTTGGAAATCATGGACGATAGAAACAGTCGATTCAATAGTATAAAAAAATTGCGTATTACTATACATATGTGACAATCCGCGGCTAAAGGTACCTTATGGACGTTTATAGTTTCGAAGATATTGAATGTTTTGTAAATTTTGCAAGAAATATAGATTTTTTTTTTATTGCTTTTTCGCAAAGCATAAGATCTGAAATTTATTTCCCTGTTATTATTTTTTATTTAACTTACAATGGCAACATAGTCTTCGAGGTGACTGAACTTAAAATGTCTGTTTCTCGAAATTGCATAATTTCGAATATAATTTTTAAAAAATTATATCTCCGTAACAAAACATCGTAGGAGGTTGATCTTTTTTGATATCTACAGCGTATTAATCGCAGATTACTAGCGTATGCATAACTCCATATCGACCACAAGGTACCTTTAGCCGCGGATTGTCACATATAGGTTGAATCGTAGAGAATTCTTTGTGACATTAAGCCCGCCACTACTGCACATGGAACTTAAATAAATAAATAAGTATATTTATCTAAAGAAGCCGAGGTACCAAGGTAACCGACTTAGCCCGAAGAATTACCAAACTCAAGTGGCAATGGGCAGAGCACATGCTCGCAGAACAGATGGCCGATGTGGCGGAAAGGTTCTGCAGTGGCGAACGCGCACCAGAAGTCAACGTTGGAAGGCTTCCCACAAGGTGGACTGGATGGGAGAAGCGCAAAACCGGTCGAAGTGGCGATGCTTGAGGGAAGCCTACGTCCTGTATCGGAAGTCTTACAGCTGAAATGATGATGGTCTAAGGCAAGAAAAACGAAATTGAATTGGATCAGCAGTTTCTCATGGCAGATGGTTAATTCGTGAGTATGTACGTTGTTAGTAAGTAATGCCAGCAAGTGTAGCACAAAAATAATACGTAGATAAGTAGTTGTGGATAATGCATACAATAATATGGAAATAAATACGGCATTTAGAATATGGAATCCATTCTGTATGCATCATTCATCTTGATTTATTTTTATATTTTTTATAAGAGATTTCAATATTATTTAAGTAGGTATAACTGGAAACTATTTAAGTGGGTAGGTACTAATAGAGTATCATGTTAGTTTCGGGAAACATTTTCATTTTTACCTTATCCGTAGGTTAGTTTATGATATTTCTATTCCGTCACAGATTTTAGGTCCATGCATTGATCACAATACATTTTTTTTTTCAATAAATAAACTTTTATAAAGCTTTTTTACGAAGAAAAAAATATAAATTAGAGCATTATATGCAGAATATTTGCAAGGAACCTGACTCATTTTATCTACGGCTAAAATAATAAATAGCTTTGAAAAATGATCACAATAAAATATGCGAATTATTAACTTAAAATTTCTCTAGAGCCAAATTTTCTAACAAAAGCCCCTTCACAAGGTTAATTTACCTTTTACCGGTGATTTCAACAAGGTCGAACATTTATCACTAAATTGTTCTCAAGTAATTGCTATCGCCTTCCGTGTCTCGCAAAAAACTATTGTTTAATAGTTGTGGCGACTACAAACATACAAGACTTATAAGATGTCAACTAGAACGGCAGAACGCGCCATCTTGTCGTGTTGGGTGTAAATCAGTGCAGTGTGGATGTGCCATCATTTGAGATAGACTCTCAATCTAGTATGTATTCCTAGCAGCTAGTACGAATCGCCACTATATCAGTAAATTTGATAATATTCTCAACGTTCACCCCTACGTTACGTTTTACGTACTTAAGCTATCTATGTTATGTGCCTCTT